>CM041781.1:115149040-115575675 GCA_023374045.1 Limonium bicolor | reverse complement strand
CCTATCATTTTTAAGTCAAAATTGACCATCCATGACAGTCCACTCTCGGTAATAATTTGCATAAGTTTATAAAATACATTAACATAGGATTAAGGTGTTATACCTTGAATTAATGAGCTTTTAAGCTCCAATTTGGCCACAGCAGTAGGGTGATCAAATTATACAGCTCCTTAGATGATTTCTAACAGAAATATAAGATATAATTAGGTTCTAAAAGTTGAACCAACCACAAGAACACATATTCACCATTATTTAGCTAGATTTTTACCTTAAAATTCCAAGGGTTTAACAAGCTGTTTTCACCCTAATTTTCCAGAGATGAAAGATTGTTAAAACCACCATAAAACCATGGTAATAATTTAGATTACAAGAAGGTATAAAGTCTTGGAATTTACTTACACAAAAATGTCTTAAGAAGTGGAAATTCCCTTTGAATTCGGCCACCAATAGGAACAAGGTCTAGCTACTGCTTCTACATGAAATTGAAGATTAAATGAGCATAAAAACTCAAGGGAAGCAACCTAGTAATTTTCAGAAATCAAAGAAAGAAGTTAAGGTAGGTTTTTACCTTAAAATATGGTTTTATCAATCCTTGGTCCTTGATCCCCATTCAACCGAGAGTTACCCCCTTAATCACAAGATGAAATCACTGGAAGAAAGCCATAGAAGGTGCTTGATGTTTAGCTCAAAGATAGATTGAAGGAAAGTGATGAAAATGAGCTAAATCAAGGTTTTAATGCCTTACCTTATACCAAGTATGGAATGGCTTGTTATTTTCTAAGGATCTCAGGTTGGGACAGCTAGGAAGGCAGTTTTCTCAGCTGGGAATAGGGCAAGAGGAAAGAGAAAGGCTGATTTTTGGTTTAAGTAATGATAAAGTGTAAAAATAAGTAATAAATGACGATTCACCAAATTGGAAAGATATTTAGGCTGATGTGCATGGTGGCACTCTTATCCCTTTAATTATGTCACCGTCATGTATTCAAAGAAGGTTCAAGTCTTGACCTTTGACTTGGCTTAGTCAACATTACTTAAAATGTACTATTTTGGTTACTATTCACAAAAGAGTACCATATTTGTGATTTTTTGGAAATTCATTGAATTAGACCTTATAATGTGGTATATTATAGTACATTAGTATAAAAAGGTGTAATCCAGACCCTAACATCACTCAAAACCCACATAGAAAGTCAATTTTCTCAACAACGCGCTTTAAGGAGTTTTAAAGCATAATTTGTGTTTGAACATGTTTTTGAGCTTGGTTTCCTTTAAGAATGGTTTTATTTTGTTAATTACTTAATTATAATACTTATAAATCCACTTTGGATCCTAATTGATGTTATACAATCCCTATGGTGACTTAAAGCACATTTTTGTCTTTACCGATCTTAAGACATGTTTTTGCTTTGTTGAGATCTTAGATTGTTGCCCAATGGTATTAAGATGATTATTAGTCTTCTTATATCATTAATATATCATTTATTTAAGTTTTATAAGTTAGAGGTATTTCAATCTACCCCCCTTAAAAAAGGCTTCGTCCCAAAGTCCTTATTTATATTCAGTTCTCCTAAGGAATCCAATTCCACTACGTAACCACAGACAGACCATCGCTAGGGAGTACATCGCACTAGGGTCAAACCTAGTCTATATGTATCATAATTGATACAGCACTAATATCATTCCACATAGCCAAGAATCATGGCATAATTTCATTCTAACACGACACTAAACAAGGTGCACAACCAACTTGCCAACAGAAGTACTCAAAGGTCTTTTGCAAGGGATACTCCACGCATCCCTATCTATATGCTAGTATCACGTGAGGATACCCACACATCACTCCACGTGTATATATGTACATATATTTTAACGATGGCAAATCACGGGGAAGCAATCTTAAAGACCAGGACTTGACAGTCCCCAACCCCATGCTAACCAACGTCAACTACCCACGGACACATCGGTTTAATAATGAAGGACACTGCGGTCCACGGCTCCTCGGGTAGTATCACCTAATTTCCCCTTATCACCCACAGACACACCGGTCTAATGACAAAGGACTCTGCGGTCCACGGCTCCTTGGGTGATGTCACTCACAGACACACTGGTCTAATGACGAAGGACTCCAAGGTCCACGGCTCTTTTAGTGACGCCTTAAATCTCAATTTCTATTCATATATGTGTCCACTTGTAGGAATTTTCGAGAGTCATCCAACCCCGACGACGACGTGGTCAGCATCAGTGTTGAACTATCTCTCACCCCAATTGGTGTTCGGTTTCCCTTGATCAGACCAGGATCAAGTTTGAATTCCCACGTCAATTTCAATCAATTAATTATTTACCCATTTATAATCTTATTTCCTCTTGATATTTGTCACATTGTGTTCAATAGATACACAAGTCAACTAGTGTAATTAATCTAGTCATCGGCATATAGGATCGTATATCCCAACCGTTAACCAAGTTCTCTCGACTCACAAATTATTCATACAACTCCTAGAGGATTTACTTCCACTAGGTTACACATCGGTCTCATACCGATTCACTCATCGCATTTAATAGTAATCGGTTTCATACCGAGTCACAAATCACATAGTATGGAGTTTTCTACTCCTTCTATCTGAAATCTCACATCGGAGCTACACGATAGTCCTACTTGAATTCTCACTTTAGAGCTAACAAGCTAGGCGTTTATGTGTCTAATGTTCGCAATGTTTATGTAAATAATCGGAACTAGGGTATGATCACTCTTATCTGTTCTCTCTTTTCTATTCGCCATAACTAACGCGAACTAAAATATGTATATGTTCATGCATATAATACATCACTATATTACATCAAGTAATATAATACACTCATAAGACTTGTACTCTACGTACAATAATCATTGCAACATGTATACCATGCACTACATACCTATACGTACGGTATATGTTAAACGCGTGAAATCGCTCTACCCCCTTAAAAGGGATTACACCCATGTAATCTACGAATATATCATCTTGAAGTAATAAGTTCAAGATGTTCCACTCATGTGGAATATTCGAGCATTAATGCGCTACATATTACATTACCCTTCTTTTCTAGGGTCGGGCTCTAGGCACTCTAGCTATACTACCTATCTTGGTTAGGTATATGTATATTCATATATGGTTTGATCGGGAGATGTAACACATCATTTGTTTTCCCAAACCAGTTAGGTATATTAAACCTAAGCAATATGGGCCCACTCGCTCCGCAAGCGGTATGCCCAACTACTTTAGGGTTAGTTTACCATTTTAAGTAGTAGTTTCATGCCGGTTTCAACTCCACGTGACGGTGTTTTCTACACGGTCTTTCATAATTATGGGAATAGAGGAAAATTATATCGATGTGTGGTATCATTATCACACATGCTAATTATTTCGACTAGCTCTGTTATTTAGCCTCTCTGAATTTTGTACATGCTCATGGTATATTCCCATGAGTTCATGTTACCACTACCGAACTAACCTTCTGTGTAAGGGTTATCGAGCTATGCTCTAGCACCTAGTGCTCACAGTAGTTGTTTCTAAAATCTAAAGACAAGTATGATATGCACATCTAACTGGCGCCTCATGACTCCAAGTTATTCCTCTCTGGGATGAGTTCGTTCACTAGGTACCTTGTAGGTCCTCTTTTATTGGTGTGAACTCATATCCCTCGTGCGTTGGTATTTTACTACACACATATGGTTCATCCATACTCTCAATTAGGGGAATCCATTGGTTTAACTGATCTTCCTCGTTCTGCTTCTCACCAACATAATTTGGTTAATAGTCATTTATATGGTCGCCTCATTGTGCACCATGTACCCGTCGATTAGACGGTTATCCACTATTGTGGTTTGCATGGAGTACTTAATCTCCAGCTTAAAGCATCCACTAAATACTAGCCTTTACCCCCCTCACCCATTGAAAACATACAATGCGATTATGGGTTTTAACTTGGCATATGTTTTCCGTTCAACCCTGATTGGTGATAATGTACTAACGTTTTATGGCTTGAGCATGTGTTATTATTACTCAATGCGACATCATCGTCGCGCCCTCAGCGTAAAATATATCTCTCTCTTGTGCCCCCTTCCCGGGTAGCATCTATAATATTACAAAGGTTTCTCTCATATAACCTCATAAGGTACCACAATTCATCTTCTCATTAATGGGTTCTCCTTGCCTTTACCATTAAATCGGCCTTTGGCTTCCTCATTTACAAAAATCTCTAAAACTTGTGTTCTAACTTCTCCTCAGTGGAGTTACGACCTTCTGTCGTGTTGCTGTCAAGCTATCCTTGATTTCCCTAACCTTGTTGGTTTGACTGAGATCTCTCTCATCAATTCATGGTTTACCTAGTCAAGATTCCAATCTCTGACTTAGACACAGAGTTGATTGCCTCCTGGATTCTTACACTACTCGTTTGCATACATGGGGTACCATACTGATACATTACTACCTACCTAACTAACTTAAAGTAAGTTTTGTCAGGCCCACAAGCTCCTAGGAGTGTGGTCGTCCCATGTCTCATTTAGTCCACTCGTAGTGTTCGTACCCGGTGGTTATCACACTCTTAGTCCCGGTAGTTTATATTGGAGTAACTAGACTGCCAATTCTTGACCTTTAGTATTAGAATGGCCCTAGAGGGTTCTCTGGGTTCTATGGGTACCTTGCTCAATATGTATATTCATTACCTTCTCTAAGATAGGTGCTTGCGACCTAGCGCCTAAATATCGGGTTTCACATCCTCATCATCTGGTATTTATGAGTGGGCATCAGTATTTGTTTCCTATCTCTCCCATTCACTCCTAGGCTATTAACACCGTTTAGTATGAGTTTTCAGTTCTCGAACTCCACCCAATTCATTGGGTTACACCCTCTGGTGTAGTCTGGACTCCACGATAAGGGTTGACACATCGTGTTTTCCCCGTCTTATGGTAGTCCCTCTTTAGTCTGATATTAATCAGTGTTTGTGATTTATCACCTTCGATCTCCTAGATTTGGGTCATTATGGTGGTATTAAATATATCCTCCCGTAGGCCCATGGCTTACAGTATTTAAGCTCAGTGCGTATTCTAGTAGTTAAATAATTATATGTCTCCTTATTTAGTCTAACCCTATTGGTTCTAAAATTTCTCCTAAGGGTTACAGTTGGGTACTCACAAACTTAGTGGGTTCTGCTGATCATGGCTCTTTGTTGTGTCATCCTAACTCTTATTCGATTCATCACCTCCTTTCTCTTCGATGTCACGGTATCATCCGTCCTCAGGAAAATTCATTGTTCAGTTAATATCCCCTGCCCTCCGTACGGGAGTCTAGCAGCATAATGGATTCACAACACCCCCGTGTGTGCGGTGCGGGCATCACATCGGGCCCCTTCATTGCACGTTCGCATCTGCCAATTCGTCTCTATGACTTAAAAATAGTTTGCCATAACGACACTTGTCTACACTCATCATCCACTCAGTTTGATGGGTTATCATTTTCATCTTGGCTTGTATAGCCCACTTCTTGCTCTTCCACAATATTTAATGGTAGTGGTTTAACCATAAGTGTCGCGCACTCCTCGAGTATGGTTATGATGGCCCTGAAGACTCGACACTCCCCACCGGTATTACTTGACGTTTAATGTCCTTACCGGCACTAGGGTTAGGCTCATAGGCACTAATTACAGTTATTTTCGTTAACTCCGCTTCACAATCTGCTAAACGGTGTATTCGTTTTTGGTTTAATGGTCAGACCGGCTAGGTCTTCCCGAGGTTTTATCGACCTCTAACCCAAGGGTTTTATGTCCCTGCTCTTAAAGAGCTTTGTCCTTGCTTCGCTGCATTATAGACTCACATGGAAGTTTAGTGTTTATTGGTAACCATCCGGACTGCTCGGTCCTTTGGGGATAGTTTATAGTTGCAGCTCTTGCTGTAGCAAGTGCGCAAGACAGGTTGAAATTTAGTATAGCACTTGTAGGGGCAAGTGCGCCATGCAGATTGAGCCACCGGTACGGTGCGTGTCAGCTGTAGTATTATTCCCTTATCGGGTTCCCACTCCTGTCGAGGAGGTCCTCATTACATCAACACAGTCTCATTCCCGTGCCCGTTCCCACAAGTGTACTGTGGTAATAAGGTGTTACTTCACTCCCGAGGTGCTGCCTTGTAGCAACCTTGGTGAGTTCTTATTTTAAAAGCTCTTGTGATCTCTCCACACGCACGTTGGGCCATCTTGAACCTTCAGTGTTGTGTGGGCTCAGAGTCACTCACTTCGGGTGAGACTTCGAAAAGGTCATCAGTTCCGTTTGTCACATCTCATAAATTAATCTTGACTCGTTGTTCCACCTCCTTTCCCCTAGGCGCACTTATTAGTGCTTTTCCTGGATGTAGGACAGGGTTGCTTCGCTTATTGCAAGCTGACCCCATTAGTCCTACGGGAATTATCTCCTTAACTTCAGTTTAGTATTCAACTCATAATTGGTATCGTAGACATCACGTCATTACTAGGACCCCCGGTCCTAAACAATTCATCACATCATAGGTTCTCATCTTCTACAATTATCATAATTCTCATAGCAACCACATCGGGTTTTCCCTATCCGGAGGAATAATCCTTCTCCGTGGTGCTTCTCATTTCATTGCCTCACTAGGCAGTACTAGAGGTACGGGCTGCGGCGGGTGGGGTACCATTGCTAATTCTCGGGATGTTCTCCCATCAAGTGCGAGCGGTTTCTACCGTCTTCGCGTTACTTGGGGTTACTGGACCTTCACCACCTTCCGCTGCGCCTCGTCCTTCATTAGTACTCTTACCCGGACCTCTCCCTTATGTCTGTCAGGAGGACAGGTTAGACCCTTACTCGGTCTCATACCGTAGTCTCGGTCGTTAAGTATTGAAGTGCCTCTACGGCTATTGTGTGCAAGCGTTCAGCATTGCATCGACCTCACAAGGTCACGTATCCTCACAACGTTTTCCCGTATTCCCAAAACCTATGCTCACTGTCTAAATCCTACTATCTCTTGTCATCAGTACCGCTCTGATACCACTTTTGTAACACCCCTACTTAATCGGCTCTTAATCGTTATCCAAACATCACACTTAACAAATAATCACAACGGTAATCTACACATTAATCGAACTACTGGTGTTACTGTTCTCACTTGCCTATACGAGTGACAACAAGAGATAGACTTAACTTTCCATTCCAATATAAAATACAACCCTAGTGAGCATTCTAAGTATTCAAGTCCTATAAACGTTTCTATGTTCACATCGTAAATACAACAATACATATTTAAATAACTGTGACTAACTACCCAGTGCGCCCCGGTCTCTGTCAACGCCAGAAGCTGCATACCTGAAATTGTTTGTTTGTGGTTTGGAATCAGCCCCTGCTGAGTAGACTACTACATGACTATAATGTCCCCTCAGACCCCCAGTTAATTGGTCGAGAGCATGCAGTTCATTTTCATGCATTCCGATTTAATATAAAACTGTAAAGCAATAATAATATTACAGTAAACTCAAATAACAAACTAGCCCCCGGCTTCACATGTCATACCAACAATAAACCAACTGAAAGGCGTCACAACGCATATATGAGTACAAGAACTCCACTCAACCAAACACATAATAATCCACACTCGAGTACAGCGACTCAACTCAAACAATCCACAATAATTCATATACGAGTACAACGACTCAACTTAAACAATCCACAATAATTCACAAACGAGTACAGCAACTCAACTCAAACAATCCACAATAATTCATATACGAGTACAGCGAATCAACTCAAACAATCCACAATAATTCATATACGAGTACAGCGACTCAACTTAATCAATCCACAATAATTCATATACGAGTACAGCGACTCAACTTAGTCAATCCACAAACACACCACACAAATCATGCTGTTCACATATCATACAGCAGTATATTATAAGCATACTAAACAACTAGCGAGATAGTACGAGAGTTATAAACGTTCGGTTTATTCCTACCTTGGCCTTAAAGCCCAAATGATTCTCGCCAGTAATACGAGTTATCTAGCTGTTCGTATATTGTTTAGTCTCATGCCTGTGACGACGTCTCATTAAAATTACGCGTCTCTACTTATACCCATATCTTATGGAGGGTCACTGTAACACCCCTACCGCTAATCTAACCATTAACTCCTAACCCGTCTCAACTAACAACATCCAGCAGCGGAAAACAAACTACCAACGGCGGGTATTATAATGCCGTTAGTCACCCACGTGACTAAAAAGGCCAATTCAATACAACAAATCAAGTACAATATCGGTATGATGGGTTATTATACCGAGTACTCAATAATTACAATTATCTTCCCTTTCTCAACCAATCCAAATACAATACAAATACAACCTTAAGCAATTCTATACCGAGTTCCTACAACCATCAAGTTACCAATACAATTCGGACTTACAAACCGATCCTTACAAATAGACAAGTTCCTATTCAACTACCCATGCTATAACACAACCCCATCCAACTCTCGAACGGTGATCAACTTCCATGTTCCTGGAAAATAAAAACGGTCGCCCCTAGGGGCTCAGCAAAATTACTGCATATGAAATTCGCATACCCCACGTGCTAACAGGGGTACGCAGACTATTTTGGCCGAGAGCATGCGATTCATTTTTAATTCGATCAACATGCATACAACATACATTATATATGTACATTAACACAACAACTCCGCATTCACCCAAGGAATACAATCACACTAACACAATAAGTTTGTTAGTTAGAATTACTTGATCCTAGGCCTTGAGGGTTCAACCTCACTAAGCCTTAATCAATTCTTCAAGGTCTTACCCACTCCCTTGGGTTACTCTGAATCAAGTTCTCTTACTCTCAACCTCAATCAAGTTCTACAACACTCAATCTCTAGCCTCAATTCTCAAGTTACCAACTCAACTCTCAACTCTCTCAAGATTCAACTCAATACTCAATACTCAAAGGCATCTTTTAAGTCTTTGCCAACGACCTCCGGGTAGAGTCATACACAAGACTCTCCATCAGGCTTACAAATACAAATGGAGCTATACACTTAGCACCTCAAATTCTCAAATGTCCGTTTCTCTACCGGACTACTCAAATTCCCAAAACTCGTCTCTCGGAGTCATAATACAATCTCATGGATTTGCCTAGAAGTATCTCTCTCGATATCCTCTATTAGCTTAGGGAATTCTCAATGTCTAGTATTCTCATATTTAAGGTTTTACCCAACTTATCGAATACTCTCATGTTCGGGACATTGTTTATATTAGTCGGATCCTCTCATTGTGGGTCGACTATCATTCTAAGGGGTTTGGTGATCCCTTACCATTCTTTACTTCTCTCAAGGTTTATGTCTTGATCAATTATCAATCCTCTAAATAGAGGTTCCTTGTATACTTCCACTATAAATTGTTTTGAGGATTAAGTCGATTTGGTTCTCTAACCGTTATCGGGAGTTTACTAATTCCCGTACAAATCTCTCACGTTCTAGTGAGTTCATAGGTTTGCGATATCGTTTCTAGGTTTGATTGTTTTAGTGTGTTTCCACGTTTTCATTAATTCGTAACATGACTCTTTCTATGAGTCATTAATCAAGCAAGACTCAACTATGAGTCGAACTATAGCACACATTCCACACTCAAGCAATTCATCCACAATCACACATTTCATGAATTATACAAACTTTAAATTCAAAATACAATCCAACAACAGCAATACAATACAAGCACAAGAGGGTGCAAAAAATCCGATTCGTGCATTTATCTTGTTTAAGGTGATCACACAATCAAGCACACAAATTAGAGTAGCCAAGGTAGTATACGGGGCATGAGAAAATCATACCTTTCACCATGGATTACTTTGCCACGTCACCTCTCGTTCCTCGAGTCTTACAATTGAACCACTAATTATGTCAAATGGTTCTATTAATATTAAGGTGTTACGGTATGTAAATAATTACTACTCCCGTACTTACCCTGGTATCCCATTATTTCGGTTTAACTTAAGTGTACTTGGTTTCTCAACTTACTCACTCACTTCTCAACCTTTGTTTATACTTCCTAGGACCTTTACATGTCACCAAACAAGGCCTTAACAACATCTAAAACCATTACCCATCAATCCCCCATCTTCTAGGCACTTTAAAACACATGCAGTGTATTTTTGGGGGTGGTCCGGGACTTGGTCCGCACCCAAGGTCCCGGACCAACACGTTAATGTACTCTCGGCCAGTTTTCTACACTGTTCCGGGACTTGGTCCTGGACCTAGGTCCCGGACCACCTGCTGTTTTCACTCTCGAGCCTTTTTTTGATGCGGTCCGGGACTTGGTTCGCACCCTAGGTCTCGGACCCTGCTAAAAACTGCTACTTAGGTAATTTTTCAACCCCAAAATCAACCCTTAATCCATCCCTAATCATTCCATAATCTTTCCACATGTTTCCTACATGTTTAAACACACTTCAACACTCAAACCACCTCAAATCCTTGGTCACATTTACTACCCAATTCTTGTTCAAATTCACAAATATCAATCCTCAAATTTTTGCATTTTGCACACTTGTGCATTTCTACTTCTTTTTGATAGTTTATACCTTCTACCAACCTTACTAAATCACTTAATGACCATTCCAATTCATTCCTAGATAATGCACTTCTAAAACCCAAGTCTAACTCTCATCTTCCTAAGTCTTGCACACTAACTCATTTCTAGAATTTCCAAGGTATCCTTATCCCTCCTTGCTACAGATTTTACACACTCCCTTATCCATCCTCCATTTACCATTCCATGGTTATCAATCAACTCAACTCCACTTAATAAACACCTAGTTTCTTCAATCCACCAAGTCACCTTAAAATACTTATTTTCTACTCAGATTTTGCCATAGTTTGCCTACGAAACTAACATATCCAAACTCATCCATTCTCACCAAAATCAATCCTAAACTAGCCACACCCATGAAGGGTCCTACCAGAACATAATATATCCTCAAAATCCCATCAACAACTATATAAGCACTAAACATAAAGTGCATGGCTCCAAGGCCCTTAATTGAAACAATATTTCACAAACTCTTACCAACCACAATCAAACACATTTTCCTCACAATTTGGGTTCATTCATTAAATTACCCATCTCATATTCTAAAACAATTAGATAAGCATCAAGTTATTTTATTTACCTTAATTTCACTAGTCCCTCTTTTCAAGTCTTCTCCTCTCCTCATCCTCTTCCTCAATTACGGTCACGTGGCCAATGGAGTTGCCAAACTCCATCCCAACACCCAAGGGACACAAAATTAACATAATTAAACTTCTTAACCCTTAGAAGAAGTTCTAACTCAAAGAAAGGCTTAAAGCACAAAATTCTAGGGGTTACCTTTGTAGTTTTAGAAGGGGTTTTAACCCTTGAATAAAGAAGATTGTTCCACCACCATTGGAAGGTTGAAATAATGCTCCAAAGAGAGAGAAAAACAAGGCATTACAACGGGTGAAAATTGGCCACCAAAAGAGAAGGAAGAAAATGAGGTTTTTCATGAATCTTTTTACCTTAGATAGAAGAGGGGACTCTAAGCTTCAAGAATATGTTGTTTTCTCTTCAAATGGGATATACCCATGGAGACGAACTTCATCATTTTTGGGTTTTGAAAAGAGAGAAGGGTAGAGCTTGATGAGAGGAATTCAAATATGTAATTTATTTTGCATTTGGAGCATGGATGTAGCTAGAGCATGAGGAGAAAGAGAGGAAGCCATTGGAGCTTTCTTCAAAAACGTTCCAGCCATGGGAGAGGGGAAAGAGTGGGGAAGAAAGGAAATGGGAGGAGAGAGAAGAGTGAGGGGTTTTATTTTGCTTTTTACTTTATGCCTTTATGTCAGATTGTGCATAAGATGAATTAAGGAAGTGGGGAGGCTAGTCATCCGTCCCACACAGCCCACACACACAACTTTTTGATTTTTATTTACAAATGAGGGAATTTATTTTGGTTTTAGGCAAAATTACATCTCCCACCCATGACGTTTGGCGAAATTATACACCCCGCCCACGAGGTTTCAAAAATTACTTTGCCCACCCATGTCGTTTCCACTATTTTACATCCAAGAACTTTTCTAATATTTGATCAACTTAAAAGATGGTTAAATGTTATCCAAAATTGAAGAAACTTTACATGGACGATGCTAAGGTGTTATATTTTGATCTAGCATGAAATCCAATGTTTTTTAAGCTCATATGTGATCCGTGGGACCCAATGAAACATGTAACATGTGAACGTATTTTCATTGGGTCCCACAGGTCATATATGATCTTAAAAACTTTAGATTTGGAATTGGACAAAAATATAACACCTTAGCATCATCCATGTAAAGTTTTATCAATTTTAGACAACATTTAAGCCTCATTTAAGTTGATGAAATATTAAAAAAGTTGCCAGATGTAAAATAGAGGAAACCACATGGGTGGGCAAAGTAATTTTTGAAACCTCATTGGTGGGGTGTGTAATTTCACCAAACTTCATGGGTGGTGGTTGTAATTTTCCCTTCGTTTTATTACACTAACACCCCACAAGTTCTAGTTTTTACACTATTCACTCACCGAAACCCTTTTTCCGTAATTTTCTCATTTCTTTAATTTGAATGGTTCTTAAGCTTCCATTAATGTTTAATTATAGTTATTTGGTGAACTATAATTTTTATGGGTTCATTTGACCACTCAAGTCATGTTTTCGGGTTTTCTAAAAAAACGTGCACTAAAGCTTTATTAGTGTTTTTAATTCATTTTATGGATCCGTTTTCTTTGGGAATTGTTCCCGTATATTAATTAGGCATGATTAAGCCTTGGAAATACATCCAAGACCCTTGTCGAGGTCGTATTCCTCCTACAGTCACATAACGCTTATTTTAGCGTTTTTCACTTTTTAAGCGTTTTCTCTTTGCTTTTGGTTTATTTTCTTTACCAAAATTCTTTAGGCACTATTAGGCCTCAAATGTCATATTAGAGTAATTTAATCACCCAATTGTGTTCAGGGTATTTCAATCTACCCCCCCTTAAGGAACTTTGCCCTCAAAGTTGGTGAATCTAAGATCGTTAGTCACCTAAGTACTCAATACTAAGGTTATAAACTCTATATAACCTGACAGACTCCAATGTCTAACTCGATGTATACCACACATCCAAAAAACATGTCGCAACATGCATAGCAATTAAAAATATCCGTTCCAAACTCTCCATGGGGTCCATCCGTAGATAAAGAAGGCACAACAGTCCTCTCCCATATCGAGTGATCCCTCAGGTACCGGTCACGTTTGAACACTTACGCTTTCTGGTTCACGACCGTCATGACTTCGGGCACTTACGCTCTCTGGCCCTTCGGTCATTTGGTTCTAATCAAATTCAGTTGCACATCTAAAGATCCTCAGGCTCCAAAGTGGGTACTCTTCCCTGACCGGACTACATACATCTGGTGGCCCTTGGAAAAATACAAAACACACACTACAAACGTCCTACCGGTCACTTAGTACCGTTGCTCGTCCGTTGTAATGGTTTTAAAATAATTATCACTCCCACCGCCTCACAACTAGCCTTACTCCCCGGGTTCGACCCGATGCCGGTGCCTAACCACGAGGAGGTCCAACTAGCACTCGTGGAAGCAGTTTCAAAAACCGTTCCTCATTCTCAAGTTTGAAGAAAATCATTTGTGTCAAAATCAGTTTGGAAATTCATTTTGAAAACTCAATATAACTCCAAATTCCAATTATGTTAGTTTCACCTATTACTAGTGTGATTACTTGTGGCCACTTGTAGGGAGCTTCAGGAGTTATTCAACCCCAATGTGATCAACATTGGTGTTGAACTATCCTTCCACCCCAATTTGTGTTCAGTTTCCCTTGATCGCTAGCAAATCAAGTTCCACCTCCCACCTCAATTCACACAGTCAAATAGTCAAACATTTTTTCATTTTCTATCTTTTTATCTTTCTAGTCATATCACCCATCAATACATTTCAATTTCTAAAATTCATTTACTGATTACTAATTATCTCATTAATTGTTACTCCCTTTATCTCCAAATACTTACTTAAGAAATTCAATACATATTATAATTCCAAATCATTTTTCTATCCTCCAATTGTTCACAAATCAAATCAACCCAATTCACCTAGGGGCTCAATTCCCACTAGGTTCAACATCGGTTTCATACCGATTTATCCACAACAAATCTCCCAAACGTACTCATTTCTCATACTATTACCAATCGGGGTTCTCATTCCCCAGGAGTTTCTCTACTCCTTTTCACTTAAAATCTCACAAATAACCACAATTACACAATGAGTGAATATGAATGTTTATGTAACATAAGTACCAATCATCTAAAAAAAATTCTGGTGCGCTATGCGCATTGTAGTTTACACACTTGTTACGTAAAACATGCACTTTGCGGTTTTTGCTCTACCCCCTTAAAAGGGATTACACCCACGTAATCTACCATGTGTCAACATCGGACATTGGTCTAAGGCTTCCAGCCGTCATGGAGTGTTTTAACTTCCATGCGGTCTATTATACAATGTTCTTTGGTCAAAGGGTCTTAACCAATTTACTGGTTTAGTCCCTGCACCAAGAATTGTCATTGGAGTTTATTTAACTCTTGACCGAGTTCGGTTCTAGCCTTAGAGGCTTCAAGGCATTGATGATTAGCCATTCATTCACTAGGTTTATTTAAACCTTAGAATTCTGGGCCCACCAGCTTCTGTTGCGCGACCCTGATAACTTGGGATTTGTTCGCCCTTCTCGTTATTCTTAATGTGTTATACATTACCCTTTTATCCCTTTTAGCTTGGGAATAAGGTTTATCAAACAAGCGTGGTATTCCTTTACCGTTCCCGAACTCAATGAGTTTTAGATTTTCTATCCAGTTCTTTGGAAATCTATCGTACATACTGTGAGCCTCGATTTTTAAACCCTAACCTATGTTGATTAAGTTTATTAGGATCTAGTCGGGTTTTAGGTCCACTTATAACCTAAGTTTAATAACTAAGTCATATAACCATAATTATAAAAACCTAAGTTAGCTCACTGGAACCTATTATGAGTCGCCACCTAATTTTAACCTATATCAAATTAGGAAAGGAGAGTTCGGGTTCGGGGGCTTGATATTCGACTTAATTAAGGTTCAATTACTTTCATTACCCTTAGAAGTCGTTTTTCCTCTACTTAGTTTAATTACGGCTTATTACGAGTCATTTTAACCTAAGTGTGCGCTTCTGATTTTTTTTATTTTTTAACATTTTTGACAGAAAATAAAGTGAAAAGTGAAATTACCTAAACTAGGGTTTCAGAGGCAGAATGAGGTCGAATTTTGATTTTGTCCGTGGCCACGGACCTAATGTCTGAGCCCACAGACCCAATTGACCTAATTACACAGAAAAGTCAAGTTTAAACAGAAACAAGATTTTGAAAAAGTCCGGGGCCACGGACAGGACATCCGTGGGCCCGGACATGTTTTATAAAACCCTAACTTTTGAAAACTAAAGATATCCCGCCACCGTCCGGGGGCGTCCGGGCTTACGGACTGGGCGTCAGGGACCCCGGACTTAGAGTCCGTGGGTGCGGACCGCCCTCGGACGGCGGCGTTTGGGTGGTTCCCGGTGGTGTTTTTGGCTCAAAATTTATGGGTAGCTAGCCTGAAAGATTCTAAACACATTAGTGATCGAAAGTTTACAATTTCAATTCAAATTAAACATGAAACTTAGCAAACAAGTTATTGGGCAAAAGCAAAAACAAACGTTAATTCAGAAGCGGTAAAAAGTCAATTCGACTCTAAATTTTAACACAGAGTAGTTAAAGTTGAGCAAAGTCAGAAAAGTATGATTTCAACCTGTTTTACTGGATTTAATGAGACTCTTCACATCGGTGATCTTTTGGAGCTTCGTTGATGCCGGTTCTGGATTGACTTCGAATTGAGCTTCTGACTCCTTCTTATTTATGCTGTTAAGGATGTGTTTTTTCTGTTTTTGTGTGTTTTTGGTGCTTGGAAGTTCAATGGGAGAAGAAAGGATGAGTTTTTGGTGGTTTCGGGGTGATTTCTACAGTGTTTCGGTATTGATTTGATGCTTGGAAGTGTAAAAACGTGGAGAGAAGGTTTGTGGCTGTGTTTTCTGACTTTGGGGGTGTTCTCCCCTGCCCTAGTTCGTTTTTGGGAGGTCCTTTTATAGAAAGAGCATGGTCAAATTGATAGAGCAAGATCTTTATCTAAAACACTGATTTTGTGCTCTAAGGGAATCTCATTTTTTAGAATATGCTGCAGGCCAAGAAAAATTATGCAATTTTAACTGAAGGTAAAGGATGACTTTTAAGAATTTTGAGAGTTGGAATCGGGTTATTTTGATAAATAACCGATTAGATAAAAATCCCACAATCTGGAATTTCCCATAATTCATAACTTATTTTTGGAAAGTCAAAATAATAAATTTCCAACGGCATTAGTCTCTAAAAATTATCCTATATCTTTTACTAAAATTTCATGACATTTTGATTTAATTTCGGTATTTTCCTGAGGAGAGAGAAAATTGCAAAAATGATTGAATTTCTCTTTTAAATTTTGGGCTAAGGTTCCAAATAAAATAATCTCTGGTTTATGACTTTATGTAGTCATTCTAACCATGTGACAATTTTATTTTAATTTTGGAAACCTTTTTATTACTATTTTGAGGCTATTTCATGTGTTAATTATTTAAGAAATTAGCTACTAATATGAATTAAAAGCTAAATTTCCAGAATAAATATTATCAGAAAATCACGAGATGCCTTTCATAACGACTATCATTTAGGATGTGTTTGGAGATAGTAAACAACTCATATAAAAATAGAATATCCCGAGAATGTCCTTGGAAAATCCCGTATTGGTGCATTTCGACCATTCTACCCTTTGTAACATGTATGCCTTAGAGACTATTCCGAGGGTGTTGAAATTTTGGGTATAACAGATCGCCCCCCGTCAACTAGACTTTGTAATGGATATGAAGAGTCTAGTTGATGCTTGAGTGATACCCCAAAATTTTGGACCTTAAAAGACCCTGCATGCTGTTGAAAATTTGACAAATTGTGTCGAGCTATTCTAAGGCACTGACTACCTATGAGTAAAGTGAAAGGATGTCGAGCGGTTCTAAGGCATCGACAACCTGAAAGTAATGTCAGACTATTCTAAGGCGTCGACTGCCTATAAAGATAAATTGATGTCAAGATATTCTAAGGCGTTGACTACCTACAATGAATGAGATGATGTCAAGCTATTCTAAGGTGTTGACTACCTATAATGAATGAAATGTTGTCGAGCTATTCTAAGGCGCTGACTACCTGTAAGTAAAGTGAAATGAAGTAATGTCAAGCGATTCTAAGGCGTTGACAACCTAAAAAGTAAAATGAAATAATGTCAAGCGATTATAAGGCATTGACAACCTAAAAGTAAAATGAAATAATCAAGCGATTCTAAGGCATTGACAACCTAAAATGTGAAAACTGAGTGGTTGTAACACCCCAACTACAACAACACACTTACAACACTTGCAGCGGAAATCATAACTCACAACATAACTTAACTCCTTGGTGTTACACGCCGTTAGCCACCCACGTGACTAACAAGGCTAACATACATACATCGTACCGGTCTGATGGACTAAACTCCCGAGCAACTACACATTAATCCCATTCCATGTTCAACATTCATTATACACTTACATTACAACTGTACCGAGTAATTACCAACTAACGCCGATACAATTTCGGTCTTACTACACCTATCACATCCACAATTTTCATGACTACCCACATACAATCAACTACCCCGTCCTACTCTCGAACGGCCTCCAGTTCCTTGTACCTGAAACAGGAAAAAGAAGAAAAGGGTGGCCCCCAAGGGGCTCAGCACCTTTGCTGGTATGGTAATCCCGCAGCCTGCATGCTACCGGGCCACGCACAACTAATTGTCGTCTTAGCATGCGATTGATTTTATTTAAACATACACAACTACACACATACTTCATGCTTAAAAGCAAACATCCATTAGTAGGACACAAACACAAGATTAGCACACACAACATAACCATACACTTCACTTGATAACATACACACAACTTAGTTCCATTCTTCTTAGAGAACATAAACTTTACTTAGGGAGTGCCGGGGTGATAGAAGCCCGAGCACAACATACATACATTTTCTTTACTTAGGTGAAGCGGCCTCATATAGGACCGATCACACCTTGCACAATTTCCCCCTAGCTCCAATAATGATGAGGTAGGTAAGCCTTGGTTAAGCTTGTGGGTGGTTGTAATTCAAGGAGGAAAAACAACCGTAACATAATAAAGAGGGAGTCGAAACGAACTTAGGCATCAACACCCTACCAACATTACACATGATTTCCCCTACCCGATTGGAAGTTGGGTAGGTAAGCTTTGGCTAAGCTAATGGGAGGTCGAAATCCAATGAAGGAAAACAACCCTAACATAACAGGATGGGAGTTAATTCACATATATACATCGACTCCCAAACAATACGCGCGACCGGAACGACCAGATTCCTCACCATACATAACATATACTTATTAGTTAAAGGTTCCTTTATGGAACTTATCACATACATACCTCACAAAGTGATACCACTCGGTTAGACACATCAGGGAAAATCACATCCCATTCCAACAACACGGATAACAGTATCCAATAGCAACGACATACTGAACAAGTCACATACATCACACAAAGTCACAACATACACTAATGCACGGATAGCCGTAGTTAGAACGTTCCCGTGGGTTGGGACGTTTATTCCGAATACCGATCTTTTATGTGAACCTAAGGTCGGTTAACTATTATTTAACACATAACTAAGGTTAGGCGGTATCGGAATTTATTACGCCACTATAATGAATTACTATAAACTCATTTCATGCTTTATCTTGCAAGGTGGCAACACACAGAAAAACAAGTTGGCATACAAGCCGGTGTAATCCGGTAGGACACAGGTTGCAAGAAAACCATACCTTGGTCCTTGCTGCGTACGAGTCCCACCACACGTAGTTCCTATACATGATTTATAATATAAGTTATTTAATTTATTTGACTTCCGATTAGCTAATTACTCCGCATATTTATGTTGTACACTTTCACACTTGAACTCATACTTGTTCACCCTCCTAATGGTCATTATAAGTCATCAAACATGTCCTAAACATCATATAACATCAACCCCTTTCATTCCCTTCGGTTTAGACTCAAAAACAATCAAGATTTTCAATTCTGGTGCTGGTCCGGGACCTTGTCCTGGTCCTAACTCCCAGACCAGCTCAATAGGTAACTCTCGGGCAGAAAAACAGGGGTGGTCTGGGACTTCATACATAACCTAAGTCCCGGACCAGAGTGTGTGTAAACTCTCGGTCATTTTAATAGGTGGTCCGGGACTAATGCTCACCCTAGGTCCCGGACCAAAGTGCTGGGCAACTCTCGAACAATTTTTATAGTATGGTCCGGGACTTGATATGAAACCTAGGTCCCGGACCCCTACTACAGACCTTAGAAATGACATTTTCAATTCTTGTTTCACTTGTTAACTTCACCCATTGTTGCCCCAAGGTTCCTACATGTAATTAGATATATTTTAACACTAATATAACATCTTAAACTTGCCTAAATCATCATCTAAACTTGTTACCCAATTCTTGATTAAATTCACCCAAATTTCCCACTCTCCTCTTACAAGAACTAATGCTAAGTTCTATCAAGTGTTATGCTACAGATTTTTCTCACCACTTTCACCCACTCATTAGTCCAAGAATAATGCAACATTCCCACCTTAGAGTTCACTCCTCTCCCCTACTCCATCTACCTAGTTACCAACCGATTTTCATACTAAGTTTTCCCTCTTAAAACACTTGTAGTTCACTAGTTTGCTCCCACCTCGAAATGCATTTAAACCATTAAATTTCTACACAAATTTTGACATGATCTCCCCATAATTCTAACATTTTCCCACATATTATTTAACCCTCCAAACAGTCCAACCAACGAACTCATCCAAGAACACTAGACCACCCTTAAGTTCATCATTTCCAACAACAATAGCACTCAATGTTCATGAACCTTAAAAGCTTGGCTCTTTGGCCCTTAATCAACATCAAATTAAACACTGAATTTCCTCATATTATTCGCAACACCTGCATTTCACTGAGCATTTATATTTGCACCAAGATAAAACACAAAGTCCTTAAAACACCACATAGGTTAAGGTAAGTTATTTACCTTGGATTTCTTCCAACTTTCCCTCCTCCTCACTTCTTGTTCCACAACCGATTTCCAATGGGTTATTTGTTACACTAATGACCAAATACCATAAATGGTAACGAGTACCAAGAATTTAATTGAAGCTCTTGCAATAACCCTAAAACAAGAGGGTGTTTAAGCATAAAAAAAAGATTTTACCTTCTACTTCACAATGGGATTCTTAGGAACAAAGATGGGCAAACTCTAGCACTTAATGAGGCTTCAAATACGCTAAAACAAGGAGCAAAACTGGAGCTCAAAACAGAGCAAAATCGGCCAAGGAAGATGGAGAAAAAGAGGGATTTTCGAGTTGTTTCTTACCTTAACCCATCAAAAGGTTGATTGGCTTCAAGAATGGGTGTTTTCCTCTTCAAAATGAGCTACACCCATGGAAGTCAAATGTGGAGTTTGAAGATTTTGAAAGGTGGAAAATGATCTCCAAAGCAAGGTGAGTATTTTGGTGTATTTTATTTTCGATTTAGACTTGATTTGGTGAGGGAACAAGGAAGGAGAATGAAGGAGTTGGAGCTGCTCAAGAAATCGCCATAGGAGGGAACAAGGAGCAGAGAGAAAGATGGCAAGGGAAAAGAAAATCGAGAGGGAAGGAGAAAGTAGAGGAAAGAGAAAAATAAAGAGGTAATAGTACTTTACTTTATGTTTTTGTCTTCTAGTACATAGAGTAGAATTAATAAATGAGAGGGAGGGGGCACAAAACATGAGTTACTTCTCACAAGGGGCAAAAATCAAATATTTTTTTGTAAAAGTAGAGAGGAGGTGGCACATGGTCATTTAGCAGATAACACCCGTGAATTCCTGAACTGTCAGTTTTAACAGTCCGGGTCCGGTTTCCGGATTTTTGTTTTATTTATTTTTATGGTCCTAGACCTTGACTAATATTTAATTATAGCCATATGATTGACTATAAATTTTTATTAGTCCTTTAAACCCGTTTAAAATCACATTTCCCGGGTTTCTCGAAAAACGTGCTTTAAAGCCCGTTTTGCATTTTTAATCCACTATTTGGATCCGTTTCCTTCGGGGATTTTTCCCACATGTTCTTAAGGACTAAATAAGTCCTAGGAATCCTTTTAGGACCCTAGTTAAGGTTACATACTTATTATAATCATTTAACACACGTTTTTGCGTTTTGTGGCCTTTACGCATTTTCTTTTTCTTTTTAGTTTTCGTTTCTTCACTAATGGTCTTAAGGACTTAATTAGCCTTAAAAATGTCATAATTACATAATTAACAACTTATTAAGGTTTGGGGTATTTCAATCTACCCCCCTTAAAAGAACTTTGTCCCCAAAGTTCACACTTCCCACGCATCTTAATATTAGAACACGGGGATTACTTCTAAAACAACACTTCCATAACAAGCATACTTTACATAACATCGGACTCAAGGTCCCCATAACAAAACATCACTTAGACTTGAAAGTCTATAGCATAACAACATAGACATGTATTTCAATACATGCCGTACATACATAACCGAACCTGCTCTACCCCCCTTAAAATAGGGGTACGCCCCGTACCCTATACATACAACACTAAGAAGTAAACAACGACGGGTACTTCGCCCTCATATCATCCTCCAGTTCCCAGGTGGCCTCCTCGACCTCCTGGTTAGACCAGAGAACCTTCACCAGTCGAATAGACTTGTGGCGTGTGTCTCGAGTCTTAGTATCCAGAATCCGTACGGGAGTCTCCACTGATCGCATGGTCGGCTCTAGTGTTAGCCTCTCGGGCTGAAGTACATGGGACGGATGAGACATATATTTCTTCAACTGGGACACATGAAATACATCATGTACCTTGCCCAGCTCAGCAGGTAAATCAAGCCTGTAGGCTACCGGGCCTATCCGCTCCGTCACAACATAAGGCCCCACATATTTCGGGCTCAACTTGCCTTTCTGGCCAAAACGAAACACACCCTTCATGGGGATACTCTAAGAAAACCTGATCGCCCACGGCGAACTCCAGGTCACGTCTGCGCACGTCGGTGTATGCTTTCTGCCTTTCCTGAGCTGCCTTCATGTTAGCCCTGATCTGACGTACTTCTGCTTGTACTTGCTCTATACTCAGGTCCTATAATGACCGTCTCACTCGACTCATCCCAGCATAATGGTGTGCGGCATGGTCTACCGTACAAGGCCTGGAAGGGAGACATCTTGATCGAAGCATGGTAACTATTGTTGTAGCTAAACTCGATCAGATGTAACTTATCAATCCAGCTGGTCTGAAAGTCAAGTGCACATGCACGTAACATATCCTCAAGCGTCTGTATGGTGTGCTCACTCTGACCATCTGTCTGAGGATGGAATGCTGTACTCAGCTTCAGCTCGGTACCAAGCGCTTCCCGTGTCGATCTCTAATACCTCGAGAGGAATCTAGTGTCCCTATCAGACACGATAGTCTTCGGTACCCCATGGTGCCGTACAATCTCACGGTCGAAGAGCTCTGCTAGCTTCGCTACTTTCCAAGTGTCCTTCATCGGAATGAATCGGGCCACCTTGGTCAGTCAGTCAACAACAACCCATATCATATTCAAGCCTCCCCGAGTAGGCGGAAGCCCAACAACGAAGTCCATGGAAATATCATGGAACTTCCACTCAGGAACGGGCATTGGCTGTACCATGCCACCAGGGGGACGGTGCTTAAACTTGACTTTCTGGCAAGTGAGACACCTAACAACATAATTTGTCACATCTTTCTTCATACCGGTCCACCAGAAATATCTCTTCATACTCTTGTACATCTTTGAAGCTCCGGGGTGAATAGAAGTAGAAGAACAGTGTGATTCACTCAGTATGTGATCTTTCAGCTCAGCACTACTTCGTGGAATACAAAGTCGGCCATTCAGCCTGATCAAGTCATCATCATGAAGTCGGAAATCATACCTTTGGCTCTCGAATGTGCCGTCAATCAGCTTCTGTCTGATCTCTTGCATGTACTGATCGGACATCTGAGCACTCCGTACCTCATCAACCAAGCTAGAGTGAGAGATTAGCGAATGGAGAGAGTGTGCTCGGTGACTCAATGCATCAGCTACAATGTTTGCTTTACCTTCCTTGTACTGAAGGTTTATATCGTAATCCGTAAGGAATTCGACCCATCTTCTTTGCCTCATGTTCAACTCCTTCTGAGTGAACAGGTATTTCAAACTCTTGTGATCTGAATAAATCGTCACATTGACTCCATACAAATGGTGTCGCCATATCTTCAAGGCAAAGACAATGGCACCCAATTCTAAATCATGTGTAGGATAATTTTCTTCATGTCGCTTCAACTGTCGGGAGGCGTAGGCCACAACCTTCCCGTGCTGCATCAAAACACAACCCATTCCTTTACCCGACGCATCACAGTACACCTCAAAACCATCAGTACCCTCTGGTATAGTAAGAACTGGTGCAGAAGTCAAAGCATCCTTGAGACTCTGGAATGAGCTCTCACAGTCAACTGTCCACTCAAACGGTGCATCCTTCTTCATTAAGGATGTCAACGGTTTCGAAACACTAGAAAAATTCTTCACAAACCTCCGATAATAACTTGCCAGACCGAGGAAGCTCCGGATGTCGGTAACCGTCTTCGGTCTAGGCCAGGTGCGCACAGCATCAATCTTGGCCGGATCCACAGCGATCCCGGCCTCAGAAATAACATGACCAAGAAAAGAGACTTGGTCCAACCAAAATTCACACTTCGAGAACTTCGGATAAAGCTGGTTCTCTCTCAATGTCTGCAATACACTCCTCAGGTGATTTTCATGCTCAACCTTGGACTTAGAATAGATAAGAATATCATCGATGAAGACAACTACTGACTTATCCAACTGCTCTCGAAACAAATGATTCATCAAGTCCATAAACTTTGCCGGTGCATTAGATAACCCAAACGGCATGACCGTGAATTCATAGTGTCCTTAGGAAAGACATCAGGAAACTCCGACACAACCGGCACATCTGGGCTAAACTCAGGGTCTCTCTCTATGTCATGGACATAGCAGAGGTATACATCATTCTTTCTTCTGATCTCATGATACATGGCCATGGCGGAGATGATCTGTGTCGAAGGCTCCCTGGGGCTCTGGCAGTATGAAATGGTAACCCCAGACGGACTCCAAAGAAGAAGACGGTGTTCGGCACATATGATTCGGCCCTTGTACCGCTCCAACCAATTCATCCCCACAATCACATCAAATCCGAGCCCCTCGAACTCTATCAAGTCGATCGGGAACTCCTCATTCTTAATTCGGATGGTGGCATCTCGGTAATAACGGGTGCATCGAATCCGCTCCTTAGACGGGAGAGTGACTAGGAAGTCAGGTAGCTCCTCCGCGTCTAACCCCAGTCTCCTCGCAAATGAGAGAGAGACAAATGTATGTGAGGCCCCAGAGTCAAACAGGATTGACGCATCCACGCCATTCACAGGGAAGGTACTGGTGAGAATAGTGCCGCTTCTGCCGGCCTCTGCCTCTGTACACACACTCAGTGTACCTTCCTTCCCGAGTGCAGCGCCTAATTTATTTCACAAACTCGATAAGTATATTGGTAACAACACGGGTAGAATACTCAAGAAATCAACACTACTTTATTCATAAAACTCATCCTTACACCATGGTCGTATTACATTTGGCTACATCACTTAATACTTAGCATACTCAATTCATCACATACTCAACATACAACTGACTTCACACTTTACATGATTACACATAACTTCAAAATTGCCTAAAGGTTAAATTCAAACGTCCAGGTTTCATGTGTGTGGCATTGATTATTGTCGGAGGCGCCGTATTCAGCTTGATCTTCTTGATACCATGATACAGCATCCTCGACTGCCCACCCATGATTAACACATCTCCAGAGTTCAATACTAACTTCCTTGCGAGGTCCGCACGCTTCTGCTCTCCATACATGAATACTGCGGTATCACCAATGGACCAAGACACCACGGGTACTCCCTTACTTAGAGACTCGGGTTTTCGTCCTTATCTTGGTGTAAACCCAATCTTCCACCCTTTTGGTAGAAATTGACAATACACAAATCTGCCTTGATACTCGGAAGTGGTTCCGATTCAACTTGCTGAGCAATTCCCACGGTGTGGTTAACAACCGCAAGGAACTCCTCAGGTATACTCGGTATGGTAGCTCCATCTTCAGCTCGTATGTCTTGGTATGTCTTGGTGTAGGGGTTCCAATCCTTACCCATGCACATCATCTTTAAATTCATTTTCGCTCCACTTGGGTATTCGGGTGTGTAGAAACCTCCAGGTGTTGCTCCAAGCTCGTTGCATCGTCGAATGATATGGATTTGTGCTTCGGGTGTCAGGTATCCCCTTAATAATATCATACCTGGTTGGATAACCTGACACTGTTCTGTCGGATAGCCGGCGATGTCGATGGTGGTATCCCCGGGGTTCGGTGTGGGTGGATTGGATAACAAATATTGAAGGTTCCTAAGGTTTAGAATTTCCTAATTTAGGTGGTTTTCACATTATACTTTAACTCATTACTCACATGGTTGTATGTTTAGACTCACTAATACACATGCATAAAATGCGGTAAGCAATCACTTATCTCACTTAACGGTTTAGGTGGTACCTGGTCTAGAAGAGGATCCTGGTGCCTCTGACCGGTCCACCACATTCAGGGCAGCCTTGCCTGCTCCCGGCCCCTTCCCCTTCTGGGAATCAGTATTCCCTTGCCCTGAGGATGGCTGATAGGTAGCCTTCGGGCCTTCTGTGGTCGCGGCGGTCTTACCCTTCCACTGCCCCCTAGGCCTATAGTTTCTGCCATCGGGGTTCTGGTAGCACTCGAAGTCACGGTGCCCCAGCTTCTTGCAGTAGTGGCACTGCACATCGTTCCCCTTGCAATCCTTGCCGGGATGGTCACCCTTGCACCACTTACAGAAGTAGTGGCGCTCCGGTCCAAAGCCCTTACTGGCTGCTATCACAACACACAATCAGTACACACTTTACAATGTAGCAATAAATACTTGAATTCGGTATTCGGAATTAATTAGCTACCCTTGGGCGGGTGAGAGCGTAAGGGCTAGCCGCATAGGCATAGTTGAGCTTCAGCGGCTCCTCAGCGGTGGTGGTCTGGGCTTGGCCCTTGCCATCCTGATGCTGGCCCTTCTGGGGCTGAGGGTAAGGTTTCCTCTTCTTCCCTCCTTGGTACCCCTGCGTGCTTTGGCCCTCGCTCGTGGCCTTGTGCTTATGCGCATTCTCCTCGTCCCTTAGACGGACGGTGATCTCCACCTTAGCAGCGGCATGATAGCACTCCTGAGGTCCAAGGTGTTATTTCATGCCCCGCACACATTTACACACTCATATATAACATAACTCGTTCACACTTAAGCATTATTTGAAAATACCTGCAAGGTATTGTACTCGGCTGGCCCGATGCCATAGCGTAGGCGGTGGCTCAACCCACTGTAGAAACGGTTCACTAAGACCCGGTTCAAGTAACCTAGTTCGGGTAGAAGATGAACAAGGTCGGTGAAGGCGGTGTAGTAATCATCCACCGTCATTTTGTCTCCTTGCTTCAAACTGTCAAGCTCCAGGCGCTTTGCCTCTTGCACATGCACTGGGTAGTACTTGGCTCGTAACAATGCCGTGTACTGCTCCCATCCAAAATCAGGGTCGGCCACTTTCTCGGCCCGTACAAGTTTCCACCAATTCCTAGCCGAACCCTTCAAATAAAAAGCAGCAAGTTGGACCTTGGCATCAGCAGGAACAGCCAAGGTCTCGTAGGCGGTCTCGAGCTCCGAGATGTACGCCTCTAGTTTGGAAGGGTCGGTCTCCCCTTTGTAAGACAGAGTCTCAAGTCGGCCAACGCTTTTACCCAATTAGTTTCGTGTGGCTGTGGTGGTGGTGGTGGTGGTTCTGGGTGATCCTGACCACCGGGCTGTTGCTGCCCCTGTTGCATTGTCGTTATGATCTGTGGTACCACTTGAGCTAGGGCGGCCGCCATTGCTTCGGCCATCATCTGAGCGGTAGGGTTCTCCCCTGGGTCTCCTGAACCGCGCCCCGCGGCCTCTTCCTGGTGGTCGCCCTGCCATCTTAATTTACATGAACTCTCATTAGTATCGCACTTACAAACTTGTCAGGTCAAATGTTTATAACGTCCGTTGGACGACAAGGTTTAAATTTCCTAACTCGGTATATTCCTAAGCTCGGTAATCGGTAATCAGAGCGATTGTTTGATGGCTTGGTTTTAGCTTTTGCCATTCTGCTGTTAACTCCGGTGTGAGATTTGGTAGAGTTACAGGTCCTCTTCTAGGGGCAGCTGGCAGGCGATTAATTCTTCCCAATGTGGCTTGCTCATTATTTACTGGTCCGTTGGCAGCCACGGTGAAGGTAAGTGCTCTTCTTGCCCTACGAGCTGTACGGTTGATCTCTGGGTCTAGATTGAATCTAGGTGGGCCTCGAGATCGGGTATCGTGCCTTCACCAAACACCTGCACAGTTACACAAATAAAACACGAAGTTTTTAAGTTAGTGGCTGTATGAACAGAACCGAACACAGCAAATTAAAAATGCGTATAAACAACTACGAAAATGCTGAATGTAAAAAAATAAAGCACAATTGTTCTAACGTAATAAATTCAAAACTATTCTGAAAATCAAAACAAAACTAGCAAACGCAGAATTAAGACTATAATCGAGTTAAAACAAAAGGAAATAAATAGCACAAATAAAACAAAGTAAAAACAATTGACAACCAGGGCAAAGGACTTGACAGAGTCAAGTCCCCGGCAATGGCGCCATTTTGCAAACAGGTGAAATTGTTCTACTAAAACAAAATTAATAAACCTAGAAATTAATAAAATGAAAGGCATGTCGGGTTGCAAATTTCCCGGTCACTATAGTATAGGAAATTGAGTAACCGGGTATCGAACCACGGGACTTGAATAATTAAGCCTGGTCCTAAGAAAATTGTAAATTTAGGGGGGTTGCGAATTGTTTTTGTAACTGAATTGAAAAAAACGCAAATTAAAAAAACTAGATGAACGCTTAATGGAAGTAACTTGATGAGTTCAGTAAAATGAATGAGACTCCGGGTTTGGGCTGTTCTTTGCTGGATAAATCTAGTAACATCTACAATTCAATTATGAGAAACAGAAAGGCCAATTCTTAAGCTCTCTTCAATCCTAAATCTTAGTTAAAGGAAGAGCTCACCTATCAGAACATGTCAACTCTAATCTAGAAGCTGGCACAACACATATAGGCGGATTACGTGCGAAGAATTATTAGCTTTTGTGGGAAAAATTATCTATCCGACTAGTCTTTCCCCAAATCTCCAGGTTAATTCGAACTTCCTATTAGTCACCTTGTCTGTTCCTAACAGGATTCGCAAAACGACTCTATAAATGCGCAAATTTAATAGAGAAGATGAATGATAATCATTAACCTAGAAACAATCCATTACAATCCCGTAATCAAATTGCAGAAATCTTAACTAAATTGTATCCATCGTGAACAACCCTACCCCAGAGTTAATCCCTACTAGCCAGACATTACAAAGAAGCGAATAAATACAATCAAAAGAGAATTCATCTAAGGGAAGAAAAACCCTCGAATTGAGTGATTATCCAAACTCAAAGAGTGTCGGTGCAAGGTTGAAAACGATGGTCTGACTCCCTTATGTCGATGCTCCTCCCGAGTGACGATAATTTGCTTGGTGAATGTGGATGAAGATGAAGCTGATGCTGATGGTGATGGTGTCGATGAGTGGAAAGAGCGTTGTTTACCAGCGTGAGAGTGTCGTGATGCAATGATAGGCAGTGTGATACCCCCTTCACTCAGATTAGGTCACTTTAAATAGAATTTCCTCCTTTTTTCCCTTCATAACGCTGAACTTCTGGTGAGAATTTAGTCGCATCCGAACATTGGTCCGACCTTCAATGTTCGGACACATTGTTTTGAGCGCTCCAGTTCCAAAAGTCTCGACTTGTGTCTGAACTTGGATGTTCGGACACAAGTTCGGACATGCAGCGAAGTTCAGACTTTCAACTTTTCTCATTGTGATTCTCGAACCATGTCCGAACTTCGAAGTTAGGACTGAAGTTCGGACATTTCATCAGGCACAGCACACGAACTCTCGACTTGCGTCCGAGCTTGGAAGTTCGGACACAAGCTCGGACACACCTTCAAAATCCTCTAAATTCATCGTTCTAACTCCAATTTGACCTCCGTTTGTTACATCATCTCCCTCGTAAGTTAATCTACTATTTCCTCGGCTTCTCTCTGCATTTAACATAGAAAAAGGGTATCAAGCCTTAACAAACAACAAACCAAAGGAAAACGTAAGATAAGTGTGGAATATTATCGATGCGCGTATAAAAATTAAGCATTAAAGACCACTAAAACCATTCATATTTCACACTCATCAAGGGTGTTACAGTTGTAATAGTGGTAATGATGCTACTACTTTGGAAGGATTACCAAGATTCCATGATTTTTATGGTTTTAGTGTAACCTTCTGGGAAAGCGATTATTACCATTAGGATACAATGCCAAGTAAAAGGAAAAGTTTACAATAGTAGTTCAAACTGAAGTGACAATTGATGGCGCAAGTAACTTTGGTAGTTATAGTGATTGGTCATAGTATTCTGCTCACCCATGTGTTGAAGGATCTGGGTTAAGTTTGGATTAGTCGAACTGAAATTGGACTTGAGGTGGAGGCAACTTTTTTTTGGATGCTTCATTCTGGCCTGTAACACCCCTACCGCTAATTCAATAATTATCTCCTAACCCGTCTCAATTACCAATAATAATGCAACGGAAATTCTTACTCCAATGGCGGGTGATAGAATGTAGTTAGTCACCCACGTGACTAACAAGGCCAAATCCAAACCAAACAAACAATACATACAATATCCAAATACCATATCGGTCTGATGACTTGAATATACCGAGTATTCTAATCCAAACATAATTTTCATTCCTTAATCAAATCACAATGCAATTACAACCTTAATTCAATCCTTATACAAATACAACCCCAATTCAGTTCTATACCGAGTATCTACAATTCCCAAGTCTGCCGATTACAAATCGGACTCACAATACAATAGTTCAATATATACAACATTCCTAACCAACTACCCATGCTTATACAGCACCCAGTCTTACACTCTCGGATGGTGATCGGCTTCGATGTACCTGGAAAAGAAAAACAATGCCCCTAGGGGCTCAGCCAATTGCTGCATATGAAATTTGAATACCCCACGTGCTAACGGGGGTACGTCGACTATTTTGGTCGAGAACATGCGATTCATTTTAATTCAATCAACATGCTAGACAACATACATTATATATGTACATTAACACAAATACTCACATTCAACCAAGGAATACAATCACACTAACACAATAAGTTTGTTAGTTAGTATTACTTAATCTTTGGCCTTGAGGGTTTCTACCCCTATGCCTTACTCAATTTCCTCATTGTCTTACCCACTCTATTGGGTTACTCTTACTCAAATTATTTTACTCTCAATCTCAACTCAACTTCTCAAGTTCTCAATCTCAACTCAGTTCTCTACTCAAACTCTATTTCTCAAGTCTCTCAAGTTTCAACTCAATACTCAATACTCAAGTTCTCTATTCTCAACACTCAAATCAAATACTCAATTCCAATACTCAACTCAAATACTCAATTCCAATACTCGAAGGTATATTTTAAGTCATTACCATGACCACCGGGTAGAGTCATACACAAGACTCACCACCGGGTTACAAATACAAACGGAGCTATACACTTAGCTCCTCAAATACTCAAATGTTCGTTTCTCTACCGGACTACTCAAATTCCCAACACTCCTCTCTCAGAGTTATCTTACAATCTCATGGATTAGCCTAGAAGTATCTCTCTAGATATTCTCCATTAGCTTAGGGAATTCTCAATGTCTAGTATTCTCAGATTTAAGGCTTTACCCAACTTATCGAATACTCTCATGTTCGGGACATTGTTCATTTTAGTCGGATCCTCTCATTGTGGGTCGACTTGAGTTCTAAGGGGTTTAGTGATCCCTTACTACTCTTTACTTCTCTCAAGGTTCATGACTTGAGCAATCATCAATCCTTTAATTTGAGGTTACTTATATACTTCCACTATTAATTGTTTTGTGGATTAAATCAATTCGGTTATCTAATCGTTATTGGGAGTTTATGAATCCTGTACAACAACCTCTCACATTCTGGTGAGTTTACCAGTTTGCATTTTCGTTTCTTAGTTTGGTAGTTATCGGGCGTTTCCACGTTTTCACAAATTTGCAACATGACTCTTTCTACGAGTTACTAATCAAACAAGACTCAACTATGAGCCGAACTATAATACACATACAACATTCAAGCTCATCCAGAACCATACATTTCATGAATTATACAAACTTCAATTCAATACACCATACAACAAAGAACAATACATCACAAGCACAAGAAAGTGCAAATAATCCGATTCGTGCATTTGTTTTGTTAAGGTGATCACACAATCAAACAAGCACACAAATCAGAGTAACACTGTTAGCATACGGGGCATGAGAAAATCATACCTTTCACCGGGGTTAGCTTTACCGTGTGACCTCACGATCCTTGATTCACACTTGTTCCATTGATAACATTAAAATGTTTCTATTAACATTAAGGTTTACGGTATGTAAAACTAATACTCCCGTATTTAACCCCGTTATCCCGTTATTCCTTAGTTTGTTCATGTGTCAATTCATGTTCTTACTTCTCACTCATTTCCAACACTTTTCTATGCTTTTTAGAACCTTTACAAGTCACCAAACAACTCCTAAACATCATCTAAAACCAATACCATTCAATCCCCCAGGCTTAGACCCCTTTAAAACACTTTTGGCACATTTTTTAGGGTGGTCCGGGACTTGTTCCGGACCCAAAGTCCTGGGCCAACTCATTTCCTTACTCTCAGCCTGATTTTACTCCTGGTCCGGGACTTGGTCCTGGACCTAGGTCCCGGACCAACCTAGGTCCCGGACCCTGCTAAAAACTGTAACTTTGTTAATTTTTCAACCCCAAGTTGACCCTTAATCCACCCCTAATCCTTCCTTAATCTTTCCTCATGTTTCATACATGTTTAATCACACTTAAACACTCCTTAAACCACCTTAAATCCTTGGTCACATTCACTACCCAATTCTTGTTAAAATTCACAAATGTCAATCCTCACATTTTTGCCTTTTGCACACTTGTGCATTTCTACTTCTTCTTGATAGTTACAACCTTCTACCAACCTTACCAAATCACTTATTGACCATCACCACACCTTCCTCGACATTTGCATTATCTAAACCCAAGTCCATCCTTCATTTCCAAAATTTTGCACACTAACTCTTCCCTGGCATTTCTAGGGATCTCACATGCTATTTGCTATAGATTTTTACCTCTCTCAAACCAATTCTTCATTCACCATTTCAAGGTTGCTAATCCACTTAACTCAACCCAATACATACCTAACCTCTCCAATTCATTAAATCAGCTAAGAACACTCAATTTCTACACAAATTTTACCATAACTTCCCCATAAACCTAACATATCCAAACTCTTCAATTCACAACAATTTTCACTTAAATCAATCCTAAACTAGCCACACCCATAAGCGTCCTACCACGCACATATATTTCCTCAAAATCCCATCAACAACTACATAAGCACTAAACACAAAGTGCATGGCTCCAAGGCCCTTAATTCAAACAAAATTTCATGAACTCCTACCAACCACAATCAAACACATTTTCCCTCACAATTTGGGTTCCTTCATGAAATTACCCATCCCATATTCTAAAACAATTAGATAAGCATCGAGGTAGTTTAGTTACCTTAATTTCACAAGTTCCTCTTTTCAAGTGTTCTCCTCTCCTCTTCCTCAATTTCGGTCAAGTGGGCCATGAAGTTGCCAAACTCCTTCCCAACACCCAAGGTACACAAAATTAACATAATTAAACTCCTTAACCCTTAGAGGAAGTTCTAACTCAAAGAAAGGCTTAAAACACAAAAGCTAGGGTTTTTACCTTTGGAGGTTTAGGAGCATTTTTAACCCTTGAATCAAGAAGGGGGTTCCACCACCATTGGAGGGTTGAACCAATGCTCCAAAACAAGAAGAAAACAAGGTGTCAAGAGGGGAAAAATCGGCCAGCACAAGGTAGTGGAGAAAAGTGAGGTTTTTTATGAATCTTTTTTACCTTAGAAGAATGGGAAGACTCCAAGTTTCAAGAATCTCTACTTTTCTCTTCAAATGGGATATACCCATGGAGATCAATTTCATCATTTTTGGATTATGGAAAGAGAGAAAGATAGAGCTTGATGAGAGGATGAAGAATATGTGATTATTTTCTCATTTGGATCTTTAATGTAGCTTGTACAAGTGGGGAAAGGGAGGAAGCCATTGGAGGCTGTTGAAGATGCTCAAAATTGCCAGTAGAGGGGGAGGAAGAAGAGAGCTCATGGTGGGGAAAGGAAAAAGAAAGAGAGAGAGAGAGAGAAGAGGGAAATGAGAGAGAGAGAGAGGGGGTGTCCTTTTTCTACTTTTTCCTTTTCTTTCTTTCCTTTTCTTTCTTGCTTAATAATAGAAGAGAGGGGAGGCTGATTTAAGTAGTAAAAACCATCCCCCACTATATATGGATGCAGGAGCATTTTTCGTCTTTTACAGAAAACGCTAATTAATTTACCCGGTTTTAGCACTATTCATTAACCGGGCCCGTTTTCTGGAATTTTCTCGTTTAATTAATTTTAATGGTTCTTAAGCTTCCATTAATGTTTAATTATAGTTATTTGGTTGACCATAATTTTTACGGGTTCATTTGTCCACTCAAAGTCACGATTTTGGGTATTCTCGAAAAATGTGCGCTAAAGCTTTATTAGCGTTTTTATTTCATTTTATGGATCTGTTTTCTTCGGGAATTGTTCCCATATATTAATTAGGAATTATTAAGCCTTGGAAATCCATCTAATACCCTTGTTGAGGTTGTATTCCTCCTATGGTCATGTAACGCTCATTTTAGCGTTTTTCGCTTTTTAAGCGTTTTCACATTTCTTTTGGGTTTATCCTCTTTACCAAAAATATTTAGGCACTAATTGTAACACCCCTATTTAACGTATTTACAACGGAATTAAAATACTAAGGCGATTACAGACCATCAGGTTCCAAACACCCGGTACCAACCTCACCAATTACAACCATTACAATTATCTAAGTTACGGTCTGAACTCAAGAAAACAACGTAAACAAAACTGAACGTAAAATAGAATAACTCTCCACAATTCCTAATTCCCATCCCAATCACTCATGCTCTTCGTGGCCACCTGTATAAACAATTCGTACCTGCAAGATGAAACCAAGCAGCCCACCCCGGGAGGGGTGATTCAGTTCCCTGGAATGGAACTGGTAAAATTATCCAAAACAACATTTAAAACATAACTCTTCAAAATAAACAGTAACTTGAGATCAAACTCTTGAAAGTAAAACATGGAAACAAGGCACTTTAAAATCACCAAGTCAAAGATAACAAGTTAAGGATAGAGATAAATAATAGAAAGGTAAAGTTAGTCAATCCAAAAACCACACCATGAGTTAGTGAACATCCAATGCTCAAGTTAGAACCAATTCCAATTAGGAGTAGAGAGACCCAAGTAGTCACAAGGACTCGGAATGGAAGAAGATATCCAAGAACCAACAACTCGAGTGGAATAAAACCAATTGGGAGAGATGGCCCCCACCGCCAAGTACGTCCTTTTAGGTCAGGGGATATGCAGCCCCTCACTGTTTACAACGTCCTTTTAGACAGGGGATATACAGCCCCTCACTGTTTACAACGTCCTTTTTGGACAGGGGATATACAGCCTCTCACTGTTACCAATGAAGACGCGCACACGTCACAACAAAGACTCAGCTCATGGATGAAACAATATCCAGAGTCAAAGGAAGAATTTACCAAGATTGACATTTCCCAAATTCCCACTAGATCATTAACTGCACCAAAGAAATACCAAAACACTCAGTCCTACAGAGCGTAGAAGCGGAAACCCTAGGCAGTTAATGTCTAATGAAACAACCAGATAGAAGGAACCAATAACCATGAAAGTTTCACATTCAAGGCTCAGTTAGTCACATCAAGCTGAGTTAGCCACACAACAGTTTCCTTTTGAAATTCCTTTAAACTCAGTTAGCGTTTTTTGAAAACGTCTCATAAGTCGGTCAGTAAAAGTATCGAAGTACGAGAAATCGTACCTGGATAACGTTGTAGCAGTTCTAGTCAACTTGCGTAAACAATCAACAGTACTCTAAAGAATATTAAAGGTAGTCTATCATCAATCACTTGTAGCCTACGTTAAGCTTAAATAGACTCCTCACTCTTATTTCTAAGTCTCAATTAAATGTTATGTATAACCTTCGATTTATCTTAGAATGTCAATAATAACTCTTAAGCTCAATACCCTTACTCTTAATTTAGAATAACGTCGTATCATGACCCATGATAGGTTTGTCTTAGAATACTATATTATTATCCCACAATGTAACGATTATTCATTCTTATCAACATCTACTAGCTAACCTATTATGATTAACTCTTCCCCTTAACTTAATTTAGATCTACAACCTGTATATTGGAATCATAGTGTTGTAGATGCATTTCATTATAACTTAATTGATCTTAGAATTCAGAGACAACTACTAGACTCAATTATTTTATCTTTACTTTAGAATGACTTAATATTATAACCATTTAATTATCTTTTCTTAAGATGTTCAATTACTTTTCATCCTGAAACAACTATATTTTAATTAACTCAAACCCTTCCAATTAACTCTTATACTTAGTATTCGCAAAGTATATTATTTGCTTAATTATTACCTATATAATAAGGTGTTTTAAGACAGCCCTTTTTATGTATCCTTACTTACATTTTAATTTCCTAAATATTTAATTTTTACACACATTCTCTCTATAGATTATGTATAATCCTTTTGTACTAAATTTTAATAAACTTATGTCTTAAATACATTTTATATTATTTATAAAACCAAAGGTTTCAAAGGAATAACTTAATAAATTAATTCCCTTAACTAAGTTTTAGGATAAGTATTATGCCTTAACATAAGGTGAAAATTTAACTAAGAAGTAAATCCTCATTCATAAGAGAAATTGTCAATTATCTAGTAAGATCATCTATTCTGAAAAATCCTCATACCTTATATTCAAATGACCTTTTAATATTTTTAGTGGTATAAGGTAAACCAATATAATTTCTTACGTAACTTAGTTTCATCTAATTAAAGGTTCAAAGGGTTTAAGTACCTAATTCCTATTTACAAACCTCTTATAAGTTCCAACTAATAAATAGATCCCTTATTTATAAACCCTCATTCCTCATTTTGGTAATTAATGTTATAAATGTATTTTATATGGCTCAACCAATTCTAAGAACTCAAGGATTATTATTTAGACTAACTCCCTAGTCATATTTAACATAGTTTTATATCTTAACCCTTTTAATGATTTTACCTTAAAAAATTAAGTTATTACTCACTATTATAAACGTTATGAAATGATTAAATCTAGCCTTATTAATCCACTTCACATTTAGATGTAAAACTATTTCATTTATTTTATTATTGAAATACCCCAAACTTAGATATGGTGTTTAAATGATAAACTAAGATATAAGGAGGCTAAATAATGCCTTAGAAACATTAAGAAACATTTCTAATCAAAGAAAATATAAGGAAACACCAAAAGAGCAGTTTAAGCAAAAACGTGCTCTAAGCTTGGAGAGATATGGGAGAGTACCCAAATATTGTTCCAAGACCTTAGTAACATCCTAATGGTCATTTTAAATCAATTACCAAAGAAAACCAAGCTTGAAAACAAGTTAAAACACAAAATGTGCTTTAAGGAGTCTTAAAGCACGTTTTGAAAAATTGTCTTGTAAATGAGTTTTGAATGGCTAAATGTCCATCATTACTCTCTAATTAATATGTGTACTATATAGTATCACATTTGGAGGTCTATATCAATGGGAAATCAAAAATTTCACAACAATGTGCCTTGTTTTTGATGAATAGTGAATTTATTAAGTTAGTTTATAACATAAGTTTATATAAGTGAGACATTTGGTCAATAAAGACTAAACTACCCTCATCACAAAAAGGGGGCCGGTTTCTTAAGGGGTGAGTCACCACCTTTATGACTCATTAAGTGATTAAGGAAGCAAATAAGTCTTTTAAAGCCTAAGGTACTATTCACCTTTTTACATAATATCTCACCTTTAGTGATTCTCTCTCCTCACTTCTTCATTCTTCCTTGTTCACACGGTTTTCTTGCTCTCTTTCTCTTCTCCATTCACGTAGAGCTCACCTCCATGCTAGCTCCATCTTCTCTTGCACACATCTTGCTCATTTAAGCTCCAAATCCAAAACAAAATAGATATTCTTCTTAGTTAGCTCAAGCTCCTCCTTTCTATCTTTTCAAAACTTCAAGAGCTTCATTTTGGTGCCAAGTCAAACCACCATTAGAGGAGAAAATTCAAGTTTGGAGACTCCATTGGCATCTCCATTCTCTTAAGGTAAAGAAAGTGTAAGAAAATCTAGGTTTCCACCATTTTCTTCACTTGACCGAAAATATATACTCATGGGACTCCATGTTTATGCCTTGTTCTAGCTTGTTTTTACTCTTCAAAGGAGAGAGGAGGTCCTTCTAGCTTCACATCCAAGTTGTCTTGAGAAAACCAAGGTAAAACAATCACATTAATACCTTAAAACATATTTTTAAACCTAGGGTTTGTTCCTTAGGGTTAATGTGTTATCTAGTACTCATTGGAGTCATTGGATATTGGTTAGAACATTGGCAAGGAGAATCACATTGGTGACCGAGATTGAACAAAGAAAACCTAAGGAGAAAAGCTTTTAAGCTTGTGAGAAAACAAGGTAAATTACTTACCTTAAGGTATTTTGTTGTTTAAGGGAATGAGGTGTGACTATATGATGAGTTTAGTGTAGAGTTTATATTGGGAAGGTGCTATAAAACCTAGGAGAAACAATGTCTACTCTTGTGAACTTGTGACTAATGAGCAAATGAGAAAAGAGATAGTTTAAGAATATAAAGGTGAAGTACAAGAAGCATTTTATTTCAATGGGAGCCTTGTTGAGTGTATTCGCAGGTTGAAGGCATATATATGTGGAAATTCAGTGGTTAAGATTATTGTCATTTAAGGGCCTAAGTGCCAAGCATTTGGAGTTTAAGCACTATATGATGATGTGGTGTGATTTTGGTGCAAATTGGGTGTTAAGCTATTGTGATGAGAATTTGTGTGGTATTGGTTGTTTGGTGGAGAAAACCCATGTGTTAGGAGGTACTATATACTAGAGAACCTATGGCAAAATTTAAAGGAGAGTTTAAGTGTTTAAGATATCCTAAGGGAATTTAATGACTAAGGAAGTACTAGGAATGTTCTATAGGTTGTCTTGATGAAAAGGGTGAAGTTAAGGTATTTTAATGACTTATGATGACTTAGGTAACACCATGGAAGGTTTAGGAATCAAGAGAATGTATTGGAGTATTTAGGACTTAGGCAAGTGTTGGTGCACATCTAGGAAGGAAATAATGTAATGATGATGGAAGTTTAATCTTGTTAAGGAACATTAAGAGAATGTTTAAAAGAGTTTAGATAGTGAGAGATGCTTGGGAGATGATGTTATAGTGGTGAAGGAAACATTTGGCATAGTGGTTACATTAGGTATGAACCACCACAAAGAAACCTAGAGGAAAAAACATTACAAGTGTTGGCATTATTACAAGGAAAATGCATAATGACTAAGATGGATTTTGGTGGATGAATTAAGGTATTTTAAGGAGGGCTTAAGGTGTGTTTGAGGTGCCCAAATGAGGTTATAACATATGAGGATATATGAGGAGAAGTTTGGAGTTGAAAAGGAATTTAGAAACAAGTTTTTGGAGCCGACCGGCCTTAGGACCGGACTTGCAAGGTCGGTCGGGCTCTGTTACACTACCGGAAAATGTTTCTGGAATCGACCGGACTTGGGGGACCGGACCTACAAGTCCGGTCGGGCTTGTTTTGTGAGAGGGGGAAATGTTTCTGGAATGGACCGGACATGGGACCGGACTTGTCAAGTCCGGTCGGCATGAATTTAGTACGGATTATAAGTCTCTGGAATCGACCGGACATAGGACCGGACATGTAAGTCCGGTCGGAGTGAATTTTCTAACGGTAAAAGGTACTGGAATGGACCGGACTTGCCAAGTCCGGTCGGTAAGTCCGGTCGAGCCTAAAAATAAAAAAAAAAAATTCAATTTCTAAAAATGGTAATGGGTAAAGAGGTATGCCCTTGGAAGGGTAGTAATGATTGGGACCCTAAGAACTTAAGGAATTAAGTTAAGATTAAGTATAGTTTTAATGTTTAAAGTTAAGTTTGTAAGATTAAGTGATAAAGACTAGAGAGGTTATTGAATGGAAGTCCTTAGGGACTAAGTGAGTTAAGTAAGGTGCAAATAACTAATAACCTGAAAATGAATGAATGTTTTAGGTTTGTGAATTGGGACCCCGAAGAAGGTTAAACAAACAACGATCGACGGTGAACGGTACAATCCTTTTCGTGACCTGCTTGCTAACGAGGTGTCCCTCGGCTTGTGTGCTATCTGTTTATTTGCTATGACTAAAACAAGATAAAGCATGCAACCGGTTATATTGTTCTCGTTGTGTTGTGTTACATTTACACTAACCCGCGAGGCTTGAGATTGTTACTAACCAAGTTTAGTACTTACTGAGTTAAGAATAAGAGTTAAGTTGATGGTTGTTGGTTAATGCCCGATAAGGCTTAGCTAGCACACGATGTTTAAGGTGTCTACTAACTGGAACTTGAGTGAGGAAACCCGGGACCGATCTCCGGTCATGCATGCTAAGTGGAAAGGGGGACGGTATCTGAATCAGATCCGCCCTCCGCTTAAGGACTTGTCTTCGGACTTGTAGCCTAGGGCCGGTTGCCGGCTCAGCTACGCTGGACTCCCGTCCAGAGTAGGTGGCATTAAGATGGTGCGGTGGGATCACCTAAATCCCAGGTTCGAATTAAGCTACAACCAATCCCTTCCAGGAAAGGTTTGTGTACTGAGATTAAGATTAAGACTGAGATTGAGATTAAGATTAAGGTAAGGTAAGGAACTGAGATTAAGGAAATGAGGACTAAGGAGGGGGTTACTAACCCACTTGTTAAGGGAACGCTTGAGTCGTTCATTGCTTGTGAACTATATATGTTCATCTGTGGTTATTGTTATTGCACTTCATATCATGTTTGTGTATGTAATCAATTCCCATGCTATCGACAATTAGTCGTCGTAGCCCCGTTAGCTTGGGGGCCATGAGAGGGTGTACCAGCATTCGTGCTGACCCCCTCGGGGGCTATTTTTACACTTGCAGGTAAGAGGCCCATGAGGACGCACTACGAGAGTAGGAGCGGTTAGGCTTAGGAGGGGACTTTTAGTTTGAGTTCGGGTTGCGCCTGTGCACCCGACTGTTGATATTAAACTGTTGTAAGTTGAGACTATGTTTGAGATACTAGTACTCGGTTGGTCGTGGTATTATGAACGTTGACGTGTAAATTGGATAATTGTTTTTGGATAAGTATTGTAAGTATTTTAACCGGTATCTTCTAACGTTCAGACCGTGGCAAGGTTCAGGAGTTGTTTATTTCCGCTGCGACATATTCGATTAAGTGTTCAGATTGCGATAACCACGATAGGCTTTGGATGGGGTGTTACAATTATTAATTATATATTAAGATCTATTTGTGTAACATTTTATGTAATCAAATTACAAATTTTCCCTAAGTCTTAACTTATTTATTACTTAACCCAATTACAAATTTACATTCTTGTCATTGACAAATAATATTATATATTTATTTAATTATGATTTATTTAAATCCTAGAAATTCGAAGGTAACTCAAAACTCAATTTCATAACCCCAATTTAATACCACCTCATATAATATTCTTTCATTAGTATTATGTAGAGGTTTAGTTGAACTTATTTATTCCTTCGTATTATATTTTCTATAAGGTATTTCATTTCTTTTATTTATTTTTAATGTATATATATATATACTAGGATTTATTCAAAACATCCTTTATGAAGTTTTATTGTATTTAATTATCTCTATTAACTTTTACACAAATCCACATCCAATATATGGTTTATAAAATAAAGTATTTCCCCTAGCTTCAATTAAGTATATTAACTTCCACATTATATACTAACTAAAAATGTAGACTAGAAAAATTCCTTGATTCAACATAAGTTTCTATCTTATTCCTCTCACATAAATATATATATATATAAGTATATAATTTTTACTTCACTTAAAAAATTATACCCAAAATATTCATTAACATACTGTTATTAAATGTTAATTTAGTCTTATCATATTATCCCACCCTATAAAGTTTATTAATAAACCATACTTTAATTTGTGTTACATTAAAAACCATATATTATAATCTTATGAAAATTTCATAAATACAATTTTTAGACCGATTTACCCTTGTCCAAAAATTACCAAATTTAATATATAGTAACTATAATATTTTAGACATATTATCAAAATTTTATTTCATAAAAATATCTTTCTAAATTATCCAAATAATTCCATAATACTCAGAACTTGTAAAAATTATAACTTACGTTTACAAACTCAAAACCCATATTAATGTATATCAAAAAAACTAGATTTTATAAGGAATCTATGGTTAAAATATCGTGTCAAAATACATTCGGGAAGGCAATTAAATAAATCCAACAAGTTAGGGTTTAATTCTGAAATTATTATAACTAAATACAACTAAAACCTCCCACGTTTTAATCTTGGCCGTCTGTTCCTATAACCTATGATCGGACGGCCTACATTGCGTGAGTTCTTCAGCAAACTCAAAATGAATCCTGCGCACTAAATCGATGATTTATCTCAACTCACAGAACCAAATCGACTGATTTTTATTTCATTGGATTCAAAATTTCATCGCGGTTCTAATGATACCAACTTTACGATCTAAGGTGCACGAAATCGAAAATACGAATCTGGGTTTCGAAGTTAGGGTTCTTAGGTTGATTCGAATTCGAATTAACAAATTCTCCTAATCTAACGCGTAATAGATGAAATTGAGACATGGGTTTGACCAGTAATGTGATTACGAATGACAATAACGGAGCAATTTGATCAGAAACTCACCGGAATTGTGCCAACGAGGAGCATCGAGATCGGGTTTATGGAAAAAGTTTGGACTTTGAGCTGTTCGAGTAGTGAACTTTGGAGATCTATAAAATACGTTCTAGATCGAGTTAGGCCATGTTCTTGGGCTCATTAGAAAGAAGAAACATAGCTCTACAGATTGATAGCAAGAACTTACTCTAACTTGCAGTACACAGAAAGAAATCTAAACCGAAAGTTACGAGTTTATACCTTGTGTTTTCTTATGATTTTATGTAATGGCGAATCAGGAACTTTAGGCGCCTCGTTATCCCATATGGTTACGAGTCAGCCTTGGTCATTAACATGAAAGTTGTAGAGGGATTAGAGATCTACAAAACAAGCTATAGAACGTGAATTTTCGTTCCCAAACGAAGAAGTTATGATCAAACGAAGTTTACCTGATTTCGGTAAAATCTGGAAATCTGGGTTCCGGTTTCGCAGGGTGGCTACTTTGGATCAAATTTGTGGTCGATGTAGAATGATTTAGGTTGGGTATGAGTTATGGTTGGAAAGAGGATGCGTAGGAGAAGACAACAAAAAAAACAACACTCAAAAACTCCCAAAGATGAGTGAGATATCGTTGTTTAAAGTTAGGGAAAAAACACTGATGGAAGTTAAGATACTTAGCGATTTTTGTGCTAAGTACCAGCGACCCGTGTGGTCTTGACACGTGGCACTTTTCAAAATTTGGCTCTAAACTTCATTCTATCATAACTTTGGCTAGGATGATCCGTTTTCGACGTTCTTTTTATCGATCTTCATGGTTTTTCATAACCTATTTATTGGTATAGGTTTCATGGGATGGTTTGACCATTTTCAAAAAGTCAACCCTAGCAAGGCTTAAGAAGCTTAAGGGTTTCTAGAATTTTATATTGACTTTTATGCTACAAATCAATACTCCAAATATTTATAAAATCTTTATAATATAATTTGAGTGTCTAGGAATTTTTCCAAGATTTATTGACTTATAAATCTTGTTATTAAATTCATAATACCATATAATAAATTAAATTAAATTGTATTATTATTTAGAATTTAATATAAGAAGTCCCCTAAATAATTTTTAAATAATACCATATACTAATTTAGTGTTTAATAATATTATTTAGGGTTTTTATAAAAGATATCTCCTAAACTAATTTAAATTTATTTAGGGGTATTTCACTAATAGGCCCTCAAATATCATATTGGAGTCATTTAATCACCCTACTTAAGTTCGGGGTATTTCAATCTACCCCCCTTAAAGAACTTTGCCCTCAAAGTTAGTGAATCTAGAATAGTCACTCACAATGGTATTCTTTGATAGGGTTATAACCTATATAACCTGCCAGACATCCAAAAGTCTGGCTCGATGTATACCACACATCCAAACAACATGTCACTGCATGCATAGCAATCAAAAATATCCGTTTCCAAGTGGGGTTCATCCGCAGATAAGGAAGGCACCAGTCCTCTCCCACACAAGTGATCTCTCAGGTACCGATCACATTTGAACACTTACGCTTTCTGGTTCACGGTCGTCATGACTTCGGGCACTTACGCTTTATGACCCTACGGTCCTTTGGTTCTTGATCAAATTCATTTGCACATCTAGAGATCCTCGGCTCCAAATTAGGTACTCTTCCCTGACCGGACTCCTCATATCCGGCGGCCCTTAGAAAAATTCAAAACACACACTACAAACGTCCTACCGGTCACTTAGTACCGTTGCTCGTCCGTTGTAATGGTTTTACAACTAATCACCACTCCCACTGGCTCACAACTAGCCTTACTCCCCAGGTTCGACCCGAATCCGGCGCCTAACCATGAGAAGGTCCAACTAGCACTCGTGGAAGCGGTTTCAAAACCGGTCCTCATTCTCGATTTGAAGAAAATCATTTGTATCAAAATCAGTTTGGGAAATTCATTTTGAAAACTCAATGCAACTCCAAATTCCAATTTATGTTAGTTTCACCTATTACTAGTGTGATTACTTGTGGCCACTTATAGGGAGCTTCAGGAGTCATTCAACCCCGATGTGATCAGCATCGGTGTTGAACTATCCTTCCATCCCAATTTGTGTTCGGTTTCCCTTGATCACTACCAAATCAAGTTCCACCTCCCACCTCAATTCAGACAATCAAATAGTCAAACATTATTTCCTCTTTTATCTTTTTAATCTTGCTAGTCATAATCATACAACAATACATTTTTCAGTTTCAAGAATTCATTTACTCGCTTACTAATCATCTCATTAACAGTTACTCCATTTATCTCCAAATACTTACTTAAGAAATTCGAGAATAAAACTCCAATTAATTTACCTCAGCTATCCCATAGTGTATCATCAAATAATTTCCTATCCTCCAATCGTTCACAAGTCAAATCAAATCAATTCACCTAGGGGACTCGATTCCCACTAGGTTCAGCATCGGTTTCACACCGATTTATCCTCATCAATTCTCCCCAAACAAACTCATTTCTCAACACCGGTTTCATACCGGCTCATAACTCATACGATCTTCAATCGGGGTTCTCATTCCCATGGAGTTTCTCTACTCCTTTTTCCTACTAATCTCACAAATAATAAACTTTACACAATGAGTGAGTACAAATGTTTATGTAACATAAGTACCAATCATCAAAACAAATTCTTTTGCGCTACGCGCATGTGTTTACGCACTTATTACGTAAAACATGCATTTCACTATTTTTGGTCTACCCCCTTAAAAAGGATTACGCCCACGTAATCTACCATGTGTCAACATTGGACATTGGTCTAAGGCGTTCAGCCATCATGGAGTATTCTAACTTCCATGCGGTCTATTATACAATGTTCCTTGATCAAAGGGTTTAACCGTATTACCGGTTAGTCCCTGGATCAAGAATTTTCATCGGAGTTATTTAACTCTTCACCGGGTTCGGTTCTAGCCTAAAAGGCTTCAAGGCATTGATAATTAGCCATTCATTCACTAGGTATATTAAATCTTAGAATTTTGGGTCCACTAGCTTCTGTTGTGCGATCCTGATAACTTAGATTCTTAATGTGTTAGACATCATCTTTTTATCCCTTTTATGTTGGGAATATGGTTTCTCAATCAAGCGTGGTGTTCCTTTACCGTATGCGAATCCAATGAGCTTCGGATTTTTTATCCAACTCTTTGGAAATCTATATACATACTGTTGTGTATTATAGTGATCATTCATTTGATTCCTCCGACCCGTTATCGGTTGAGGTTAAGCCACTACTTAGCATGTAGTGCTTCCTCTATTGTCAGTGGTTTCTGAATTATACCCACTAAACTGGTTTGTACAAGTGTTCATTACTTGTACGACCTTACGTTATCTATGTGTCGGTCCTTATTACTTCCATAAGCCTCCTTTCTCTTCTTATTTCGATGGAATTCATATCTTGTGATTGTTGGAAAGTTCCACAACCTTTGTGCTTCTTTGGCCTTAGGTCGCACGGTTTGTTTCTAAGTTTTCTCTTAACTGGCTTATGCCATGTTCGTTGGCGAAAGGAAGAATTTACCACGATTGACATTTTCCATATTCCTAGCTATCCCACTAGATCATTAACTGCACAAGTGCAATACTAAAACACTCAGTCCTACAGAGTGCAGAGGCATAAACCCTTGGCAGTAAATATCTTATGCAATTACAACAGGAATGATCATTTATGTCTGTCATCTCGTATTTAACAACTCCATGTCATTGTGTGGTTATTAATGTAGACTGGTCGCTCGCTGCGCACCATGTTCGTGTTTATTTCCAACTTTGGTTTCCATGGCATCCGCTATCACTTAGCTTCTGCTCATGTTTTTCTACCATTTAGGAAATGGTTCGCCATTTTCTTCGCTGAATATGGAATATGACATTCTTTTATATCTCTGAGCTCCTTGAGCGTTATTGATTTTATGCTTCAGGTTATGTCATACACTGTTTCTTCTAAACCGGTTACTCTTCGGTTTTCAACAATTGCTATAACAGCTTATTCCCACATCGCTTGGCCACCATTGTATGCTCAAGCTTCACTGCCTTAGTAGTTCTGAAAGAGATGAGTTTTCGGGTATTTAATGATGGTATTCTCTTCGTTGGGATCTGTATGTTCACCGCTCTTGCGGTACCACAATAACGAAGGATATCTTCGCTCGTTAGTTATTAAACAATCTTACCTGTGCCATTACTAGCAATTCTCCTCATGATTTCAGTTAGGTTTTGCCAACTTGTATCTACATCTCATAGTTGTTGGACGGCTTACATGCCGCATTGCCTAGAGCTCTGCTCATCTTAGGTTGTTCACAAGTGGTTACTTCTCCGTACACCATCAAAGGTTTGGAGGTAACACTGGGCTCCATGTTAAAGTCATTGCATCACGCTTCGTTCGTTGGAGGCTCGTTAGGTATCTAAATATTTATCAGTACCTTTTGCCAATGTAGGGCATCCCCTGTCAAGTGGGATCCCTTCGATATTCTATCCGAGCGTTCGTTCAAGTTCTTGTGTTTTTATCGCAACATTTAGTTCGACACCCTTCAAGGATTGCTCCTAGGTGTTATCATGTTATGCCATTACCTTTGGCTAACCTTTAAGCAAGTTCAGTTTACTCCGCATCGCGGTTCTGGATTTCAACTTGTCCCATTTGGGGTTATATGTCTCCCGTTCTCAGGGTAGACTACAAATACTCTTCCTACATTTTGACCGGTTTGATATTCTCTCCGGTGGTGAATGGTATCCTCCAGTACCTTAGATGATCACTCTGGGTATTTCATCTTGTCCATTGAACATTGGCATGTTCACGTTCGGCATTTGCCTTACCGGGTTTAGACGGGTATTCATTCCAGCTAACATGCTTGCTTCTAGATTTTTGAGACATATCCAATGTCTTTTCTCAATTGTTGGTGCTTCTCGCACTTCTTAACTCTTAATCGTTCTCCCTGGGGTGAGTTCTTGACTCCTTTAGCTTGTAAGCTTATCTAAATTCCTTCGATTGTTCGAGGTATCCAACTGTTTCGGTTTGAATTTACCTTATGGTCCGTAGAACGGAGTCAACTACTTCCCGTGTTTCGTACACCACTCTTATACATATGTGGGGTACCTTATTGGTACGTTCCCACTTACCTGCCTAACTCACAAAAGGGTCTGTTAGGCCCGCAAGCTCCTTCGAAATGCGGTTGTCCCACATCCCGTATTTGAGTATACTCGTAGTGCTCGTCACACACCTAGGTGAAGTATTCTATTGTCAACTCCTCTTGTATCATTCTATGATACTCTCCGTGATTCTTCTGGTATGGCTTTAAAAATCCGAGGTTTAAAAAGAAGAGCTTGGGTTTGAAAGAAAAGTTTCTGTCTGAAAGAAAATCTTGGGTTTGAAAGAAAAATTTTCATGGTGTTGCCATGTCTGAGGTCTTGACCAAGTCTAGCTTCCCGCTGACTGGTATGTTCGTTAATATGATGGTCGGGCCGTTGGCCCTTCCAAGGTTTGATTCTTCGAGTTCTTAGGATTGGTGATCCTATATTTACTCCATTTGCCATAGCGGTACTTTAGTAAGTACTTGCCAGTCATTGCATGGTTTCCAAGTTGTCTTGCCTTTGCTGCACTTGCCTTGGCAAAGTGCGTGGGTAGGTTGTTTTTCAGGTTAATGTATACCAGTTACGGTATTGTTTTCGTCCGTATTTGGTGGTTTTATTGGATCTTCCTTTGATCCCTTGATCTTAGTGATTAATCTTCTGAGTAGCTTCTCGGTGTTCTTGACAAGATTGTCGATAATTCGGGTGCTTTCCCGATCCTTGTGGTACTCCTGTGTACCCTGGTTGTTGCTCGCTCCCACGCCCTTACGGTGGTTACCGAGGGTTTACTAATCTTTAGGAGCTACGTCGTAGTCCTGTTGGTGTAAGTTCTATGAGTGTTCCCGTAGTTGTCTGAACTAAGTTATTCGGGTATTACAGCCCTTTTGGCACTGTAGGTTTGGAGTTATCCAACCTTGACTAATTCCTTAGCTGGTTTGTAAACCGTTGTTGGTATTATCAAGCATCACAGTCCGCAGACTCTCTTGTCTCAGGTTTGTTACTCTATATCCCTTGCTTTATTGCGCGGTTGTGCTTCTCTTCTTGCTGGCTACTCATGGTTCTCGCGACTGCGAAGCACGTCACCCCATGGTGCCATAAATTTCATCATCCTGTATTTAGGATCTTCAATCTTCTGTTATTAAATGTGGTTGTTGTTGTTCCAACGGGAACCGTCTTCGGGATTTCCAGTTCCTGGAATTTAACATATGACTGGTTCCTTTTCTTTACAAGTTTATTTGTAACTGCCAGATCGGGTTTTACCCGAGTGTGAGAGGTCTTTCCATCTCTCTGGCGTTCTTGTCCCCACTTTATAACGGGGGATGCGGAGGGCGGGATTGGTTATGTAGGTATCCAGTTCACACTGGACATTCCTAACTAGCGTACCTCACACGCTAACACTCAACCCTTTGCCCTAAGTCTCTAATTCCTAACTCGGTATTTTTCTAAACTCGGTATTTCAACCATCAGAGTGATACTTCGCTCTGATACCACATTTTGTAACACCCTTACCACTAATCCAATCATTATCTCCTAACCTGTTTCAATTACCAATAATAATGTTCGGAAATTCTTACTCCAACGGCGGGTGATACAATGTCATTAGTCACTCACGTGACTAACAAGACCAAATCCAAACCAAACAAACAATACAAATACAATATCCAAATACCATATCAGTCTGATGACTTGAATATACCGAGTATTCTAATCCAAACAGTATTTCCATTCCTTAATCAAATCACAATGCAATTACAACCTCAATTCAAATCCTTATACAAATACAACCCCAATTCAGTTCTATACCGAGTATCTACAATTCCCAAGTCTGCCGATTACAAATCGGACTCATAATACAATATTTCATTATATATACAACATTCCTAACCAACTACCCATGCTTATACAGCACCCCGTCTTACACTCTCGGACGGTGATCGGCTTCGATGTACCTAGAAAAGAAAAACGGTGCCCCTAGGGGCTCAGCAAATTGCTGCATATGAAACTTGCATACCCCGCGTGCTAACGGGGGTACGCCGACTATTTTGGTCGAGAACATGCGATTCATTTTAATTCAATCAACATACTAGACAACATACATTATATATGTACATTAACACAAATACTCACATTCAACCAAGGAATACAATCACACTAACACAATAAGTTTGTTAGTTAGTATTACTTAATCTTTGGCCTTGAGGGTTTCTACCCCACTATGCCTTACTCAATTTCCTCATTGTCTTACCCACTCTCTTGGGTTACTCTTACTCAAATTCTTTTACTCTCAATCTCAACTCAACTTCTCAAGTTCTCAATCTCAACTCAATTCTCTACTCAAACTCTATTTCTCAAGTCTCTCAAGTTTCAACTTAATAATCAATACTCAAGTTCTCTATTCTCAATACTCAAATAAAATACTCAATTCCAATACTCAACTCAAATACTCAATTCCAATACTCCAAGGTATATTTTAAGTCATTACCCATGTCCTCCGGGTATAGTCATACACAAGACTCACCACCGGGTTACAAATACAAACGGAGCTATACACTTAGCTCCTCAAATACTCAAATGTCCATTTCTCTACCGGACTACTCAAATTCCCAACACTCCTCTCTCAGAGTTATCTTACAATCTCATGGATTAGCCTAGAAGTATCTCTCTCGATATCCTCCATTAGCTTAGGGAATTCTCAATGTCTAGTATTCTCAGATTTAAGGTTTTACCCAACTTATCGAATACTCTCATGTTTGGGACCTTGTTCATTTCAGTCGAATCCTCTCATTGTGGGTCGATTAGTGTTCTAAGGGGTTTGGTGATCCCTTACTTGAAATACCCCGGGTTTGAAAACAGTGATTAATTAGGCTAAATAAATATTTAAGAGCTTAATTAGGCCTAAATAAATACTTGGGAACAACTCCCGGAGAAAACAGATCCGGAAAACAAGTTAAAAATCCAGACGAGCTTTAAAACGCGTTTTTTCGAGAAACCGGGAAAAATGTGATTTCAAACGGGTTTAATAAACTTGCAATAATTATAGTTAGTTAAATATCTATAAATAGACCATATTGAGGGCCTAGAGCCATTAAAATTAATTAAACGGGAAAATTCCGGAAAACGGGTCCCAGGAGTGAATAGTGTCAAACCTGGGAGATGAAACGCGTTTAATTTGAAAAGATGAAAAACAACCCGGGTAATTAGTAGAGTGTGGGGCCGGTTTCTATTTGACACCACACACACACTTAATTAATTAACTAGCTAGTTTCTATTAAGACACTAGAGGACAAAAGAAATAAAGTAGAGATGGAATAGTAAAATGAGATATTAGTACTCTCTCACCTCCTTTTCCTTTCTTGTTCAGGATTTCCCTCCTCCTCTCTGTACTATCTTCTTATTCCTCTGCACAATGGCAATTTCAACTTCTCCATACAGCACCTCTCTTCTTGCTTGATTTTGAACACTCAAATCAACTCCAAATCACACAAAAATACCACCGTTGGATTCCTCCCGCTAAGGGCAGCGTTTTCCACCCTTCAAAAGCTTGAAACCTCCATATTCATCTCCATGGAGGTATTCCATTTTGAAGCTTGAATAGTTGTTCTGGTTCTCCTTCATCTTCTTAATGCTCCAATGTAAAAAGAAAGTCAAAAGCTTTTCTTTTCTTTTCCAGCTTTTTCTTGTAAAATCAAAAATGCCCACGTTGAACTTTTCTCCATTTCCAGCCGGTTCCTTCTTGCCTTTGAGGAGTGCTGGAACTTCATCATTTTGATTGCCAAAAATCTCCATTTGGACACTTGAAGGTAATCTCTAAGTTAAACCCTAAAAACTAGCTCTTGGAATACTAGTTTTGTGAGGGAAGTTGGAATTAATTAGCTTGTATTGTGTGGTATGGGGATATGATTGTAGATAGCAATCTAAACCCTTTCTTTGGTGTGGGAACAAGAAGAGAAAGAGTGAACAAGAGAAGAGGAAGAAGAGAAGAGAAAACCGAAAATTAACAAGGTAATGAGCTCACCTTGAGTTGGCTTTGTTGACTTGCAAAACATATTTTTAATGTTGAATTAAAGTCTTTGTTTTTGTGTAGTAATGATACTACAATTTGAATGTTAATGGAGCTGTTAAAATGTTGTTTTAATGTGGGAGGGAGTCTTGTGACTAAACTATTACATATGTGTGAACAAGGTGGGAATTTAATGTGTTGCTACAGTGAGTGTTTGTAGTTGATGATGCCTAAGTCAAACAGGGGTGAAGAACTAATTTTGTGAGCTGATTTAGTGTTGTGAGAATGCTTAGGAAGTAGGCAAGTGCTGTCAAAATTTACCTAGGATGGTGTGGGTTTGAGTGCATTAATGAGGGTAGTTGGAATGGTAGAAAAGAGGGTATTAAAGCTGTAACAGGAATTAAAACTAGCATTTGCTTGCTTGAAATTAAGTGAGGAATTTGGGTGGATTGATCAAGAGTTAAAGAGTGAACTTGGTGATTAGTTTAAGGTGGTTTAGATGGGTAATTAGATGCTAAAACATGTTGATTATAAGTGGGAAATATTGGAAAATCAAGTGGAGAAAGAGTGGAGTCAGAACAGATTTGGAAATGCCAAATCTGTCAAAAATGCAACAGGGTTCGGGACTTAGGTCCAGGACCATGTCCTGGACCACCCCCAAATTTACCCCCGAGAGTGCAAGTTTTGACAAGTCCGGGACTTAAGTCCATGCCCATGTCCCGGACCACCACGTTAAACTTGTCGAGAGTTCATTTCCTTCTTTGGTCCGGGACTTAGCCCCTGGCTAAAGACCCAGACCACCCCATTTTTAATAGCCGAGAGTTGAACCCACTATTGGTCAGGGACTTAGGTCCCTGCTAAGGTCCCATACCACATGTAAAAACATGCCGAGAGATTGCCTAAGGTTGGGTCCGGGACTTAGGACCCGGACAAGGTCCCGGACCAACCTAAAAACTTGAAAATAAGTTCATTAAGTGGGTTATAAGCTAAAGAATTGATTGGTAATGATATTATAAGCTAAGTAGCACTTAATTAATGATATGAGAGGGTCATTAAGGGCTTAAACAAGATTAAGAGAAAATGTGAAGCAAGAACTTGTATGAGTTAAGTTTGAAACATAATGACTAAGTAAGTAAAGTATGGGAAAATGTTAGAGAAGTAACGGGTCAAGTTAATTATGGATAATTAACTGCCCAACCTAATGTATGTTATAGGATTCAATTAGTTGGACTCCGAGAGAGAGTTGGCAAACGAACACGACGGGGAACGGTGTGGTTTTCTCATGCCCTGTATTATAATCCGGTTACTCCAGTTTGTGTGTTTGTGTGTTTATTTGCAACCACCTAATCAAGATAAAATGCATGAATATGATTTATTGCGTTTCCTTATATCGCGTGCTTGTCTTTGCACTTGATTGAACTATGTCTTGTAAGACAAGTTTGTATAATTCATGAAATGTTTGAATGAAGATAAATCTTGAGTGTTGAGAAGTTCCCTCTAACACCCTAACCTTCTGACTTACCTAACTTAAGAATGGGTAACTGAGATTAAGAGGAGACCGATATAGCTTCGGCCACATGTGAGAATGAGGAAGCAAGAGAGATTGCTTACCGAGTTCTGGCCTAACCTTCCCACCAAGGTTTCGAACCGTATGGTCATAACCCGGGGAAGTAAGCCAAACGTAAAGCCCGGTGGTGAGATGTGGTGAGCATGCCTCATCACTGCCCGGGGGTCACCCGACTTAACTGTAAATTATTTCAAGAGATAAAAAATGGTTAAGTGTGGATCATGCCTTGTGCGAGACATATGACCATGAGCAAAGATTTAAGAACATCTGTCTAACCCGGATGAGAAATTGGCTAACATGTGAAGAGGCTAGAACTTGAGGAGAAAATCTCAAGGCCTCAATGACCAATGTGTGGATTACTTGTGTTGTTTCCATTATTGTGATATGCTCTATGTGTGGGTGTTGTTTCTACATAGTTATATTGCTGTTTATATTGCATGCTTGCTCAAATGTTAATGAACTCCATGTATACGGCCAAGTGGTCGGTGTACCCCCGTTAGCACGTGGGGTATGCAATTACCATATGCAGCTCTTGCTGAGCCCCATGGGGTGATGTTTTTATTCTTACTAGTACCCGAGACGGTTGATGGATCGAGATGGAACGGGGTGTCATACTTTTGATAGTTAGTAGTAAATGGTGGTGTACCGAGTTGTACACGGGCTTGTAGCCCTAGAGTAGTCGGTGTACTATGTGGTATACCCGTTGTATTTTGAGAGTAGATAACTTGGAAAGGCGAGTGGAAAGTTTAAACTCATATTCTTTTGTGAGACTTGAGAGATCATTATGTAATGTATACTCTTAGTACTCGGTAATCAAGCGTTGTAAATTATGATGATGTAAGTATGGTATTTCTATTTATCAAACCGGGATTGTATTTAGTTAGGACTATTAGCTATGAATGGTTGCCGGTATTGTATCACCCTCCGTAGTCGAGAGTAATTCCGCTGTGATTAACGATATTAATGTGACGATTAGACCATGATTAGAGATTTAGCGGTTGGGGTGTTACAAAAATGGTATCAGAGAACGAAGCCTCGCTCTGATAGAAAGAAATACCGAGTGTAGTGATTACTGAGTTAGGAATTCAACCCGTTTAGTAACGAAGAAGTAGAAACCTAACCTTGAGTGACCGTTAATATTAACGGAGATCCTTTAATGTATGTAATGACGATACAACATCTTAAGCTTAAGACCATTTGGTCGCACCACCTGATGTAAGCCGTTACTTGTTCAGATGTCAGGAAGAGGCCGCGGTAGGGGTCGAACTTGTGGAGAGTCTTCTGGTGAGCCGAAACCGCAGACGATAGCTGAGATTGTCGCGGCCATGGTAGCGCAGATGCTACCACAGGTTATTACGGCGGTACAGCAGACTCAGCAAAATCAACAAACTCAGGCTGATCCACTCCCACCCCCACCACCCCGAGAAACAAACTGGGTGAAGGCTGTAGCTGATCTTCGACCTGCATGCTTCAAGGGCGAAAGCGACCCAGCTAAGCTCGAGGCTTAAATCTCCGAGATGGAGACGGCCTTCGAGACCCTCGAGACTCCTGCTGGAGTGAGGGTGAGAATAGCTGTCTATTATCTGAAGGGTGCCGATATGGACTGGTGGAAGCTAGTCAAGGGCGAGTACGTCGCTGACCCTGCATTCGATTGGAATGCCTTCACTGCCCTCCTTCGATCTAAATACTATCCCGAACATGTAAAGACAAGAAGCGGCTGGAGCTTGATGCCTTGAGAATGACAGATAAGATGACTGTCGACGAGTACTATACCACCTTCACTTCTATCCTCCGACTGCTACCCGACCTCGGGTATACCGGCCAGGTCTTGGTCGACTGCTTCTATGACGGCCTGAGCCATCACCTGGTATGGCATGGGGTACACGTGGTTTACCTCTCTCCAGGTAAACATCGATTTGAAACCCTTATGCCGTAGTAAATATAAATAATGCCGTATTATGTGATAATCTCATCTAATGACCTAATATCAGGAGTGTTACCATGCCGCATCGCGAGTTGAGATTACCGTCCAGTTAAGAGACGAGGAGAACGCGTAGAAGCGCAAGGTCAACAACAAGGGTACTGGCTCTGGCGCGAAGACCCAAGGAAAAGGTTGAGGAAAGAAGAAGGGGAAGTACTCCCACCCGACCCAAACCCAAAAGACTACCTCCGGAGAGAGTGGTGCCTATGCTGAGAAGGGCAAGGTAGCTGAGCCTTTGCAGCTTGGCTATTCCGCGCCGGTAGCGGCAAAGCCACTGAGATCTCACCCGCCTAAGGGTAAGACTCCCGTTAATCCAAGTGTATGCAAATAAACTTAGAATACCGAATCTTGCTAACTCTTAATGCTTAGGTTCGGGATCTGGCTCAGGTAAGGGAAACTCTGACGGTCGTGCCTTCAGTTGCAAGTATTGTAAGAACGACCACCCCGGCACTGATTTCCAGGGGAGAGAGGTCAGATGCTTTAGCTGCCGTAAGATGGGACACCGTGCTTATGAGTGTCCGGCCAAGAAGGGCAACAATCAGGAGTTCAAGTAGAGAGAGGGCAAAGAGATAGCAACTAGTGATGCACAAAACCAGTTTGGCCAGCAGGGGCAGGGGCAGGGGCCTAGAGGTGCTCAGAAAGGTGCGCCACAGAGGCCGCCCGCCCTGCATATCATAGACCGCTCAGATGGAACTGGTCCGACGACCGGTTTAGGTACTATCACATACCTTTAATCCTTGAGAGCATGTCTACTATTTAAATTACATGTGTGAGTGATTAATACAGGATTATAGTATACCTAGAGCATTAATTGGCTAGTAAAGGCTAGAACTCATAAAAAATGGAACTCGCCACTTAGGAACATTCAATATTGCTATCCTATACTGACAAAACCAAACCTCGAAGAACCCACACACTACTACAACATCAAGAAGTGTCAGGTCATCCGACCAGGTATGATATTATTAAAAGGATACCTGACACCCGAAGCACAAGTCGCTATCATCGACGATGCAATGAGGTAGGAGCAAGGCCAGGAGGATTTTACACCCGAATACCCCGGTGGAGCAAGAATGAAGCTAAAAATGATGTGCATGGGGAAGGATTGGAATCCTTACACCCGCACCTACCAAGAGCAGCGAGCAGAAGACGAAGCAACACCACCGAAAATACCTGGAGAATTCCTAACGGTTGTTACACAAGCCGTAGAGATTGCACAACAACTTGAAGCTGACCCCGTACCTGCACTCGAGGCAAACATTTGTATCGTTAACTTCTATTCAGAAGGAGGATGACTTGGGTTACACCAAGACAAGGGCGAGACAGTGGAATCTCTTAAACAGGGAGTTCCCGTAGTGTCTTGGTCCATCAGAGACAATGCCGAATTCTTGTATGGCGAGCAGAAGCATGCGGACCGCGCGGAGAAGCTTATCCTTAGGTCTGGAGATGTTGATCATGGGTGGTGAGTCGAGAATGCTGTATCATGGGATCAAGAAGATCAAGTTGAATACGGCACCATTGACTGTGATCAATGCCACACACATGAACCATGACGCCTGAACCTTACCTTTAGGAAGTATTAGTCATGAAACCCATGTAATACTTAATAATATTGTAATAGAAACGTCATGTATAACCTAGATGGTGTTAATAAAAGCAGTGTTGTTTATCAAGCGTACCACTTGCAAGTTACTATCGAACTCATTAAGCTTATGAATGTCTAGGTTGTGGACTCGGTACGGAAGGTAACCTGAGTATACTTACTAAGGCACAGGCCGATAAAAGCGGCACGATCTTCATGGGTACCTTTCCGGTGAATGGTGTTGAGGCCTCCGTATTGTTCGACTACGACGCCTCTCACACCTTTGTCTCGCCATCATTCACGGGAAGGTTGGGGCTAAACGCGGTAGAGCTACCCGATTTCATGGTTACTCTTCCGTCGAAGGAGCGGGTACGTTGTACAAAATACTACCGAGATGCCACTATCCAAATCAAGGGAGAGCAGTTCCCTATTTCCTTCATCGAATTCAGTGGCCTGGGCTTTGACTTGATAGTTGGGATGAACTGGTTGGAGCGGCATAAGGGGCGAATCCTTTGCGCCCAACACAGATTGCTGCTCAGGAGTCCATCTGGGGTCGCAGTATTGTATCGCCAGAGGCCGAGAGAGCCTTCGACCAAAGTCATCACCGCCATGGCCATGTATCAAGAGCTCAAGAAAGGGCATGAAGTATTCCTTTGTTATTTGCAAGACCTTGAGAGAGACCCTGAATTCAGCACCGACATTCCGGTAGTGTCGGAGTTCCCAGATGTGTTTCTGAAGGAGCTTCCCGGCATGCCACCTCAGAGAGAAGTTGAGTTTGAGATTGAACTCCTGCCTGGTACTGGACCCATTGCTAGAGCACCGTACCGATTGGCACCGGTAGAGATGGCCGAGTTGAGAGTGCAGCTTCGAGATTTGCTTGACAAAGGGTTCATACACCCAAGCGTATCACCTTGGGGAGCACCGGTCCTCTTCGTGAAGAAGAAGGACGGTAGTCTCCGCCTCTGCATCGACTACCGCGAGCTTAATCCGGTCACCATCAAGAATAATATCCGTTACCACGGCTTGAAAACGTGGAAACGAACGAAAACTACTGAACTAAGAAATGAAAATGCAAACTGGTAAACTCACCGTCGACGGCTCAGTGTGTCAGCTACGACATTCGCTCTCCCTTCCTTATACTGAAGGTCGATGTCATAGTCTGATAGGAATTCCATCCATCTCCTCTGCTTTAAATTCAGTTCTTTCTGCGTGAAGACATACTGTAGGCTTTTGTGGTCGGAGTAGATGGTAACACAAACCCCATAAAGATAATGCCGCCATATCTTCAATGCGAAGACAATGGCTCCCAGCTCAAGATCATGGGTGGGGTAATTCTCCTCATGCTTCTTCAGTTGGCGAGAGGCGTAAGCTACTACCTTGTCGTGCTGCATGAGTACGCATCCGAGGCCTCTACCTGATGCATCATAATAGATTTCGAATCCCTCCGTACCCTCAGGGATGGTGAGAACGGGTGCAGAGGTCAACGAGTCTTTCAGGCTCTGAAAGGAGATCTCGCAGTCATCGGTCCACACAAACGGTGCGTCCTTCTTCATCAAAGCTGTCATAGGCTTCACAACCTTTGAGAAATCTTTCACGAACCTTCTATAATAGCCGGCTAGCCCAAGGAAGCTCCGGATGTTGGAAACATTTATGGGTCTAGGCCACGAACGAACTCCTTCAATCTTAGCCGGGTCGACTGAGATACCCGCGCTTGATATCACATGACCAAGAAAGGAGACTTGGTCAAGCCAGAATTCACATTTGAAAAATTTTGCATAAAGTTGGTTCTTGCGGAGTGTGTCAAGTACTTGCCTTAAGTGGCTCTCATGCTCTTCTCTGGGGAGCACCGGTCCTCTTCGTTCTTAGTTCGGTAGTTATCGTGCGTTTCCACGTTTTCACAAATTCGCAACATGACTCTTTCTACGAGTCACTAATCAAACAAGACTCAACTATGAGCCAAACTTTAATACACATACAACATTCAAGCTCATCCACAACCACACATTTCATGAATTATACAAACTTCAATTCAATACCATACAACAATGAACAATACATCACAAGCACAAGAAAGTGCAAACAATCCAATTTGTGCATTTATCTTGTTAAGCTGATCACACAGTCAAACAAGCACACAAATCAAAGTAACACAGTTAGCATACGGGGCATGAGAAAATCATACCTTTCACCGGGGTTAGCTTTACCGTGTGACCTCACATTCCTTGGTTCACACTTGTTCCACTAATAACATTAAAATGTTTCTATTAACATTAAGGTGTTACGGTATGTAAAACTAATACTCCCATATTTAACCCCGTTATCCCGTTATTCCTTAGTTTGTTCATGTGTCAATTCATGTTCTTACTTCTCACTCATTTCCAACACTTGTCTGTGCTTCATAGAACCTTTTAAAGTCACCAAACAACTCATAAACATCGTGTAAAACCAATACCATTCAATCCCCCATGCTTAGACCCCTTTAAAACACTTTCAGCACATTTTTGGGGGTGGTCTGGGACATGGTCCGGACCCAAAGTCCCGGACAAACTCATTTCCTTACTCTCGGCCTGATTTTACTCCTAGGTCCCGGGCCACCTACTGTCTCAACTCTTGGGGCTTTTTTGATGCGGTCCGGGACTTGGTTCCCAACCTAGGTCACGGACCCTACTAAAAACTACTACTTAGGTAATTTTTCAACCCCAAATCAACCCTTAATCCACCCCTAATCCTTCCATAATCTTTCCTCATCTTTCCTACATGTTTAATCACACTTAAACACTCCTTAAACCACCTTAAATCCTTGGTCACATTCACCACCCGATTCTTGTTCAAATTCACAAATATCCATCCTCACATTTTTGCATTTTGCACACTTGTGCATTTCTACTTCTTCTTGATAGTTACAACCTTCTACCAACCTTACCAAATCACTTATTGACCATTACCACACCTTCCTAGACATTTGCATGATCTAAACCCAAGCCCATCCTCCATTTCCAAGATTTTGCACACTAACTCTTCCCTAGCATTTCTAAGATCCTCACACGCTATGTGCTACAGATTTTTACCTCTCTCAAACCCATTCTCCATTCACCATTTCAAGGTTTCTAATCCACTCAACTCAACCCAATACATACCTAACCTCTCAAATTCATTAAATCACCTAACAACACCCAATTTCTACACAAATTTTGCCATAACTTCCCCATAAACCTAACATATCCAAACTCTTCAATTCACACCAATTTTCACTTAAATCAATCCTAAACTAGCCACACCCATAAGGGTCCTACCAGCACATAATATTTCCTCAAAATCCCATCAACATCTACATAAGCACTAAACACAAAGTGCATGGCTCCAAGGCCCTTAATTCAAACAAAATTTCACAAACTCCTACCAACCACAATCAAACATTTTTCCCTCACAATTTGGGTTCATTCATTAAATTACCCATCCCATATTCTAAAACAATTAGATAAGCATCGAGGTAGTTTAGTTACCTTAATTTCACAAGTTCCTCTTTTCAAGTCTTCTCCTCTCCTCTTCCTCAATTTCGGTCAAGTGGGCAATGGAGTTGCCAAACTCAATCCCAACACCCAAGGAAAACAAAATTAACATAATTAAACTCTTTAACCCTTATAAGATTTTCTAACTCCAAGAAAGGCTTAAAGCACAAAAGCTATGGTTTTTACCTTTGGAGGTTTAGGAGGGTTTTTAACCCTTGAACCACCATTGGAGGGTTGAACCAATGCTCCAAAACAAGAAGAAAACAAGGTGTCAAAGAGGGGCAAAATCGGCCAGCACAAGGTAGTGGAGAAAAGTGAGGTTTTTGATGAATCTTTTTACCTTAGAAGAATGGGAAGACTCCAAGCTTCAAGAATCTCTACTTTTCTCTTAAAATGGTCTATACCCATGGAGATGAACTTCATCATTTTTGGATTTTGGAAAGAGAGAAAGATAGAGCTTGATGAGAGGAAGAAGATGTGATTATTTTCTCATTTGGAGCTTTAATGAAGCTTGAACAAGTGGGGAAAGGGAAGAAGCCATTGGAGGCTGTGGAAGAAGCTCAAAATCACCAGTAGAGGGGGAGGAAGAAGAGATCTCATGGTTGGGAAAGGAAAGAGAGAGAGAGAGAGAGAGAGAGAGAGAGAGAGAGAGAGAGAGAGAGAGAGGAGGGAAATGAGAGGAGAGAGAGGGAGGGGTGTCCTTTTTCTACTTTTTCCTTTTCTTTCTTTTCTTTTCTTTCTTTTCTTTTCTTTCTTGCTTACTAATAGAAGAGAGGGGAGGCTGATTTAAGTAGTAAAAACCGGCCCCCACTATATATGTAAGCTGGAGCATTTTTTGTCTTTTACAGAAAACGCTCATTAATTTACCCGGTTTTAGCACTATTCACTAACCGGGCCCATTTTCCGGAATTTTCTCGTTTAATTAATTTTAATGGTTCTTAAGCTTCCATTACTGTTTATGTAACACCCCTACAATGCTCCTAACAACTACCGAAATCGCAGCGGAAAATAACCAACCAAACAATGACTAAACGCTTTGGTGTTACAACGCCGTTAACCACCCACGTGGTTAACTAGGCAGAATAATACAAGTGTATCGGTCTGATGATCAGACTCCCGAGCATAGAATCTAACATCCATATATATAACATAGCCAACCATACCGAGTATTTAATTTACAACACACCTACCAACCGTAAACATCCACCAGTATTTAACAAACGGTACCAAAATGTAATGCCTCGGGAGCACAGGCGCATCCCGGGCTCAACAACCAACATAGCCAAAAGTACATCAACGACCTAGGACCTAGAGCCACTCTGCTTCTTCGATCCTCATCCTGTAATAAAATATGGAGCCCCCGAGGGGGTCAGCAACCTTTGCTGGTATGGCTAACGCGCAGCCCATCGGCTACCGGGATACGCGCAACCAATTGTCATATAACATGGCATTCATTTTAGAACATCCAACATATATATATATATATACCATAGCATAGCAAGGGAAATTGCATAGCATCATAACAATACATAAACCATAAAATCGGTCCTCACAAGGAACCTTCCACCATAGTTAGTATACCATGTGAGCCTAGAGATTTTTACCAATCCCATGTTAAGCTCGTTACCAACCTCGTTACCGTCCAGTTATATAGAACGGTTAACTTATACCCAAGGCGTGTCGGATATAGTAATCCCAAGCACACCGAAATAACATACGTATGCCCCTATGGCCCGACGTGAGTCAGTAACTAGCTTTGGATAAGCTAAGGGAAGGTAGAAACCAAATTGGAATACCACCTATACATACACCAAGAGAGCCGAACCGGATATGACATCGACTCCCATCCATCACACGCGTGGCCGGAACAACCGGACTCCTCACTCCCCCGATTAGCACTTGTTAGTGATCACACAATGTTTTGTTAAGTCACATACAAGCAAGTGTATAGGTCTTGTTAGACACCAAGGGAAGGAGAGCAACAATTCAACACCATAGTATAACAACTGTAAACTCTTTTCATGCCTTAATCTTATAAGTCGTAAACACAGAAAAGCAAACAACACCCAAGCCGGTGTAAACCGGTAGGCAACAGACTGCAAGAAAACCATACCTTGGTCCTTGCCTCGTTTCGTTTCCACCTTGAGAGAATCCTATACACATTAGTAACGTCGGTTAATTATTTATTTAACTTCACACTTACTAAGTATTTAACATGATTGTATGACATGTTTTAATGTCTATCTTACCCTAGGTTACCTTCATTATACACCCTAGGGTTAACTACATAAGTCACATTCTTTTCTGTTTTTTTTTTACAAGTTTAGGTCCGACCGACCTTGCCGACCGAACTTGTCCAAGTTCGGTCGATTCCAGAACACAATTCCGTCAAAATTTTCTACTCCGACCGACCTTGTAGTCGGTCGCATGTTCGGTCTTTTCCCGAGAGTTTCTCCCCTTTGTAAATTTAGCCCGACCGAACTTGCCAAGTCCGGTCCTATGTTCGGTCGTTCCAGTAACTCAATCCGTACACAAATACAAGCCCGACCGACCTTGCAAGTCCGGTCCCCAAGGTCGGTTTTTCCAGAAGCCAATTCTCGCAGGGTAAACTGGGCTCGACCGAACTTGCAAGTTCGGTCGCAAGTTCGGTCTGCCCAGACCCTTGTTTTCCTTTTCACATTCAACTCCAAACTTCACCCCATATAACCTAGTACCCCTAACCTCATTTGGGCATTTAACTCACCTTAAGACATCCTTAAACACTCATAAAACTCATTTTCTAATTCCTTAAACCTTTACTTATATCTTCACAAAATTCCTAACACTTACAATGTTTTCTCCTAGTTTTTCAAGTGGTGTTTCATACCTATGATAACTACTATCCCAAAAGCTTTCTCCTTATTTTAACATCATCTCCCAAGCATCATCTCTCACAACTATCTCCTTAATATCCTTCTTGAAAACTCTTTTTCCTAGTGTACACTTCTCCTTATTTTCCAAATTTTTGCCTAGGTATTTACCTAAGTCCCAAAGTGACTTTGGTACCTACTAAATCTCAAGATCATGCCTAAGTCCTTTACACTCTAGAGTACTTCCTAGTTCATCAAAATTCCTTTAAAACATCATGACTCTCTTATTCATTTCCTAAATTTTTCTAACTCACCAACCTTATGTACACTTAGAACTCTTGATTCTTACCTAAATTTTGACATGGATTCCCTAGAACATTACTAAGCCTAAACACTTTGCTTCCCCATTAAACACACAAGAACATCTAGAATCACCAGAACACTCTCATACACAACTTCACCAATTCACACTACATTACAATATAGTGCATAATTTAAATTGAATGGCACTTAGGCCCTTAAAATGCATGGCTCTTAGCCCTTAAAGTGCATAACCCTTAAACACTGAATTTCCACCATATATATGCCTTTAACCTGTGATTACATACAACAAGACATATGTTCTTTTACTAGTCTCTGAGAACACTTTTACTAAGTCATTCACCATTTGCTCTCTTTGGTAGTTTTTAATAAGCATTTATAAGCTCATTTCTCCTAAGCATTAAACAACATTAGGTTAGTAGATTTCCTCTTTTTTCCAAACACCTCCTTCTTGTTTCCTTACAAAACCGTATGGTTTTTGATTCCTTGTCAAGTTCTAAACAATATACAAACCACAAATGAGTATCCAACTATAAGCTTCATCTCATTGTAAACCTAATTTTAACATTGTTTCAAAAACATTAATGTAGTCATTTTACCTTGATCTTTGAAGAGAAGTTTTGAATATATAACAGAGAGGACTCCACTAGTCCATGAAAGAGTTTGAAATGAAGCTAGAACAAAGTCACACAAAGAGCTATATCAATGTGTTTTTCGGTCAAGGTAAGAACATGGAGGAAACCATGATTTTCTTTGAGATTCCTTACCTAGAAGCAAGGAGAGTGATAATATGTCAAATACAAGCTCAAGCCCTTCAATGGTGGAACACCTTGGCACCGAAATGGGGCTCTTGGAGTTTTGAGAAGATAGGAGTGAAGAGCTTGATGAGAGAAGAGATTGGTGGTCTTAGAATTTGATTTGGACAAGTGAGCTTGATTTAGCAAGTGGTCAAGATGGAGTTTTCGTGGTGTAGTGGTATTACCGAGAGAGACACAAGAAGAAAGGAAGAAGAAGGTGAGACCGTGGGAAATGAAGGAAAGAAATGAGATGAAGATAGAATTTACTTTTAAGAGATATTTTAGTAAAAAGTAAAAAGTAAGTTTAATTAGTTTTTTTCCTTACTTATTATATCAACTAGAGAGTGGTGAGTCACCACACTTAGAAAACCGGCCCCCTATATTTAGAGGGTATTTTAGTCTTTGTTTGTCAATTTAATTACTTAATACAACATATGTTATAAACTAGCTATAAAAATCACTATTCACCTAAACAAGGCACTTAGAAGTGAATTTTTGATTTCCCATTAATATAGCCACCCAAATGTGATATATATAGTACACATATATATTTAAGAGTAATGATGGACATTTAGCCACTCAAAACCATTTACAAGACAATTTTTTCAAAAATGTGCTTTAAGACTTCTTAAAGCACATTTTGTGTTTTAACTTGTTTTCAAGCTTGTTTCTTTGGTAATTGGTTTAATATGTTCATTAATATAATAAATAATTAAGGTCTTGGTAATTCATTAGGTCTTAACCCCAAGCTTAGAGCACATTTTAGCTCTTATTGACTTTAAAGCACATTTTGTGTTTTCTTTGTTTAAATTTGTTTACTAGTGTTTTTAAGACTCTTTTAGTCTTAATAAATCATGTTTTAATGTTTAACCAACATACCAAGGTTTGGGGTATTTCAATCTACCCCCCTTAAAAGAACTTTGTCCCCAAAGTTCATACTTCCCACATATTACATTAGAACACGGGGAACACTTATAAAAACAATACTTCCAAAACATCATTTCCAATACTACCATCATTCTTACACCACAATGGACTCAAGGTCCAAACCACATAATACCATTCAGACACAACGGTCTGTAACATAACATAGACAATGTATACATATACATGTCGTACACAACCATAACCGAAACGGCTCTACCCCCTTAAAAGGGGTACGCCCCGTACCCTATACATATAAACACTAAGAAGCAAACAATGACGGGTGCTTCGCCTTCATCTTATCTTCCAGCTCCCAAGTGGCCTCCTCAACGTCCTGGTTAGACCAGAGGACCTTCACCAGTCTCACGGACTTATGGCGAGTGTCTCGAGTCTTAGTATCCAGAATCCGTACCGGAGTCTCCACTGATCGCATGGTTGGCTCTAAGGTTAGCCTTTCCGGCTGAAGCACATGAGACGGATGAGACATATACTTCTTCAACTGGGACACATGAAATACATCATGTACCTTGCCCAGTTCGGCGGGTAGATCAAGTCTATAAGCTACCGGGCCGATCCGCTCCGTCACAACATAAGGACCTACATACTTCGGGCTCAACTTGCCCTTCTGGCCAAAACGAAACACTCCCTTCATGGGGGATACTCTCAAAAATACCTGATCGCCCACGGCGAACTCCAGGTCACGTCGGCGCACATCTGCGTACGACTTCTGTCTATCCTGAGCTGCTTTCATATTAGCCCTGATCTGGCGAACTTCTGCCTGAATTTGCTCAAGATACTCTGGTCCTATAATGACCGTCTCACTCGACTCATCCCAGCATAAAGGCGTGCGGAATGGTCTACCGTACAATGCCTGGAAGGGAGACATCTTGATCGAAGCATGGTAACTGTTGTTGTAACTAAACTCGATCAGATGTAACTTATCAATCCAGCTGGTCTGAAAGTCAAGTGCGCATGCACGTAACATATCCTCAAGTGTCTGGATGGTGCGCTCACTCTGACCATCTGTCTGTGGGTGAAATGCTGTGCTCAACTTCAGTTCAGTACCCAATGCCTCTCGTGTAGACTTCCAATATCTGGATAGGAATCTGGTATCTCTGTCGGATACAATCGTTTTCGGAACCCCATGATGTCTTACAATCTCTTTGTCGAAGAGCTCTGCAAGCTTAGCCACTTTCCAGGTGTCCTTCATCGGTATGAATCGAGCCACCTTGGTATGTCGGTCTACCACAACCCAAATCATATTTAGACCTCCCCTTGAAGGCGGAAGCCCTACCACGAAGTCCATAGATATGTCATGGAACTTCCACTCCGGCACTGGCATTGGCTGCACCATACCACCAGGCCGTCGGTGCTCAAACTGACCTTCTGACAAGTGAGACACCTCAACACATAGTCATTCACATCCTTTTTCATTCCAGTCCACCAAAAATATCTTTTCATACCTTTATACATCTTTGAAGCTCCGGGGTGAATCGATGTCGTAGAACAATGGGATTCACTCAGTATGCGCTCCTTCAGCTCAGCGCTACTCCTCGGTATACACAACCGGCCATTAAGCCTAATCAGGTCATCATCGTGGAGTCTGAAGTCGTACTTCTGACCCTCGAATGTGCCATCAATAAGCTTCTGTCTAATCTCCACCATATACTGATCCGTCATCTGAGCACTCCGCACCTCTTCAACCAAGCCAGTATGAGAGACTAGCGAATGGAGAGAGTGTGCTCGGCGACTCAATGCGTCAGCTACCACGTTTGCCTTACCCTCCTTGTACTGTAAATTGATGTCATAATCATTTAAGAATTCAACCCACCTTCTCTGCCTCATGTTCAACTCTTTCTGAGTGAACAAGTATTTCAAACTCTTGTGGTCGGAATAGATTGTCACGCTTACCCCATACAAATGATGTCGCCATATCTTCAGTGCGAAGACAATGGCCCCCAATTCTAAATCGTGGGTAGGGTAGTTCTCCTCATGCTTCTTCAGCTGTCGGGAGGCGTAAGCCACGACCTTCCCGTGTTGCATCAACACACAACCCATACCCCTGCCTGATGCGTCGCAATAGACCTCAAAACCATCTGGACCCGTAATGTGGTGCAGATGTCAGAGCATCCTTGAGACTCGTGAAAGCCCTCTCACAGTCGACTGCCCACTCGAATGGTGCATCCTTTTTCATCAAGGAAGTCATCGGCTTCGAGACACTGGAGAAGTCCTTCACAAACCTCCTATAATAACCTGCCAGACCGAGGAAGCTCCTGATGTCGGTAACTGTCTTCGGCCTAGGCCAGGTGCGCACTGCATCTATCTTTGACGGATCAACAGCGATCCCGGCCTCAGAAATCACATGTCCAAGGAATGATACTTGGTTCAACCAAAATTCACACTTAGAAAATTTAGCATACAGCTGATTCTTTCTCAACGTCTGCAATACATCTCTCAGGTGGCTTTCATGCTCACCTCTCGATTTCGAATACACAAGTATGTCATCGATGAAGACTACCACTGATTTGTCCAACTGATCTAGGAACAAGCGGTTCATTAAGTCCATGAACTTTGCTGGTGCATTTGACAAGCCAAACGGCATAACTGTGAACTCATAATGCCCATACCTAGTTCTGAAAGCTGTCTTTTCGATATCACTGTCACGGATGGCAATCTGGTGGTATCCAGAACGTAGGTCTATCTTGGAGAATACTGATGCTCCCCTCAGCTGATCAAATAGATCGTCGATGCGTGGTAAAGGGTAACGGTTCTTCACTGTAACAGCATTCAGCTCCCGATAATCAATACATAGGCGGAGGCTACCGTCCTTCTTCTTCACGAAGAGAACCGACGCTCCCCATGGTGAAACACTAGGGCGGATAAAGCCCTTGTCGAGTAGGTCTCTCAGCTGCTCCTTGAGCTCTGTCATCTCTGCTGGAGCCATACGGTAAGGTGCTTTCGCAATGGGTCCGGTGCCCGGAACTAGATCAATCTCAAACTCAACCTCTCGTGCTGGCGGCATGCCCGGCAGTTCCTTAGGAAATACATCAGGAAACTCCGACACTAACGGCACCTCTGGGCTAAACTCAGGGTCTCTCTCTATGTCCTGGACATAGCAGAGGTATACATCATTTCCTCGTCGCAACTCACGATACATGGCCATGGCGGTGATGATCTGTGTCGAAGGCTCCCTGGGCCTCTGGCGGTATGATATAGTAACCCCAGATGGACTCCTAAGAAGCAGTCGATGCTCGGCACATAGGATTCTACCCTTGTACCGCTCCAACCAGTTCATCCCGACAATCACATCAAAACCTAGTCCGTCGAACTCTATCAAGTCGATCGGGAACTCCTCATCCATGATTCGAACAACAGCATCTCGGTAGTAGCGGGTACACCTGATCCGCTCTTTCGACGGGAGAGTGACCTGGCATCTCTTCACCGTCTAACCCCAGCCTCTTCGCAAATGATAGCGAAATGAACGTGTGTGAGGCTCCAGAGTCGAACAAGATCGATGCATCCACGCCATTCACTGGAAAGGTACCGGTGAGGATTGTGCCGCTCTTGCCGGCTTCTGCCTTATTGCAGACACTCAGTATACCTCCCGTTCCGAGTGCACAGCCTAATTCATTGGCAAACTCATAAGTATACGGTAGTAACACGTTGATACACTCCAAAACAACATCCCTTTATTCATTAACACAGTCTTTACACCATAAGTTGGTTACATTGTAGACATGGCTAGATACAACTCCTTTATCATACACTGGCTTAATACATTACATGATTACACAAGGCTCAAAACTGCCTGAAAGTCAAATTCAAACGTCCGGGTTTCAGATGTGTGGCATTTACCACTGTCGATGGTGCTGTATTCAATTTGATCTTCTTGACACCGTGGTATAACATCCTTGATTGTCCTCCCATGATTAATACATCACCTGACTTCAACACTAGCTTCTTTGCGAGATCACCACGCTTCTGCTCGCCGTACATAAACACAGCGGTATCACCAATGGACCAAGACACCACGGGTACTCCCTTACTTAGAGACTCGGGTGACTCGTCCTTATCTTGGTGTAACCCTAACCGTCCACCTTTCTGGTAGAAGTTCACAATGCATAAGTCTGCTTCCACGTTCGGAATCGGTTCCGATTCAAGTTGCTGAGCAATCCCCACGGTGTGGTTAACAACCGCAAGGAACTCCTCAGGTATGCCTGGTACAGTTGCTCCGTCTTCAGCTCGTACATCCTGATATGACTTGGTGTAGGGATTCCAGTCCTTACCCATGCACATCATCTTCAGCTTCATCTTCGAACGCTCGGGTATTTGGGTGTGTAGACACCTCCTGGTGCTGCTCCAAGTTCGTTGCAACGTCTGATGATGTGGATTTGTGCTTCCGGTGTCAGGTATCCATTTAAGAGTATCATACCTGGTTGGATAACCTGACATTGCTCCAGTGGGAATTCGGTGATGCTGATGGTGGTCTCTTCAGGGTTTGGTGTGGGCGGGATTGGATAACAGATATTGAAGGTTCCTAGGTTTCAAATTGCCTAACTTTAGGTGTTTTCCACATTATATTCTAACTCTTTACTTATGTTTATACCCTTAGACTTGCTAACACTCATGCATGAAATGCGGTAAGCAATCACTTTTCATTTAACAGTTTAGGCGGTACCTGGTCTCGAAGAGGATCCTGGTGCCTCTGACCGGTCCACCACATTCAGGGCGGCCTTGCCGGACCCCGTACCCTTCCCCTTCTGGGATTCAGTGTACTTCTTGTCAGAAGTCTGCTGAATAATCGCCTTCGGGCCTTCAGTGGTCGTGGTAGTATTACCCTTCCACTGCCCCTTTGGCTTATAGTTCCTGTTGGGGTTCGTCCAACACTCAAACTCACGGTGCCCCATCTTCTGGCAGTGACGGCACCTCACATCATTCCCCTTGCAGTCTTTGCCGGGGTGGTCTCCATTGCACCACTTACAATAAAAGTGGCGCTCCGGTCCAGAACCCGCGCTAGCTGCTATAACAACACACAATCAATACTCACTTCCCATCTTGACAACATACACCTCAACTAGATACACATGGTTAAGTAATTACCCTTAGGCGGGTAAGAGCGTAGAGGCTTCGCCGCATACGCGTACGTGAGCTTCAGTGGCTCATCAGCTGTGGTGGTCTGGGCTTGGCCCTTGTCACCCTGGTACTGACCCTTCTGGGGCTGAGGGTAGGGTTTCTTTTTCTTTCCTCCCCCATACCCCTGCTGACTCTGGCCCTCGTTGGTGGCCTTGCGCTTGTGCGCATTCTCCTCGTCCCTCAGGCGGACGGTAATTTCAACCTTAGCAGCGGCATGATAGCACTCCTGAATTTAGGATGTCAGTCATGCCCCGCAAAAACAACTTACCAACTCACATTAACATTCAATCAAGGTATAGATTGTTTCGCAATAAAGTACTCCAATTACCTGCAAGGTAGTATACTCCGCTGGCCCCATCCCGTAGCGGAGACGGTGGCTTAGTCCATTGTAGAACCGGTTCACCAACACTCGGTTCGAGTACCCAAGGTCTGGTAACAGGTGGATAAGGCCGGTGAATGCGGTGTAGTAGTCATCGACCGACATCTTATCCCCCTGCCTCAGACTATCCAGCTCGAGGCGCTTGGCCTCCTGCACGTGAACCGGGTAGTACTTGGCTCGCAGTAGAGCCGTGTACTCCCTCCAACCAAATTCAGGATCAGCCATCCTGTCCTCCTTCACTAACTTCCACCAACTCTGTGCCGTACCCTTCAAGTAGTAAGCGGCAAGACGGACCTTAGCTTCAGCAGGTACTGCCAAGGTCTCGTAGGCGGTCTCCAGTTCGGAGATGTACGCCTCCAGCTTTCGAGGATCAGTCTCCCCATTGAATGATGGCGGTCTAAGATCAGCCAACGCCTTGACCCAATTGGTCTCTCGTGGCGGTGGTGGTGGTGGCTGAACTCCGGGCTGTTGCCCTTGCTGTATAGCAGCTACCAAATCAGGCACCAACTGGGCTACGGCGGCTGCAACTGCCTCAGCCATAGTCTGTGCCGTAGTATCATCGCCCTGGTCACCCAAATCTCCAGTACCGCGCCCGCGGCCTCTACCTCGTGGTCTACCTGCCATCTGAATTCATATGAACATTTCATTAGCATTATGCTTGCACACTTATCGGTCCAACGATTGTAACGCTTCCCGATAATAAGGTATCTCCACACTTAGTTAGTGGTCACACCTTTCCAAATCTGTTCACTTAGGTATCTGTAGTTAGGTTTCCTAACTCGGTATATCCCTAAGCTCGGTATTCTAGTCATCAGAGCGATACTTCGCTCTGATACCACTTTTTGTAACACCCCTACAACGCTCCTAACAACTACCGAAATCGCAGCGGAAAATAACCAACCAAACAATGACTAAACGCTTTGGTGTTACAACGCCGTTAACCACCACGTGGTTAACTAGGCAGAATAATACAAGTGTATCGGTCTGATGATCAGACTCCCGAGCATAGAATCTAACATCCATATATATAACATAGCCAACTATACCGAGTATTTAATTTACAACACACCTACCAACCGTAAACATCCACCAGTATTTAACAAACGGTACCAAAATGTAATGCCTCGGGAGCACAGGCGCATCCCGGGCTCAACAACCAACATAGTCAAAAGTACATCAACGACCTAGGACCTAGAGCCACTCTGCTTCTTCGATCCTCATCCTGTAATAAATATGGAGCCCCCGAGGGGGTCAGCAACCTTTGCTGGTATGGCTAACGCGCAGCCCATCGGCTACCGGGATACGCGCAACCAATTGTCATAATAACATGGCATTCATTTTAGAACATCCAACATATATATATATATATATACCATAGCATAGCAAGGGAAGTTGCATAGCATCATAACAATACATAACACCATAAAATCGGTCCTCACAAGGAACCTTCCACCATAGTTAGTATACCATGTGAGCCTAGAGATTTTTACCAATCCCATGTTAAGCTCGTTACCAACCTCGTTACCGTCCAGTTATATAGAACGTTAACTTATACCCAAGGCGTGTCGGATATAGTAATCCCAAGCACACCGAAATAACATACGTATGCCCCTATGGCCCGACGTGAGTCAGTAACTAGCTTTGGATAAGCTAAGGGAAGGTAGAAACCAAATTGGAATACCACCTATACATACACCAAGAGAGCCGAACCGGATATGACATCGACTCCCATCCATCACACGCGTGGCCGGAACAACCGGACTCCTCACTCCCCCGATTAGCACTTGTTAGTGATCACACAATGTTTTGTTAAGTCACATACAAGCAAGTGTATAGGTCTTGTTAGACACACCAAGGGAAGGAGTCGCAACAATTCAACACCATAGTATAAACAACTGTAAACTCTTTTCATGCCTTAATCTTATAAAGTCGTAACACGACAGAAAAGCAAACAACACCCAAGCCGGTGTAAACCGGTAGGCAACAGACTGCAAGAAAACCATACCTTGGTCCTTGCCTCGTTTCGTTTCCACCTTGAGAGAATCCTATACACATTAGTAACGTCGGTTAATTATTTATTTAACTTCACACTTACTAAGTATTTAACATGATTGTATGACATGTTTTAATGTCTATCTTACCCTAGGTTATCTTCATTATACACCCTAGGGTTAACTACATAAGTCACATTCTTTTCTGTTTTTTTTTTACAAGTTTAGGTCCGACCGACCTTGCCGACCGAACTTGTCCAAGTTCGGTCGATTCCAGAACACAATTCCGTCAAAATTTTCTACTCCCGACCGCTTGTAGGGTTCGGTCGCATTTCGGTCTTTTCCCTAGAGTTTCTCCCCTTTGTAAATTTTAGCCCCCGAACTTGCCAAGTCCGGTCCTATGTTCGGTCGGTTCCAGTAACTCAATCCGTGCACAATTACAAGCCCGACCGACCTTGCAAGTCCGGTCCCCAAGGTCGTCTTTTCCAAGAAGCCAATTCTCGCAGGTAACTGGGCTCGACCGAACTTGCCAAGTTCGGTCTGCTCCAGACCCTTGTTTTTCCTTTTCACATTCAACTCCAAACTTCACCCCATATAACCTAGTACCCCCCAACTCATTGGGCATTTAATCTCACCTTAAGACATCCTTAAACACTCATAAACTCATTTTCTAATTCCTTAACCTTTACTTATATCTTCACAAATTCCTAACACTTACAATGTTTTCTCCTAGTTTCAAGTGGTGTTTCATACCTATGATAACTACTATCCCAAAAGCTTTCTCCTTATTTTAACATCATCTCCCAAGCATCATCTCTCACAACTATCTCCTTATATCCTTCTTGAAACTCTTTTCCTAGTGTACACTTCTCCTTATTTTACCAAAGTTTGCCTAGGTATTTACCTAAGTCCCAAAGTGACTTTGGTACCTACTAAATCTCAAGATCATGCCTAAGTCCTTATTACACTCTAGAGTACTTCTAGTTCATCAAAATTCCTTTAAAACATCATGAACTCCTTATTCATTCCTAAATTTTTCTAACTCACCAACCTTATGTAAACACTTAGAACTTCTTGATTCTTACCTAAATTTTGACATGGATTCCCCTAGAACATTACTAAGCCTAAACACTTTGCTTTCCCCATTAAACACACAAGAACATCTAGAATCACCAAGAACACTCTCATACACAACTTCACCAAATTCACACTACATTACAATATAGTGCATAATTTAAATTGCATGGCACTTAAGCCCTTAAAATGCATGGCTCTTAGGCCCTTAAAGTGCATAACCCTTAAACACTGAATTTCCACAATATATATGCCTTTAACCTGCGATTACATACAACAAGACATATGTTCTTTTACTAGTCTCTTGAGAACACTTACTAAGTCATTCACCATTTGCTCTTTAGGTAGTTTTAATAAGCATTTATAAGCTCATTTCTCCTAAGGCATTAAACAACATTAGGTTAGTAGATTTACCTCTTTTTCCAAAACACTCCTTCTTGTTTCCTTACAAAACCGTATGTATTTTGATTCCTTGTCAAGTTCTAAACAATACAAAACACCATAATGAGTATCCAAGCTATAAGTTTCATCTCATTGTAAACCCTAATTTTACATTGTTTCAAAAACATTAATGTAGTCATTTTACCTTGATCTTTGAAGAGAGTTTGAATATATAACAAGAGAGGACTCCACCTAGTCCATGAAGAGTTGAAATGAAGCTAGAACAAAGTCACACAAAGAGCTATATCAATGTGTATTTTCGGTCAAGGTAAGAACATGGAGGAAACATGATTTTTCTTTGAGATTCCTTACCTAGAAGCAAAGGAGAGTGATAATATGTCAAAATACAAGCTCAAGCTCCTTCAATGGTGGAACACCTTGGCACCGAAATGGGGTTCTTGGAGTTTTGAGAAGATAGGAGTGAAGAGCTTGATGAGAGGAAGAGATTGGTGGTCTTAGAATTTGATTTGGACAAGTGAGCTTGATTTAGCAAGTGGTCAAAGATGGAGTTTTCATGGTGGTAGTGGTATTACCGAGAGAGAACAGCAAGAAGAAGAAAGGAAGAAGAAGGTTGAGACCGTGGGAAATGAAGGAAAGAAATGAGAATGAAGATAGAATTTGCTTTTAAGAGATATTTGTAGTAATAAAGTAAAAGTAAGTTTAATTAGTTTTCTTTCCTTACTTATTATATCAACTAGAGAGTGGTGAGTCACCACACTTAGAAAACGGCCCCCTATATTATAATGATGGTATTTTAGTCTTTGTTTGTCAATTTAATTACTTAATACAACATATGTTATAAACTAGCTTATAAAAATCACTATTCACCTAAACAAGGCACTTAGAAGTGAAATTTTTGATTTCCCATTAATATAGCCACCCAATGTGATACTATATAGTACACATATATATTTAAGAGTAATGATGGACATTTAGCCACTCAAAACTCATTTACAAGACAATTTTTCAAAAATGTGCTTTAAGACTTCTTAAAGCACATTTTGTGTTTTAACTTGTTTTCAAGCTTGGTTTTCTTTGGTAATTGGTTTAATATGTTCATTAATATATATATAAGGTCTTGGTAAGTTCATTAGGTCTTACCCAAGCTTATCCCAAGCTTAGAGCACATTTTAGCTCTTATTGACTTTAAAGCACATTTTGTGTTTGCTTTTGTTTAAATTGTTTACTAGTGTTTAAGACTCTTTTTAGTCTTAATAAATCATGTTTTAATGTTTAACCAACATACCAAGGTTTGGGGGTATTTCAGTTTAATTATAGTTTTTGGTTGACCATAATTTTACGGGTTCATTTGACCACTCAAGGTCACGTTTTCGGGTTTTCTCGAAAAAACATGCACTAAAGCTTTATTAGCGTTTTATTTCATTTTATGGATCCGTTTTCTTCGGGATTGTTCCCGTATATTAATTAGGAATTATTAAGCCTAGAAATCCATAAATACCCTTGTCGAGGTTGTATTCCTCCTATGGTCATGTAACGCTCATTTTAGCGTTTTTCTCTTTTTAAGCGTTTTCACATGTCTTGGGTTTATCCTCTTACCAAAATTATTTAGGCACTAATAGTGTTATAACCCAAGATTTGGTTATAATTTTATCTCGTTACTAAGGTTCATTAAGATGGTCTATTCTGAATTTAGGACACGGAAGTCCTTATTAAAGAAGCCGGGGGCGAGGAGGTCTTTTGTTTTCTATCAAATTAATCAGGTGAGGATAATACTTATTCATTTTCTTTTTCCCTCATTAACTACCCTCACTTCTAATCACGTTCTCACGATCGTTTACGCTCTTCTTCTCGCTCAGTTGGGAAACCCTCAACCCTTCTCTCTTCTCTCTCAATTTTCTCTTCACGCTTTGTTCTTCTCCATCTGTCCAAGTGCTGTTGTTTGGGAATTCGAGTTTCTGCTGTGAATTCATCGTCTCCGTCGCAATTCGCATTCTGCTCAAGGTATAGTGTTCAGCCCTCTCTCAGTTCTACAGTTGCGTTGATTTCTCGTTCTGATTCGTTCTCTGCAATCTGATTATGATTCAGCGATTCTTCTCGACTCCTTCATCGGGTTCATCTGCTGTGGACTGCTCTGTAATCTGTAGACAGATTCAGGTGAGGGTTTTGATTCCGTTTTCGTTTCAGATTTTGGGTTGTGGACAGTTTCTGATTGTGGTGTTCGTTCTCTGCGTCGTTGTGAGTTTTCAGTGGCTGTCTGATTGCATTTTTTGGGTCTGCGTACTGCTGTGTCTGCGTTGGAGCGATCGTTGTTCAGATTCGAAGAGAATTCTCTGTTGTAATTGAGGTAGGTGGCTTTCGGATTCGATCCGTGTGTTCAGCCTTGGGGAGTTTGGGTTTCTGCATATTCAATGATTTGATCTTGTGTTTGTGTGTGGTTTATGTCTGTTTAATGCCATTTCAATGGATTAAACCCCCAAGGTTGTTTGTAAATGTGAATGTGTGTGTTGATTTGGATTGGTTTTTGTGCCTCTGTTCGTTTGATTTCGCTTCTGATTTCTGAGGTTTTCGGCATGTCCGAACTTCCGTCCGAGCTTTGAAGTTCGGACATGCCCTTCTGCGCTTAATCTTTTGAAAATCTTCGCTGTGTCCGAACTTCCGTCCGAACTTTGAAGTTCGGACACAGCCTTCTGCTTTCTCTGATTTTGGCTTCGACTTGTGTCCGAACATTGATGTCCGGACACAAGTTCGGACTCTCCACGTTCTGTTTCCGAAGGATGTCCGAACATCCGTCCGAACATCCGTCCAACTTGGATGTTCGGACACCTCTGACTCTCCATCTGTTTTAAGGTTCGACTTGTGTCCGAACTTTGATGTCCGGACACAAGTTCGGACATCTGTCTGATTTTGTCTTCGAGTCTCGACTTGTGCCCGAACATTGATGTCCGGACACAAGTTCGGACAGGCTACTGTTTTGGCCATAACTTGCTCGTTTGAGCTCCGTTTTGACTTCTGTTTGCGGGGTTGGATTTCCCTTCTGATTTCCAAGCTATCTATGAGCTTTCTGGTGCCTTTGGTGCACATATGCTTATCTGTATTTAAGCTTCTGTTTGGGACCTAGTTATCTCTGTGTCTGAGCCTTTGGATGGCTGGTTACGCTGTCTCGTAGCGCGCTATGTAGGATCCTTCTGTTCACGGGTGATGTTCCCCGTTCTGTTCACGGGTGTTTACACCTGTTCTGTTTACGAGTGAGGTTTCCTCGTTCTGTTCACGAGCTGGTTGCTCGTTCTGTCTGTATGCTGTGATCACTAGTGTCCCACTCTGTTTTTTCTGCTTCTGTCTGCTTCTGCTCTGTTTAGTCCCTTAATGATTGGACTTCTGTTTCTGATTTCTGATATATTTGTGGATTCTCTTGACTCCTTCTGATTTGTCAATATTCTGTAAATGTTTTGAGCATGCTGGTTGATGAAGTTGGTCATCTACTGGGCATAGTTGTGTGCTCATCCCCCACTTCTAACGCTTTTGCAGATTGATTAGCGAGGATCGTCTCCCCTCAGCTTCTGGAGTTTAGCTGCTTTGTATTTAGCTCCTTTGAGACTTTGTATTTGGATTTGAGCCTTTGGGCCTTTTGTTAGCTTCTGTTTCTGTTATACGTTTGGTGGGTTCTGTAAAACCTTTTGAGGTGTTAAGACTTCATTGTGGTTATACTTTGTTCAAGTATTCTGTTTTGGGCCTTATTTGATTATCTGTTTACTTCTGTTTATTAGAGCCTTGCGTCATTATGTAATAATACGCGGCGTGTAATACTCCTAACTCCTAGGCCAGTGTTGGGGGTGTTACATTTAGTGGTATCAGAGCTCTGGGTTCTAATCTGCTGGGATTTTAAGTTAGCCAGTTAGTCAGAAATGTCAGTGTTAGTGTCTGAGTTTAACTGTCTGCTGTTGGACTTTCAGAATGCCGCCAAGGAGAGAATAACCCTCCAGGGAATGTTGCTGATGCTGTTCAGCAGTTCATGACGCAGCTCATGCAGACCATGGCTGCAGGGGGCGGTCCAGCTGGAGGAGGACCAGCTGGCGGAGCAGGCCCGGCTGGGGCAGATGCTGGAGGGAGGAACGTGAAGGCGCTTCAGGAGTTCATGAAGCTGAAGCCGCCATCGTTCGATGGGGCAGGAGATCCCCAGGAGGCCAGCCATGGTTGTCAGGTGGAGGATTTGATGGAGGTATGGTGAGGAGGAAGGTGTCGAGAGGAGGGATTTAGCGTGATGGGCTCGAGGAGGAGTAGAAGGTCGACTTTGCCACCTTTCTGTTCAAGGCCGAAGCCAAGGAGTGGTGGAGGTCAGTTATGGGGAAGTCCCACAGCCTTGGACGTGGGAGCAGTTCATTGGGGAGTTCAACAAGCAGTTCTACCCCGACGTCTACAAGGATCAGCGCATCCTGGAGTATAACCGGCTACGCCAGGGTCGGGATATGAGTGTGGAGGAGTACGTCCGGAAGTTTATCAGCCTGTCTAAGTTCGCACCTGAGCCTGACGAGCATAGGAAGGCCAGGAAGTTTGAGAGCGGCCTGAGGCCGGATATCCGATCTGCTGTGACGCCGTTGCGTCACAAGACCTTCAGGGACGTTGCTGATGTCGCCCTGTTGGTAGAGGCTGACTTGAGAGGTCGCCAGTCTGGAGGGAAGGACCAGAAGAGGAAGCAGAGGTCCGATGACAGTGATAGGAGGGATCAGTCTGCTTCTCAGAAGAAGCAGTCTACTGGAGACCGCTCTGGGGACCGTTCGCGAGACAGAGGTGGTTCGTCTTCATCAGCTCCCGCTCCGAAGTGCCGGGTCTGCGGCAAGTTTCATAGAGGCCAGGACTGCTACAGGAAGTCTGGAGCCTGCTTCAAGTGTGGGTCCTTGGAGCATAGGATTGCTGATTGCCCTCAGGCTGAGAGGAGCAGAGGTAGCTCTGGAGGTGGAGCTGGAGGATCTACATCTGGGTCTAGAGACCGAGACCGGGTTGAGCAGAAGAAGCCCCAGGGCCAGGCCAGAGTGTATGCGATGGCTGGAGAGAGAGACCGATCGACTGACAGAGTTGTCACAGGTATTCTCCAGCTGTCATCTCGTTCTGTTTTCTGTTTGTTTGACTCTGGAGCCACCCACTCTTTTATTTCTGCTGAGTTAGTGGGTGAGCTCGGTTTGCCTGTTGTGCCTCTGGGTGTTGAGTTATGTGTGCATAGTCCATTAGTTAGGGACTCTTCTATGTTGTTGAATTCTGTTTGCAAAGATAGTCCTGTGTTAGTCAGAGATAGGACTCTGTGTGCTAACCTCATCCCGATGGAGATGACTTCTTTTGATGTGATTCTGGGCATGGATTGGCTTGCTGCGCACCATGCCCATATTGATTGTGCTGCTTCGAGAGTCACTTTTGAGGAGCCGGGTCAGCCCCGTTTGATTGTAGCAGGGAATGGACTCCCGTGCTCGCCGCCAGTCATATCAGCTATGCAGGCGTTCCGTTTTCTGAGGAAAGGATGCCAGGGATATCTGTGCTACATCCCTGAGGTTCGCAAGGATGCGAAGTTGGAGGAGATTCCAGTGGTCAGAGACTTCCCCGACGTGTTCCAGGACGATGTACCTGGGCTTCCCCCTGTCAGAGAGGTGGAGTTCTCGATCGAGCTCGCACCTGAGACTCAGCCCATTTCGAAGGCCCCATACCGTATGGCGCCTGCTGAGCTCAAGGACTGAAGGTCCAGTTGCAGGAGCTGCTGGATAAGGGCTTCATTCGCCCGAGCGTGTCGCCTTGGGGAGCGCCAGTGTTGTTTGTAAAGAAGAAGGACGGTAGTATGCGGTTGTGCATTGACTACAGGGAGCTCAACAAGGTTACCATTAAGAATAGGTATCCTCTCCCGCGCATAGATGACTTGTTCGACCAGTTAGCTGGAGCTAAGGTGTTTTCGAAGATCGATCTGAGGTCGGGATATCATCAGCTGAGGATTAAGGCAGACGACGTGCCTAAGTCCGCTTTCAGGACTCGTTATGGACACTACGAGTTCCTAGTGATGCCATTCGGGTTGACGAATGCGCCGTCAGTATTTATGGATATGATGAACGGGTGTTCAAGCCGTTTTTGGACCAGTTCGTGGTAGTCTTTATTGATGACATCTTGGTGTATTCCAAGAGTGCTGAGGAGCACGAGGAGCATTTGAGGACCGTTCTCCAGACTCTGAGGGAGAACGAGTTGTATGCGAAGCTGAAGAAGTGCGAGTTCTGGCTAGATCAGGTGGTATTCTTGGGACATGTGGTCTCCAAGGATGGTATCTCCGTGGACCCGGAGAAGATTCGAGCTATTACTGAGTGGGCCAGGCCTACTAATGTCGGAGATATTCGTAGCTTCCTTGGACTAGCGGGCTACTATCGCAAGTTTGTGGAGGGCTTCTCCAAGTTGGTGATTCCGTTGACTCGTCTGCTGCAGAAGGATGTGAAGTTTGAGTGGAGCGATGCCTGTGAGCAGTGTTTTCTGGAGCTGAAGAAGAGGTTGACTACTGCGCCGATCTTGACTCTTCCGGAGGGGACCGAGGGTCTCGAGGTTTTCTGTGATGCGTCCCATAGGGGACTTGGATGTGTTCTGATGCAGCATGGGAAGGTAGTAGCATATGGCTCTCGTCAGTTGAAGCCATATGAGAAGAACTATCCGACCCACGATCTGGAGCTGGCTGCGGTGGTCTTTGCGTTGAAGATTTGGAGGCACTACTTGTATGGGGCAGCGTGCAAGGTGTATACGGACCATAAGAGCCTCAAGTATCTATTCACTCAGAAGGAGTTGAACTTGAGGCAGAGGAGGTGGCTGGAGTTGCTACACGATTACGACTTAGAGATCCTCTACCATCCGGGTAGGGCGAATGTGGTGGCTGATGCGCTTAGTAGGAGGGGTCCGTCTGGGACCGTCTGTGCTTTGTCCGGTGTGGAGAGGTCTGCTCAGGAGTTGCAGCGCATGGGTATCTGGGTCGTCCGTCCAGAGAGGTCTGGGATTTTGGCAGCACTGCAGGTTCAGCCTACCTTGATCGACCGGATCAAGGCCAGTCAGGACTTGATGTCAGTCTGTGTAAGATCAGAGAGAGTTTGTCTGCTGGTCAGGAGTCCGAGTTCCGGGTTTCAGAGGATGGCTGCCTGAGGTTCAGAGGCCGTGTTTGTGTGCCGGCAGACGACGCGTTGAGGCGTGAGATCATGCAGGAGGCTCATGGAGCTCCATACTCGGTACACCCAGGAGGTGTGAAGATGTACCGGGATCTGCGTGAGACTTTCTGGTGGAGCAATATGAAGAGGGACATCTCAGACTTTGTATCCAGATGTAGGACCTGTCAGCAGGTCAAGGCCGAGCATCAGAGACCGGCCGGTTTGCTTCAGCCTCTTCCCGTTCCGGAGTGGAAGTGGGAGAGCGTCGGTATGTATGGATTTTGTCATGAGACTGCCTAAGACTCCGAGGGGTTTCGATGCAGTTTGGGTCATGTGGACCGGCTCACGAAGAGCGCTCACTTCCTACCTGTCAGGAAGACCTTCAGTTTGCACCGTTTAGCCCAGTTGTACATTGATGAGATAGTACGTCTGCATGGGGTTCCGGCTTCGATTGTGTCTGACAGAGATCCGAGGTTTGTGTCCAGGTTCTGGCAGAGTTTGCATCAGGCTTTGGGGACGAAGTTGTCTTTCAGTTCAGCTTACCATCCTCAGTCAGACGGGCAGACAGAGAGGACGAATCAGGTCCTAGAGGACATGCTCAGGGCATGTGTGCTCGACTTTGGGGGCAGCTGGGATCAGCACGTGGCACTGATAGAGTTCGCGTACAATAATAGTTTCCAGACCAGTATCGGGATGGCTCCGTTTGAGGCCTTGTATGGCAGGAGGTGCAGATCACCCATCTGTTGGGATGATCTGAAGGAGAGAGCTGTGATTGGTCCAGACTTGGTTCAGGATGCTGTGGGCAAGATTCAGTCTATCAGAGAGCGTCTGCTTGTGGCTCAGAGTCGTCAGAAGAGCTACGCCGACCAGAGGAGACGACCTCTAGAGTTTGAGGTGGGCGATCATGTGTATCTGAAGGTTTCTCCTGTGCGAGGAGTCGTTCGTTTTGGGAAGAGAGGCAAGCTTAGCCCTCGTTTTGTGGGTCCTTTTGAGATCCTAGAGAGGATCGGACCGGTTGCCTATCGTTTGGCTCTGCCTCCGTCTTTAGCAGCAGTGCACAGTTTTTCCATGTTTCGATGCTGAGGAAGTACATTCCGGACCCATCTCATGTGATCGACTTCAGTCCGCTTCAGTTGAGGGAGGACTTCACGTTTGAGGCAGTTCCTTTGAGGATTTTGGCGAGGGATGTCCGCAAGCTCAGGAGTAAGACCATGCCCTTGGTGAAGGTGCAGTGGTCGGGTCAGTCCGAGGAAGAGGCGACCGGGAGGAGGTCGAAAGCGAAGTTCGTTCTAAGTTTCCCGCGCTCTTCGAGCAGTAGGTATGTTTTAATTTCGAGGACGAAATTCTTTTAAGGGGGAGGTGATGTTATAACCCAAGATTTGGTTATAATTTTATCTCGTTACTAAGGTTCATTAAGATGGTCTATTCTGAATTTAGGACACGGAAGTCCTTATTAAAGAAGCCGGGGGCGAGGAGGTCTTTTGTTTTCTATCAAATTAATCAGGTGAGGATAATACTTATTTCATTTTCTTTTTCCCTCATTAACTACCCTCACTTCTAATCACGTTCTCACGATCGTTTACGCTCTTCTTCTCGCTCAGTTGGAAACCCTCAACCTTCTCTCTTCTCTCTCAATTTTCTCTTCACGCTTTGTTCTTCTCCATCTGTCCAAGTGCTGTTGTGGGAATTCGAGTTTCTGCTGTGAATTCATCGTCTCCGTCGCAATTCGCATTCTGCTCAAGGTATAGTGTTCAGCCCTCTCTCAGTTCTACAGTTGCGTTGATTTCTCGTTCTGATTCGTTCTCTGCAATCTGATTATGATTCAGCGATTCTTCTCGACTCCTTCATCGGGTTCATCTGCTGTGGACTGCTCTGTAATCTGTAGACAGATTCAGGTGAGGGTTTTGATTCCGTTTTCGTTTCAGATTTTGGGTTGTGGACAGTTTCTGATTGTGGTGTTCGTTCTCTGCGTCGTCTTGTGAGTTTTCAGTGGCTGTCTGATTGCATTTTTGGGTCTGCGTACTGCTGTGTCTGCGTTGGAGCGATCGTTGTTCAGATTCGAAGAGAATTCTCTGTTGTAATTGAGGTAGGTGGCTTTCGGATTCGATCCGTGTGTTCAGCCTTGGGGAGTTTGGGTTCTGCATTTATTCAATGATTTGATCTTGTGTTTGTGTGTGGTTTATGTCTGTTTAATGCCATTTCAATGGATTAAACCCCCAAGGTTGTTTTGTAAATGTGTGTGTTGATTTGGATTGGTTTTTGTGCCTCTGTTCGTTTGATTTCGCTTCTGATTTCTGAGGTTTTCGGCATGTCCGAACTTCCGTCCGAGCTTTGAAGTTCGGACATGCCCTTCTGCGCTTAATCTTTTGAAAATCTTCGCTGTGTCCGAACTTCCGTCCGAACTTTGAAGTTCGGACACAGCCTTCTGCTTTCTCTGATTTTGGCTTCGACTTGTGTCCGAACATTGATGTCCGGACACAAGTTCGGACTCTCCACGTTCTGTTTCCGAAGGATGTCCGAACATCCGTCCGAACTTGGATGTTCGGACACCTCTGACTCTCCATCTGTTTTAAGGTTCGACTTGTGTCCGAACTTTGATGTCCGGACACAAGTTCGGACATCTGTCTGATTTTGTCTTCCGAGTCTCGACTTGTGCCCGAACATTGATGTCCGGACACAAGTTCGGACAGGCTACTGTTTTGGCCATAACTTGCTCGTTTGAGCTCCGTTTTGACTTCTGTTTGTGGGGTTGGATTTCCCTTCTGATTTCCAAGCTATCTATGAGCTTTCTGGTGCCTTTGGTGCACATATGCTTATCTGTATTTAAGCTTCTGTTTTGGGACCTAGTTATCTCTGTGTCTGAGCCTTTGGATGGCTGGTTACGCTGTCGTCTCGTAGCGCGCTATGTAGGATCCTTCTGTTCACGGTGATGTGTCCCCGTTCTGTTCACGGGTGTTTACACCTGTTCTGTTTACGAGTGAGGTTTCCTCGTTCTGTTCACGAGCTGGTTGCTCGTTCTGTCTGTATGCTGTGATCACTAGTGTCCCACTCTGTTTTCTGCTTCTGTCTGCTTCTGCTCTGTTTAGTCCCTTAATGATTGGACTTCTGTTTCTGATTTCTGATATATTTGTGGATTCTCTTGACTCCTTCTGATTTGTCAATATTCTGTAAATGTTTTGAGCATGCTGGTTGATGAAGTTGGTCATCTACTGGGCATAGTTGTGTGCTCATTCCCCCACTTCTAACGCTTTTGCAGATTGATTAGCGAGGATCGTCTCCCCTCAGCTTCTGGAGTTTAGCTGCTTTGTATTTAGCTCCTTTTGAGACTTTGTATTTGGATTTGAGCCTTTGGGCCTTTTGTTAGCTTCCGTTTCTGTTATACGTTTGGTGGGTTCTGTAAAACTTTTGAGGTGTTAAGACTTCATTGTGGTTATACTTTGTTCAAGTATTCTGTTTTGGGCCTTATTTGATTATCTGTTTACTTCTGTTTATTAGAGTCTTGCGTCATTATGTAATAATACGCGGCGTGTAATACTCCTAACTCCTAGGCCAGTGTTGGGGGTGTTACAAATAGGCCCTCAAATATCATATAGATTAATTTAACCACCCTACTTATGTTCAGGGTATTTCATGGCCTGAGAGGTTTGGTTTGGAGTTATCCACATTGCAGGTGTGTTGCCAGGTCGCACCGGCCTATTTGCCTGTATGAAACACGAAAGCTCTCGAGTATTTGACCATTGGTTTGAAGTAGGAGATGTTGGTTATTTTATTTTAGTAATAAATAAAAGATAATATTTATTTGTTAAATATTATTTTACAACCACCGTCAAATAATATTGATAAGAATATTTGTTATTCTTATCTTTTCTGTTATTATTAGATATAGAGGTATGAATTATTTTCCACGTGTGAGTGTATACACGATATACAGAATCTCTAACCCAAAGAATACGTAGAAAGAGAGCCGTGTTAGGGTCTTAGGTCGTGGATAGCATGGGGAGTGCTGTTGTGGTCTCCTCCACCTGGTAGACGTGAATGTAACACCGCAACCGTTAATCTCGTCATTACCTCTTAAAACCGTCACTAATTACTCTTACTCACGCAGCGGAACTCTAATTACAACGAGGGTGAAAGATAAGCCGCAAACTTATCATATTTTAGGTGTTAGATTTAGTATTAATTTTATCTAAATTAGTTTATATAAGTTATTTGAGCTATATTAGGTATTAAAGTATTTTATTAGTTTCAGTCTTATGTTTTTATATGTTTTTCTGTGCAAGGGATGATTTTCTAGCCAAGGTTCATTGATGCCGGACTCCCTGCCGGATAACTTCTGCACGACACGAGATTAGATCAGGAAAGAGGCTTTGTCGGACACATTGCCGGTAGATTCCATCCGGCATAAGTAAAGAGTCGCCACGGTTGACCAAGCGATAGCAGTTATTGACCGTTGGTGATTAGGCTGTTGTCGGGTATGCTGCCGGGTATATCCTACCCGCATATGCACTGTTTTACCGCGGATTTTTGCGGTTTCGACCGTTCGACCGTTAGCATTGACACGTTTTCCACATGTGCCGGCTACTCCTCATCCGGCACGACGCCCGGCAACAGACACAATTGAGCCCTATAATAGGCCGAGAGTCTTCATCATTTGGCACACTTCAACATACAAAATCCACTCCATTCACTTCTATATTTTCCGCCTCACTCCATTGGTGGTGTCCAAAGAAGTCTACGGATCCATCCACGCAAGAGAAGAAGAAGACCTTGTCGGGTTAAGGCTATTAACATCTCATTCTCCCTCTTTGTATTCTCTTCTTGTAGTTGTGTGGATGGTGATGTAGAATTCTTTGTGTCTTCTCTGGTTAGAAATGGTTCTCTTTGTAAACATACTATGTTCACTCAATAAAAGATATAAGTTCAACTTGGAATTTTGAGTTTATTGCAAATTAGGAATGAAGTTGTTTCTTCTTCCAAGTACTTCAATTCTGACCTTGGTAAGGCAGAAAGGTTGAGGAATTCCAAGTGGTCTTTCTATTTGTCTTTTATAACTTAAAGGATGAAATTTAAGGCTTAGAATTCTCCCCTTTTCGGTTCGTTGATTACCTAGATATTGTTAGTTTTCGATACTGATTTGGGAGTGCTTATTTCGGCTTCAAACTGGAAGAGTAAATTGACATTTTGGTAAGGCCGGATGGAATGCCGGGTGCAAGACGTCGGCACATTCAAGGTTCTTGTCTTTGCCGGGTGCATCTTGTCCGGCATAATATCCGGCAGTACCAAAGTTGGTTGGTTCGGAATTTATTCTTTTCCCTTGGTGTTCATTTGTGTTTTTATGACGTTGCCATTTCGAATCTGGGGTAGATTATATATATACTTTTTTAGATTAGGTTTTAGGTAGTTTTCTTAATTTGTACTTACACACTTATTTTTCCCCCCTTGTTATAGAATAGGCTTTTGCCCGGATTAGGACTAGTTTTCTATAAGTCTCTTGGGTACGATTCTCTCGGTCGTAATATATTTACACTATACTCCGACCGGGTTTTTATTTGCTACCCGTAGTAGAGTTGTAGGATTAGTTTTATTATTTATTCTTTTTATATATAGTTTTATCCTACAATTTTTCTATTAGCAAATTGGCGCCGTTGTCGGGGACTTGGAATTAGTCCAAGTCCTAATTCGGTAAAACGCCCTATTCTTTATTCTTTATTCTTTGATTCTTTGATTCTTTACTTCTCTAATTCTTTTAATTTCAATTTGGTATTCGGTTGAATAGGCCGGGTGTAAGGCCGGATGCCTCATACCCGGCACATTCAACATTTTATTTTCTTTAATTCTTGTATTCTTTGATTTATTCACCCTTAGTTTTTGCAGAATTGAATATGCCGTGCACGATGCCGGGCAACCGATACCCGGCGTATTCGGAGGAAGTCCGATGCCGGACAGAAGTTATCCGGCATGATGACCGCATGTTCAAATTATTTTCAAATTTCATACATTGTTAAGCTTTTAACAATTTGAATTTATTCTTCTTTTACCTCTTCGTTTATTTATCTCTTCTAATAGTCCCTACCTTGATTATTTAAATTAATTTCAGAGTTTGAACTTGCCGTGTATTATGCCGGGTTTCTTACACCCGGCTTCTCGAAGGAAGTCCGATGCCGGATATGAAATATCCGGCATTACACCCGGCTTGTTCAATTTTACTCTCCAATTTTTGTCGTAAATAGTAGAGACACATATAATGATCTCTTACGTTTTATGTCATTCACTATTTTTATTTCTCCTTGTTGCATTTTTTGATTTATTCTTTCGGTTTGAACAAGCCGGGCAATATGCCGGGTAAAATCAACCCGGCATTAGTGGAGGAAGTCCACTGTCGGGTACGCAATGCCCGACACACGGTCCGGCATGTTCAATTGATTTATTTTTTTTAGTTTCGTGACATTTCTATATTATTGATTTTTATACTATTTTGTTAAATTAATATTTTGTGTTGCTCCTCCTAAGTAAATAAGGTGAATGCATCTCCGATCACATAATCTTCATGAAGATTTATCTGACCGCGGTCAGGAGACAAAGAAGCCATTTCTCTTTCTTCGTTCCTTAAGGCAACGACGAAACCAACAAATGCACTCCCTGCACAAATGGAATCAAAAACCACCGGCGAATGGCAAGGACTCTCTTCCTCAGCAGGCAAATGTGGTTAGTGCACGACCACACACCTAGAGCACCGAATTCCAAGATTTTACAACGCCTGAGAGATTGGAAATGCAAAAGTTCTGGACCATTCGCATGGAGCATAAGTCGATGCAGTTGCAAATGCAGCAACTTTTTGCTCAACTATGACCACTTGGTCAACTCCCGTCTCCAGCACTAAATTGATCAACGGGAGTATGCGAGATCGATCTTCGTTTCTATCGAGATCTCTGATCACTCGGCCAAGTAGCCGAAGGCTAAGTGTAGAGAGCCCCACGTATCTGGTCTTCTTTCACCGCAGGGAAGTCACTTCCTTTCCTTATTTTCTTTATTTGTCTTTTGAACACTAGGGACAGTGTTCCTGCCAAGTGTAGGGCATGGTCCCCCCTTAAAAATATTTTTATTTTAAATATATATATATTATATAGAAAATAAATCACTAGTATATTTGATATAATAAGTTTAAAGTTTATCAATGTTTTACTAAACTTTTGCATGTTTTTGATTGAGATGAGATTAGGAATGAATATGCTTGTTCTCTTAAGAGGTAAGCTTTCTAATGACTTGTAGATTCCTGTTTTTAACTTCTTGATTCTTTTTATTAATATGAGTATATGATCTTTCCTCCTAATTCTTTCTTTATGTACTCTGGGTTTTTTGTATATCTTTTCTTTTCAAATTGTGAAAATCTTTGGGTGAAAATCTTAAAAAGGGTTTTTGTGAAAAAAAAAGAAGAAGAAGAAAAAAAGAGAAAGAAAAAGAAATCTTCTTCCAAAGGAAAAGCATTATATTCCTTGAGGTTGCAAAAAATACCTCAGAATAAAAGCAAGAAATGAGAGTTTTTCCTTTTATTTTTCTCCTAAATTCCCCGTTCTTCAATGCAGAAAAAATCATGGTTGATTCAGAAACCCTTGCAAAATAGGGCTGAATAATAAAAACCATCGATGAGTGTCTTGGCCACATTCAGAAATTCTTGAAAATAGAGCTGAATGATGGAAACCGGAAAAAGGAGAGATTACAAATCCCTTATGTAAAATAGCCCAAAAGTTTTTGATCGGTTTTTGAAAGTCTTTTTTTTATATACCCATTAGTATGTTACTGATGGAATAAGGAGGTTTAAGTGATACTTGTGAAATAGAGTCAGAGAGTTGAGAATATTTATCTACATTTCATTCTAGAGTTTATCTGTTTTGTGCATAAGTAATTAGTCCTTTCTAATCTTGTTTTGCTCGAGGACTAGCAAAAGGTAAGTGTAGGGCCTTGATAAGCCGCAAACTTATCATATTTTAGGTGTTAGATTTAGTATTATATTTATCTAAATTAGGTTATATATAAGTTATTTGTGCTATATTAGGTATTAAAGTGTTTTATTAGTTCAGTCTTATGTTTTTATATGTTTTTCTGTGCAAGGGATGATTTTCTAGCCAAAGGTTCATTGATGCCGGACTCCCTGCCGGATAACTTCTGCACGGCACGAGATTAGATCAGGAAAGAGCTTTGCCGGACACAATGCCGGTAGATTCCATCCGGCATAAGTAAAGAGTCGCCACGGTTGACCAAGCGATAGCAGTTATTGACCGTTGGTGATTAGGCTGTTGCCGGGTATGCTGCCGGGTATATCCTACCCGGCATATGCACTGTTTTGCGCGGATTTTTGCGGTTTCGACCGTTGAGCAGTTGACACGTTTTCCACATGTGCCGGCTACTCCTCATCCGGCACGACGCCCGGCAACAGACACAATTGAGCCCTATAAATAGGCCGAGAGTCTTCATCATTTGGCACACTTCAACATACAAATCCACTCCATTCACTTCTATATTTTCCGCCTCACTCCATTGTTGGTGTCCAAAGAAGTCTACGGATCCATCCACGCAAGAGAAGAAGAAGACCTTGTTGGGTTAAGGCTATTAACATCTCATTCTCCCTCTTTGTATTCTCTTCTTGTAGTTGTGTGGATGGTGATGTAGAATTCTTTGTCTTCTCTGGTTAGAAATGGTTCTCTTTGTAAACATACTATGTTCACTCAATAAAAGATATAAGTTCAACTTGGAATTTTGATTTTATTGCAAATTAGGAATGAGTTGTTTGTTTCTTCTTCCAAGTACTTCAATTCTGACCTTGGTAAGGCAGAAAGGTTGAGGAATTCCAAGTGGTCTTTCTATTTGTCTTTTATAACTTAAAGGATGAAATTTAAGGCTTAGAATTCTCCCCTTTTCGGTTCGTTGATTACCTAGATATTGTTAGTTTTCGATACTGATTTGGGAGTGCTTATTTCGGCTTCAAACTGGAAGAGTAAATTGACATTTTGGTAAGGCTGGATGGAATGCCGGGTGCAAGACGTCCGGCACATTCAAGGTTCTTGTCTTTGCCGGGTGCATCTTTTCCGGCATAATATCCGGCAGTACCAAAAGTTGGTTGGTTCGGAATTTATTCTTTTCCCTTGGTGTTCATTTGTTTTTTATGACGTTGCCATTTCGAATCTGGGGTAGATTATTATAAATACTATTTTAGATTAGGTTTTAGGTAGTTTTTCTTAATTTGTACTTACACACTTATTTTTTCCCCTTGTTATAGAATAGGCTTTTGCCCGGATTAGGACTAGTTTTCTATAAGTCCCTTGGGTACGATTCTCTCGGTCGTAATATATTACACTATACTCCGACCGGGTTTTTATTTGCTACCCGTAGTAGAGTTGTAGGATTAGTTTATTATTTTATTCTTTTTATATATAGTTTTATCCTACAATTTTTCTATTAGCATGAAACAACACCGTTAGCCACCCATGTGGCTAACCAGGCCTTCTTACATACCGTAACGGTCTGATGAACTAGAACAACCGAGTACTCAACATAAATACAAACTTAACTCATTACTTACTATACCGAGTCTACAATATACGGATACCGATAACATATTCGGTCTTACACCTCATTCAATACATAAGTAACTAAGTCTAGCTACCCATGCTATCCACCGACCCTGTCCTACACTCGAACAGTATCGCCTCCGTGTACCTGCAAATAAAAACGATGCCCCTAGGGGCTCAGCTTAAAGCTGCATATGAAATTCGCATATAACCGCGTGCTAACCGCGGTACGCCGACTCCTTTGGGTCGAAAATACATGGAGTTCATTTTAATCAAACAACATGCATCACAGCAATACAATATATATGTATATTACACAAGGAATCTACATCCAATCATGGAACACAATTCCTAACTAACATAACAAGGTTGTTAGTTGTATCAGTTTACTCTTAAGCCTGGAGGTTTACTACCCCACTAATGCCTTAGTTGCTCATAAGAAACCTCACCCGCTCTCTCGGGTTACTCATTCTTACACACGCCCATTCTCTTGGGCTACTCATTCTATACTCGCCCATTCCCTCGGGTTACTTATGCTCATAATCTCACCCACACTCATGGGTTATTATACTCATTGTCTCACCCCCACTCTTGGGCTACTCATACTCAAGCTCACGTAGTTCTCGAGGCACTACAGGTCTCCTATGATCTTGACGCTTGTTTCTCTTATTACATTCTCAAGCCAAACTCATGGCTCTCAAGCGTAGTCTTACTTCCCCGGTTTCGACCCTACTCTGGGTCTAGCATGGTAGGAAGGTTCAACTAGCTCCGTGAACTCTCTCTTAGTTCTCATCTCTTTTACATAGGTCCGACTACTCTCAGACTACTTACATTCCCATACACTCCTCTCTCAGAGTTATAATAATATCATGTATATTAGTCTAGAAGCATCACTCTCGACGTTTCTAATGACTTTGGGAACGTTACTGAAGTTCGGTTAATCTTAGGTTTAAGAGTTACCTTTACATTTCATATACTCATACTTTCAGTTGTTTTCTTATACCGGATAAAATCCTTATATAGGAGGTCGACCATATCTCAAGGGAGTTACTGATCCCTTAGGTCTCTTTTACTTATTTATCTAGTTCACATCTTGAACTTTCTACCATCCTCTAGGTGGAGGTTCATTTAGCTTTCCACATTTGTACATTTCGTGGTCTGTTTCGATATGGTCTTCTAACCATTATCGGGCATTTACTCAACCCGTACATCTCCTCACATTCTAGTGGGTTCGAATGTTTGCGCTATCGTTATACTTTAATCGATAGTTTGTGTGTTTGCACGTTTTCGTTATCATTCGCAACGACCCGATCTATAGGTCTCTAGCTAAACGTTACTCACTATGAGTCGGTCTTTACACTATGTTAGACCACACCGGCATACAAGTATGTTAGCTCATTCAACATACAACAAGACATACATAATCAAACAATGGATTATTTTCATGCTTTAGTCTTGATTAAGTCGGCACACAAACACACAGATCAACGTAACTCAGTTAGCATACGGGGCATGAGAAAATCATACCCTTTCACCGGGGTTTTTACTTTTACCGTGTCATCTCACCATGCTCGGGTCACGCACGACTCTCTGATAATGTTTCAAACATTATTGTTAATACTAAGATCATACAATACATAATTGAATGCTACTCCCGTACTTACCCTGTTATCCCGTTACCTCGGTTTTACTCTTGTTAATTTGGGTTCTCACTTCTCAATCACTTCTAACACTTTCTTACGCTTCTTAGGGCCTTTACATGTTACCAAACAAGGCCTTAACATCTTATAACATCATTAACATTCAAACCCCCATCATTAGAAACCTTTAAAACACTCTCTGTAGGATTCTGGGGGTGGTCCGGGACTTGGTCCATACCCTAAGTCCCGGACCAATTCACTAGCTAACTCTCGGCCAATATTTGATGGTGGTCCAGGACCTTGTCCCCATCTTAAGTCCGGACCAAGGTGAGCATGGAACTCTCAGTATGAAAACAGGGGGTGGTCCGGGACTTGGTCCTGGACCTAAGTCCCGGACCCTGCTACAGATTTTACAGATTTGGCATTTCCAAATCTATTACAACTCTATTCTTCCACCATTTGATTCCCCAATCTTTCCCACTTATAATCCACATGTTTTAGCATCTAATTTCCCATCTAAAACACCTTAAACCAATCACCATGTCCACCCACTAAGTCATGCTTAACTCACTCAAGTTCACTTATATTTTCATAACTAGGTTTCTTGTTCTTTAACTCTTGTAACAGATTTGGTACCCTCTTCTTACCATTCAAACTTCACTCACTAATGCCATTCCTAGCACCCAAATGACATTATTTCCACTGCTAACACACTCTTCTTCTTAGTTTGGTTTTCCAAACCATTAACCACTCACTTAACACCTCTTAACACACCTAGTTTCTTCCATTAAATGAAACACTCAAGTTCATAATCTCCAAAGAAATTTTGACAGCACTTGCCTACTTCTTTAGCATATTCACCACAATGAATCAACTCATATACACTCCTTCATCCCTGTTTAATGAAGCACCAACAACTACAATACATCAAATTCCCACTTGTTCACACATATACACTAGCTTAGCTTCTAGGTTTATTTGCACACTTAAACCACATTAAAACATTCTCATTCCCACTCAATATTGTTGTACCATGACTACACCAATTCAAGAACATTAAATCAATTCTAAATCTGTTTACAATCAAATCAAACTGTAGCTTATTAATCTTGTTTTTTTCGGTTTTCTTCCTCTTCTTCCTCTTTCTCTTGCTCTGTCTTTCTTTACTTGTTTCCACACCACCCAAAGGAGTATAGATTGCTAGCTACAATCTTATCCCCATACACACATAACAACCTAATTAATTCAAATCCTCCACACAAAAACTAGTATTTCAAGAACTAGTTTTTAGGCTCTATCTTAGATATTACCTTAGAGTATCCAAAAGGAGAGCTTGGCAATCAAAATAATGAAGTTCCAGCACTCCAAAAGGGCGTGATGAAACCGGCTGGAATGGAGAAAATATTCAACGTGGGAATGTTTTTTTTATTTTGCAAGGAAAGCTAGAAATGAAGAGCTTTTGACTTTCTTTTTACTTACCTTGGAGTATCAAGAAGATGATGGAGACCCAAAAACACTTCTTTAAGCTCCAAAATGGCCTACTTCCATGGAGATGAAGATGAAGTTTCAAGCTTTTGAAGGGTGGAAAACATAGCCCTCGCCGATACGAATCCAACGGTAGTATTTTTGTGTGATTTGGTGAAGAGATGAGTAAGTTAATGGAGGAAGAAGGTGAGGGTTGTTTGCTCCTTCTCAAATCGGCAATGGGGGAGCAAAGGAAGAAGAAGGTAGTACAGAGAGGGGGCAAATCGTGAATGAGAAGAGAAAAGGAGGTGAGAGAGTACTAAGCTCATTTACTATTCCCTCTCTTGCTTTATTTATTACTTTTTCTTTCCTTACTTTTTCTTTCTTTCTTTACTAGCTAGTTAGCAAAAGGGAAGGCTAATTAACCCAATAAAATCGCCCCACTATATACATATATGCTGGAGCGTTTTTCAGTTTTTTGACAGAAAACGCTCGTTATTTTACCCGGTTTGGCACTATTCACTAACCGGGCCTGTTTTTTGATTTTTCTCGTTTCTTTATTTTTAATGGTTATTAAGCTCCCATTAATACTTGATTATAGTTATTTAATCAACCATAATTTTTACGGATCCGTTTGACCACTTAAAGTCACGTTTTCGGGTTTTCTCGAAAAACGTGCTTTAAAACTCCGTTAGCGTTTTAATCCTTTATTTGGATCCGTTTTCTCTCGAGAATCATTCCCGTACACTAATTAGGCCTAACTAAGCCTTAGGAATCCATCTCGGACCCTTACGAGACCATATATCTCTTATACTCATTAAATGCGCGTTTTAGCGTTTTTCGCTTTTCAAGCGTTTTCTCCTTACTTTAGGTTTTATTCTTTTTACCAACTCTCTTTAGGCACCATTAGGCCTTTAAAAATAATATTAGAATAATTAAATCACCATTATTAAGTCCGGGGTATTAAAGTGAAGGATTCAACAGTTGCTGTCAAAGGAAGACAATCCGGTTGACGACGAACAGAAAGAACAATCTATATAATTCCGTTGCGCTCAAGAGATAGGTACGGGTTGACTGTAACAAGTTGCTGGCATCATAGCTTTCTTTTCTTCCTTTCATTATGTTAAACGGCTGCTATAATGCTTCTTAAAGGGCACGGGTTCCCGTAATCCGCTAACAAAAATAATGCTTGTAATATGGACTAATCCTTTGGCAGGTTCTAATAAAAAGATGGTATGCCTTTCACAATTTGCTTTATTTCTCCATCTAACCACACACACACAAAAAAAAAAAGGAGAGCAACAACAAATAACGAACGAAAGTGCAGATAACCTTTCGATTTTACGAGGTTGTACATCTAATTAAGTCACAATTACAAACATTTCATCTGTAATGACAACCAGCCAAAAAACGTTTTGCACCAGAACATTGGTAAAAAAAACTAACACAGAACTGTCTGCACCAGGAATTTAGGAAATGTATCCCAACCAGCCTGCCATACTTCAGTCTATTATATGTACTTTCCACCATCCAAGTAACTACATGATTTAAAATCAAATTCAACATAGTAATACTCTCTTTAACAGAAGGTGCTATCTCGCACTATCCCCCCCTCAACACCAAAGGCTTTTCTTCCACAAAGCCTCAAAGAATCAACCCATGGGCCGGCTCTGGCTTAGATGGGTCATCACTCACACTAGTACCAGCAACCTTTTGAGTACTTGATTCATGAATTGGAGTATACCCCTCAGCAACATTTCTCACTTTTTCCTCCTCAGCCACCTTCTCTTTCGTCTTCTGCCCTACTTCCCCTGCAGCCTTACTCACCCGGCTGAATGCACCTGTCACCCAAGAAGTTCCTGTCAAAACATAACGGTTCTTCATGATAGCAGACCCTGCACTGCTCACTGTCTGCTCAGCAGCAGAAAATGCTGACTTTGTCTTCTCAGATACTTGAAACTTCTGGTCAACCTCTTTCATCTTGTCATTCACCAATGTGGTACCCATGCTGATCTTCTCAGTCAGACCTATTTCTGGTCAACCTCTCTCATCTTGGCTGACGCCGTAGAGGTGAAACCATGCTTCTCATCAAACGACTTGGCCTTACCAATTGCATCTTTCCCCAACACAACCCCTTTGCCAGCATGCTGGTCACCACATCCTCAGCCTTCTGGACAGCTGATCCATCCTGTACCTGGTTGTGCTCTCAGTTGCCTACACATATCGGCCAATACAATCACCAGTTAGTAGTGGTATAGCACGTACGAGTAAGGAATATCATATGGCAATTCCATTCTGTCGGTGAGGCTACTTCCATCCAACAATTAACCCCGGACACTAAAAGCACCATTGAAGTTGTGCAAAGAATTAGCCCCTGTGTCACCTCAAGGTTCAGAAATTACAAGTTTTTACCCGCCCCACATGGCCATTTCAAAACTCATTTCTTCCACAGAAAAATCTTCCTATCTCTTGGTATACCACAAGACAAAAAACTAATAATGTCCCAAGAAAAAAAACTCCACTCTCATGCATTATGGGGATTGGAGAAGGTGCTCAATGTTCCAAATGTTATCTAAAGTGCAATTATTACCATAGGAGTGGATGATATGGTAGCTGGAGGTTTGTAGTCAGGTGCAAGAGCTATGGTAACAGATTGATCAACAATAGTTGCTCCCTGAACGAAAATGGAGCAAAAGGTAGTTATAGAATACAAATCCCATATATGGTTGAACTGGAACATAAGAAACTAGGAGCAGTTGCAATCACAGTAATGCAGAACCCATACATGGTTGTTTTGGATTAAAACCTGAGAACATGGCCATTTTCCAGTTCCCCAATCACCATGAAGAGAAGTGCAATAACAGCATTCAATGAAGTGAAGAGATCACATATATACAATGTCATAATTGACTGACAAGACTGGCATACAAAAGCAGTTTAATCCAAAAAAGAGAGAAACATAGCACTAATAAATCCAAGATTTGTAATTGAAAAACATCGAAACAAAAATTTAACACAAGATCCTGCCTTCTATGACCATTATCAAGACCATGATATGCTTCCATATATATAAAAATGCAGAATAAGTAATAAAGAACAATGAGAGGGCCAACAGATTCTCAATTTAACTGAAAAACATAGATATGCACTCATCTTTTCGACTCTGAATCTCCCCACTCCAGTCCCACACAGATGAGAATACAGAATGACGATCACTTGATTTTTGATTGAAAAATGAGTGAAAAAACTGCAGCATATAATAATATATATATATATATATATTATTGCACTTGATACCGAATCCAATAACATACAACGCATTCTGTCTAATCAAGACTTCAGTACATTACCATCAGGTAGGTGTACAGTAAACACTTCCTTCAAGGAAACAGAAAAAAGATAGAAGTAATGCAATATATCAAAAGAAAACATGGCATTAGAAGAATTCTGATTCATATTTTCTAGATAAGTAGATTTACTGATAGAAGAACTGCAGTTTCTGCTCCTTGGGGATTTGTGAAAGTGACATATGCAGTCTGCGATCGTTCATTCTCACTGAAACCAAAAAGGAAAATACTGTGAGCAATACTTCTAGAATGCCCCACCATCACCTTGCAGATCATCTACGTAAGTTCTAGGTACTTGCTGAATACACTGAGAAAAAGTTCCATCTACCAACTCCTTATGTCTCATGCGTTCATCATACATAAGTCAATCACAAAAGAAATATGAAACAAGATAATGCCTCTCGCAAAATCATTAGAACAGAAACCAACCTTTGCATCTCAATATGTGCTATTTCTCCAGAAAATGAGAAAAACTCCTTGATTTCCTGCTCGGATGCACCCAGGGAGAGGTTGCAAACCTTGACTGTTCGAATTTGCTGCAAATAGTACATATGAAAGAACACAGCTATTACGAATGAATTAGATGCAGACGGCCATATGAAACCAACCTCTAACCCTAGAGCTAAAATAAAAACAGCAATCAAAATTAAAAGTAATCCCTCAGCATTAAATCCATACAAAATGGTGATGATAATAGTAGTATCGGTCAGAGCATGAGATGCAAAGTAGAGGTTCGTGGGATGCCAGAACAATTAGTTTCCCCGAATTGACCAACCATGCGCAACGGGATGATGGAAGAACCAAGAAAAGTAATACAGACATCAACCCGATTTAATACACAAGAGTGCAAGGAGCTGAAACTCAAAGAAAGTTGGTCTTTCCCCTGTTCTTTTGTGAAAGATCAACCAAAACCCTAATGCCATGTAGAGGGTGCAATCGAGTACTACGAGATTCTTAGAGCCACTGCAACATGCAAAACTGCGTCATTAATCCCAGAAGACTTACAACTTAAGCTTCAAAATGAGAGATCGGGATCAGAAAGAGCTACAGTTGAGCCGGAAAGATACACAATCCTCGCCACCAACACCAGTAAGAATCATTGATGAAATGATGATATACGAACAGCGGAGAACGATAAAAATCAAAGAGATTTGAGCATAAACAACTGCAAATCAACTCGCAATAGCTCGAAACTGAGTATACGGGGAGAACCGACGAGAGACAGGGACTCACCGACATGTTGATGGCTGTAAAATGGCTCGATCCAAGAGAAGATAATAGATGCGGTTAAAAAACAGCAATAGACGGGAGGAAAATGGTCGTCGTTGGAAGAGGTGGCGGCAGTTTTCCTGCTGGAGTCGTTGACAATGGCAGTGAGAAATAGCCGAGTAAAGGAAAATGAATCGCAAGCATCGATCCTGTGTAAAAGAAGGAACCGGCTATGGTGCCGCATCGGAATTATGGCGCTAGCCGCTAGTGTTATCTCTGAGTTGACTGTTGAATCAGTTTAACAGTTAAAAAAGTTAGTGTACAAAATTTCACTTACTACCAAAAATATTGTAAATCACAATGATCATGTAAATATGTAATGATGTCTCGTGTAACATTTTTCAAATAATTGATATTCAATAGTATTTGAATTATAAAAGTTTATAGTCGATGAATAATGAATTTTATTAATTATATTACAAATTTTTATTTTCATCAAACTACTTAGAGTACGTTGGAATGTAGTAGGGTGACCTTTTTTCTTGGAAAAATGATAAACTACATCTCAAACAGCTTTAGCAGTCATTTTAAGAACATCTTTGCTCACCACTAAGTTACATACTCCCTCCATCCTGAATTGACCATCATGTTCACTATTTGGACATGAAGTTTGACTTCAATATTTAACATATTAGATAAAATAATTTTAAAAATTTCAGTTTTACATATGATTCCTTACAAAATAAATATATATTACAAAATTTAATTTTATAAAATTATTTATCTTATATGCTAATATTGAAGTGGAAAAACATGTCATAAAGCAAACAAGACGGTCAATGTAACACCCCTCTCCATAAACACGTAATAATCCCTCACGTAGCAAAAAATAAAACGTCTTACAGCGGAAGATAAATAACAACAACAATACTCACTCGAGTGTCACCTGCCATTACTCGCCCATGCGAGTAACGAAGCATAACTATATCCAACAACCAAAATAAACAAACTGCTAGCCGCTGTGATAATGAGATATAACTCCTATACATCATACTAAGTCCATAAACCATAAACGTCGACAAGTGAGCGTCTACCCAATCCCGAATATACATAACTGTACCATAATACATCCACAGTCTAACATTGTTATACCAATAAACTCCATGTGCGGTAATTAAAATAATCCCTAACTACCCTGTTCCCGCACTTCGGCTTTGACAATGATCAACAACCTGTACAATGAGTGTAGTCTCAACGATAAACACTGAGTATGTCGGGCCTGGACCCTATTGGTCACTTAGTCATTTCAACCATCTTATTATTAGATTGGTTTCATGCTTTACCATTTTACAGTTATAATTAATACTGTAATAAACATGCATAAATACCTAATCATCCATCCAATCCAAACAGTCATTACATATCACAAACAACAATTGTATAATCGAACATATCGAATAATAGTACTGTATAATCGCCGTAGCGAACGTCTTCCTTAATTAATCTAATTTGGCCTTCAAGGCCCCATCCATCCAAACCATGTTTAATTAATACCAGTTGGGCGTCATGTTGAGACAACCCGATAACCTCACCAATGGACAGTAGTCCTCCCGTACACACGAAGGTGCTCATTTCGCCAGAGGTCCGAAGGTCCCTGACTATTCACTTTGCCTCGTAAGGCGTCCATATAAAGCCGTAGCCACCTGACCCACGATCCAAATAGGGCTCGTTGTACTACCTCATCGGACCGATCACCCCTCACAAATCTACCGGCTCTCAGTGATCACAATGCGTAACCAAGTAGTTCGTAAACTACCAGGATTCCTCCTCAACTCATACCAACTCTCTCATAATGTTTAAGATAAACTCTTAGTTTTATGGAGAATACAATTTATTAATTAGCTGCCCAATGGGTCTCACGCATACTTAGAAGTAATCTAGGATATATTCATGTTCGAGATCCATGCTCTAGAGAACGACAATGTCGTGACTCGTACCTAAGTGTTTTACTTAGGTTACCATATGCTTAATATTAATACTAATGGTATTATATTAAGTAAATGTCATGTCATCACATTAAACGCATATGTATGTTTATATAAGTCGATCTATAGTCGACGTAGTGTTAGTCCCGTAGGACGCTCGTGCATAAATAATTAATACAGTAACACACATAATCACATACACGTATCCACACACAACACACAAGTTATATCAACCAAATCTGAGCCCAAGGAATTCCTTAGGACAACCCGGATCAAACCCCTTTACATACCGTACACCTTAGACCAAGGATGCGTAGTGTAGACCACTAGCTCGTCAAGCGCCTTCGTCTGAAGTACGATATAGATTGTAATAAAACTATAAGTCAGTCTCCATGACTAACTAAATCCAGCATTTCCGAATAACAAGTAACCCTGACAGTTCTTCCCCAGATTTCTACAGTTAATTGTTATGGGTTTCTCTAAACCAGTCGGCTTGTTACTAAAACTCGTATGTCGAAATGTTTCGACTGTTAAGTTTAGTTCATTATATTTCTTTAATCTTATCCATCATTGAATTTAGGCATATAACCTATAGTTGCATGAATACATGCATGATTTATTATATTGTATTATTTTCCCACCATCCGTTATAATACTTTGCATTATATAATCCATTATCTTTAGTAAACTACATTTGCATTCAAAAACTTATAACTTATAGTTTGTAACTAGTTTCATGTAATAACCACCACCATTATATTATATGGTTTCCAACCATAATTGAAATACCCCACCGACCTTAAATATAGTGATTAAAATTATCCTAATACATATTTAAGGGCCTAATAGTGCCTAAGTAATATTGGTAAGGAGAATAAATCCAAAAAGAAATAAAGAAACGCTTAAAAAGTGAAAAACACTAAACAAGCGTTAAATAACCATAGGATGTATGAGACCTCGGTTAGCTCATTATATGGAGTATAAAGGCTTAATAAGGCCTAAATAATATATGGGAACAACTCCCGAAGAAAACGGATCCAAATAACGTAATAAAACGCTAAGAGAGCTTTAGCGCACGTTTTTCGAGAAAACCCGAAAACGTGACTTTGAGTGGTCAAACGAACCCGTAAAAATGATAAATCATTAAATAACAATAATTAAGCATTAATGGAAGCTTAATAACCAATGAAAATAAAGAAACGAGAAAATTCCGGAAAACGGGCCCGATTAGTGAATAGTACCGAAACCGGGTAAAATAACGAGTGTTTTCTGTAAAAGACGAAAAACACTCCAACTAGTAGTAATGTGAGGGGCCAGTTTTTTTTTCGGGATTAATTAACCCCTCTCTCTCACACACACACACACACACAACTAACTAATAAATAAAGCAAAAAGCAAAAAACAAAAGAAGTATAAAAGTGAGGGGGGATTCTCTCACCTTACTCTCTCATTTCTCTTTTCTCTTTCTTTTTCCTCCCTTCCCATCCGATTTCTGCCCTCTCTCTCTGGTTGGGGCGATTTCTTGAAGCTCTCAAATCTCCCATTGTAACACCACTCTCAACAATGATGTAATAATCGCTCACGTGAACAGGAAAAAAATGTGTCTCACAGCGGAAGAAATGACAGTAATAGAACTCACATGGGTGTTACTTGCCATCACTCGCCCACACGAATGATGTAGCAATACAACAACTTAACAAAATGAAAACATAATAATACAATCCGCGGTGACAACGAGATACCGCCTACATGTCTATCTAAGTCTCAAAAGCGCAACTACTGTGAGCGTCTAGACATACTCCAAATCTTACAACCAACTTTAGTGAAACAACCTAATACATAATGAGATACGAACGGTAAATCCAAAATCCACAACACCCTAACTACCCGGCCCCGCACTCCGGCTTCGTCCATGATCATCAACCTGCATGAAGCCATAAAGGCTTAGCGATAAACGCTGAGTATGCCGAGTCTGGACCCTAATGGTCAATTAGGTCGTATTAACCGTCTTTTATTAGGTTTGTTACATGCAACATCGGCTTACAGAATATAGCAGGAAACTGTAAAACATAATTAAGCATGTAACAATCATCACAGGTATACACAGAACAACAGCACATCGTACCATACAATAGCATCGATAAGTCACACGTTGTTCTTAGTTTCACATCATCATGTATTACAACGCTCGGCCCCCCGGGCCCTCACGTATCGTTTGATTGGTTAGCACTGTCGGGTGTCAGTTAGGACAACCCGAATATATTCACTTGGACAGTAGTCCCACGTACACACAAGGTGCTCACTGCCCTGATCATCCGAAGACTCTGGGCTATTTCACTTTGCCTTTGTAAAGGCGTCCATTTAGGTGGCAAATGGCCTGGTGCCAACGGTAGCACACTCCGCCTGACAATCTATCTAGGTTCGTTCAGGATTAACTAGGGAAAACCCGACACAGGTTAACCCAAGAGATCTCTACGCGCGACCAGTAGCCAATGACTGTCTGGATTAAGGTTCACATCACTTCCATTCACACTCCACTGTTAACTTCGCCAGTTAGTAATTCTGTTACAGTTTTAATTATGGAGAACACCACTTATTTGTTGGCTGCCCTATGGGTCTTACGCATGCCTAGAATGAGTCTAGGTAGTATTTACTTTTGAGTCGAAGCTCTAGAGACCGACAATGTCGTGTCCCGTTCCTAAGTGTTTACTTAGGTTATAACTACATACTTGTAATACTTAGTGTATTAGGTCAGGCAACGGTAATCACAGTCACATAACTCGTATATGTAGTTTTATATAAGCCGATCTATAGTCGACATAGTATTAGTCCCGTAGGACGTTCGTGCATAAATAAGTAATGCAGTAAACACGTATATACATCACACACATAGTCACACATGTTATCAAACAAATCCGAGCCCGAGGAATTCCTCAGGACAACACGGATCAAACTTCTTTACATACCGTACACCGTGTCTAGGTTCGCGCAGTGCAGACCACTAGAGCTTTCGAGCGCGTACGTCGGAAGTGCGATCTAGAAATACAAGGAACGCTAAGCGTCAATCCACATGACAGTACAATTCGGTATTTCCGAATACGTTTGAAATCCCAATACTATGCCCCCGGATTTTACAATTGTTACTAGTCAAAGTATCGTTATTTTAACAACCCCTTACTCGTCGTGTGGGTTAATATTTGGTTTACAATAGAGTATGAAACCTTACGTTATACACTTGTGGTACTTCACTCGAGATTTATTTTATCATACCAAAATCACATACTTCCCTTAGTATTTTATGTCGTTGTAGACTATAGTGTATATCTTTATTTTTTTGATATGTGTTTATATGTATATGTATGTGTTTAGCATAACCGTTTTAATAAACTATACCTCATCCACATAATATTATTTATGTTACATTTGTTCCATGATGTTATATAGTATGATGTTTGGTGTGTCACTAGACAATATAGCACAAGGTTTTGGCAACTTTATGTCTGTACCGAAAGATAATATACACATGTGCCACATTTGAGCTCCTTTATTATATAGTTCTCATTAATCACAAGATTACCACATAACTTATAATATGTTGTAAGTCTCTAACTTTATAACATCAAAACCTTGTGGTAAAATATAACCCAAGGTTTGACAACATCTTACTCTAGTTACCGGTAGTATATGTACATATAAGATTTCATTCTTTTCAAATCTCATTCTCTTTCAAAATTACCATTCCACCACATCCATCATAGATTAGAAAACCTAAGACTGTATCACAACTTAAATCTCCTCTGTACCTCAATATTCCGAAAGAACATACTGTTGAAAATCCTGAAATCATGTTGTTGCATCTCTTTTTTTGTTTCGGTTTAGTCATCTATTTGATTTCTAAACCTCCAATGGATGTACCAAGCTAGTTCACTCACTTAGAAGTATCTTAGGATCACCCTTAACTCAATTCCACCCTTTATATCCTTCTGTAATAGGGTTATACAGAAAGTCATTCATTTCAGGAGCAATTGGAAACTGATGTATTGAGTTTGATAAGTTATTCCTTTTTTGTTTTGTTTCTCATCCCTTGATTTGGCTTCTTCATCACTCTCTCCCCCACTCTGCTTAGATACTTAGTTCCTGGTGTTATTACAATTTCATTCTAATAGAAATCGGCTTATACAGAGACAGGAAAAGAAACTGCTAAGACAGAAAAGAAACTGACCTCACTCTTATCTGTTTTTTTCCTTTCTGTTTGACAGTTGGCTTACAGTTTTCTTTTCCCTTTTCTTTCCAAAATGTTTACATATTAGTTAAGTGAATTAGCAGGATTTTAAGCCCTTGAACCACTCAATGCAAACCCCTTTAGACACACTGCAACTTAGGTATACAGAAAACAAGATCTCTGAACTATAACTTGAAAACAGAACTGATGTGTGCTCTTATTATCCCCTCTATCTGTTTTCTAAGTGAGCTACCCTCCCCATAATTCCTTACCTACTTAGCTAATGGTTTATCGAGATTTTTAGACTCAAGAACAACTCAAAGCAACCTCTTTAATGCCACTAAAAGTTTGAGTACACAACCCAGAACTGCAGCAGAAAATCTGCAATAGATGTATTTTTTTTCCTCTCTGTTAGTTCATGTGTTTGGTTCTCAATTCTTCCCAAATGGTTGACCCAGTTACTGAAGTATTCCATCAAGTTTTTAAACCCAACCAAAACGCAAGACAACTTTGTTACAGATACAGAAATAGCCAGACACTTATCTGATAAGAAAACTGAAACTGAAACAAAAATCTGAAATCACAACTGATGTCTCTTTACTCTCCTGGTTTGTCTTTCTTGATTACTCGTTTGACCTCCAATCCTTTCCAAATCGTTTATCCCATTAGCTAACGTATCATGTAGGTTTTAAACCCAAATTAACTCAAAACAATGTTGCTATCACTTCTGGAAATTTACTTTACAGAAACTGCTATATTGTGAAAACTGAAAGAACCAGTTTCTGTATTTCTTCCCCAATCTCTTTTCTTTACCCATGAATTGACTTCTCGATTTCCCTCCAACCTTCTTATTCCTTTAGTTAAGTGTTTGAACTAAGTTTCAACCCCCACAGCAAATCCAAATCAATCTGTTACAACACTTAGATAGTTAATTTCTGAAGTGGGAAAAAACCGAAAAGAAAGAAACTGAAGCTTGGAAACTGATTTCTCCTCTCTTAGTGTAATGTGTTAGAGGGTTCTTATGTTACTCGTCTTGCCAATACAGCACCTACAATGTCTCTGGAAATCGATTACATAGAAGTCAAGGTTGCAGAATTTAAGCTCTTTCTTTTCTGTTTAAGTTGATTATACAGAACTGTCTGCATCAGTTCTTGCTGTTACAACAGTTCTCCCCAGATTCCTTTTCTTCTTCCTTTGATTTCAGTCCTGGTTCCCATTATTATCTAGATGTTTGGTGGTTTCTAGGTTTATAGGTAACTAAGACATACTGTCAGTGCACTGAAATCAAAGTTTTCAGAAAGAGAACCTACCTACCATTTGGCATTTTCCTTCTTCTTGTTCACGGTTTGTGCATCAGGTTGGGTTTCTAGTTTTCTCAGATGTTGTTCCTTATTTGAGTGTGTTAGAATGTTTTAGTTTCCTTAACTCACAATACAAGCCAATTATACACAACATCTTTGAGACTGAAACTGAAGTACTAAAACCTGATAACTTCTGTCGGTTTTTCTGAGAATCCTTAATCCTGGTTTCCTTTTCAGTTTTCTTTCATTGCTATCCTACATAGTTATGTGTTATACTGGAGTTGTAAGTTTCAATCTAGCCCTTACTACCCCCACATTACCACTGCAAGTAAGTGTACAAAACACTATCTTCACATAAGTTGAAAATTTACACCCGAAACAGAACCCATAAACTACACATCTGTTTTCTGTTTTGTTTCCCTTTCTCTAGTTATGATCTATTTTTATTGCTTTTCTTCAACACCCTCACGCTTATAGACTTGGTCAGGTGTACTCATAAGATGATAATGTTTTAGTAGCAACTCAAAGATACTTAATATACCGAGGCTACATGCAACAAATTGGCATGGTTATCAGTTTTGATAGATTTAGTCTCTTTTTTTATTTTCTGATCCTGAATCAGTTTAGGGATTACTCACCAGTCTAGAGACTTGACAACTTCTCCTTAGCTACACCTTTGGAGGAATATCAAACTCACAGCATCTTGATCAGTTTGACTACACTGGAACAGATTACACAGAGGTTAACCCGTGATGACTTAGAGAAAAGGACATGGTTTGGGGTAAATCTGAGATAAGCATGATCTTTACCTTGTCTCTTTTTTTTCCTACCGTGAATGGTACATCAAGGGAACTTGCTTGGTCTTGCTCCTTCACCCAACTGAGTCCTAACCTCTGATCCATTACGTGAAGAAAAAGACAGAAAGAAGAAAAAGTGTTCCAGATCAGCTAGGATTATTATGGTAATAAGGAGGAAGGCAATGTGTAAGCTCAGTATGATTGGGCACACAAAACAGATGCAACAGATGGTGTGGGAACCGGTTGTAGTTTACCTTATTAAGTTTTGTTTTTCTTTGAAGCGGTAGTGGCTTGTTGCTCATGGAGTTGATGCGTTCTCCAGGGACTAGATTCCCAAACAGGTCTATGTAGAGGTTAAAGAGATTGTAAGCTCGACAGTGGGTGAAGCCAGTACAGAACAGAAGGGGAATGGGCAGTTGATCTACCTTACGTGAAGTAGCGGCTGGGTTGGTCTGCTTCAGGTCTCGCACACTGGGGATGAGTTCTCGCATGGAACAGACAGCAGCTGGTCTCGTTAGACAGAGACACTAATTCAAAAAGGAAGACTGAGTGGATTTATCGGTTCCATGGAGCTTACTGAGATCAAGGCGGTGCAGGTGGTTGCAAGTTACAAGAGGAATGTTATGGGCGATTGAAAATAAATATAAGCTTGTCGCGTGGAAGTTTATGGGCGTTTAGAAATATATTAGTTCTGTCGTTATGGAAGTTTGGAGTAGTTCAGACTTTGAGGTCTCGAGAAACAGGTGAGGAGAAGCGTTGAATTGGGGCATGTTTGTCTCTATTCTTCTTTTGTGACCTTAGTAGCGAGATTACTTGTTTACATTTGTTGGTAACCATTACCGAATTCGAGCATAGCTCAACCGGTTAAGGCTTCGGGAATGGTATGAAGGTCTCGAGTTCAAATCCTGGCTAGAGCATGTTTGCTCCTTTTTTTGTTTCAGCCTTATTTATGCCTATTTGTTGTATATTTGTATGTACATATATATAAGCGACTATTTTGTTATGTCACGTTGTTGATTAAACCTTTATACGGGTACGACTATTTTATTTGTCGAGTTTTAGTTATTTTACAACGTTATAATCTTATAACGTTGTGTATATGTGCATATATATTCGTTTTATACTTTAATGTTGTAAATTATATATTTAAATAATGTTTAATTATTTAGGGGTATTTCAGTCTACCCCCCTTAAAGAGACTTCGTCCCGAAGTCGTCTTTCTCGAGTGATTTATAACATACCCATATAGCCATGGTGAACATCTATTTGATGTGACGGTATCTAAGCGATACAATATGAATTGAATTCATAAGGGAGTACACCTATATATATATATATATCATCATCAAAAACCATTCATACATCCGAGTATCTCGTAGGATACTTACATACATGTTCACAACATACACATGTGCGCAATGCGCAAACAAACCACCAACAAGACAAACACAACACGTATGCCCCGCATACAAATACACATACAAACACGCAAAACTTGAGGCTCTACCCCCCTTAAAAGGGTTATGCCCCCGTATCCCAAAAGTACTCACAGACGCTACTCGAAAAGCGCTGGATACTTGGCTCTCATCGAATCCTCTAACTCCCAAGTGGCCTCTTCGACCTCGTGGTTTGACCAAAGAATCTTGACCATGCGGACGGTCTTGTTCCTGGTCTCCCGTGTCTTCGTATCTAGAATACGTAGTGGAGTTTCTTCGTAACTGAGATTCGGGTCTAGTTCTAAATGCTCTGTCCGTAACACATGCGAGGGGTGAGGGATGTATTTCTTCAGCTGAGATACATGGAATACATCGTGCACTCTCCCGAGCTCAGCAGGTAAGTCTAACCTGTAAGCTAGCGGGCCCACTCGATCCATAATGCGATACAGACCAACATACTTCGGGCTTAGTTTGCCCTTCTGTCCAAAACGAAAGATGCCCTTCATGGGTGACACTCTGAGGAAGACTCGGTCTTCGACTGCGAACTCGAGGTCTCTCCGTCGGACGTCTGCATATGATTTCTGTCTATCTTGGGCAGCTTTCATATTTCTACGTATCTGTAGGACATCCTCTTTCACCTGTTCTAAGTACTCGGGTCCAAGGAATGTGTTCTCGCTAGCTTCGTCCCAACAGAGAGGTGTCCTACATGGTCTACCATATAAGGCCTGGAATGGTGGCATCTGAATCGATGCGTGGTAGCTGTTATTGTAGGCAAATTCAATTAGATGCAATCGATCAACCCAACTCTCCTGAAAATCTAGGGCGCATGCTCGGAGCATGTCCTCCAAGGTCTGGATGATCCTCTCACTCTGACCATCTGTTTGCGGGTGAAAGGCGTACTTAGCTTCAGCTTCGTACCCAGAGCCTCCTGAACTTGCCCCTAAAACCGTGATAGGAATCGAGGGTCTCTATCTGACACAATTGTTTTTTGGCACGCCATGGGTGTCTTATGATTTCTCGCTGGAAAAGATCCGCTAGTTTGGGAACTTTCCATGTGTCTTTGATCGGAATAAATTTAGCCACTTTCATCAATCTGTCGACGATCACCCAAATAGTTTCGCACCTCCCTTAGTTGGTGGGAGGCCGACAACAAAATCCATGATAGGTCCTCGAACTTCAGTACGGAATGGGCATAGGCTGCACCAAACCTCCGGTCTCCTGTGCTCGAACTTGACTTTCTGACAAGTCAAGCAGCGGGTAACAAACTCCGTTACATCCTTTTTCATACCACTCCACCAAAGTGAGTCTTCAGATCTTTATACATCTTCGATGATCCCGGGTGGATAGACAAGGAAGAACAATGAGCTTCACTAAGTATCTTCTCTTTCAACTCTGGGCTGGATTCTGGAATGCACAATTTGCCATTCAATCTGATCAGTCCGTCATCACTTAGTGTGAAATCGTATTTCTGCCTCTCGAATATGCCGTCACCAACTGTTGCCTGATGGTCTGTATGTACTGGTCGCTCCTCCTGAGCACATCGTACTTCTCGACTAGGCTACTGTTTGCTGACATGGCATGTAAGGAGTGAGCTCTCCTCCGGCTCAAGGCATCGGCTACTATGTTTTGCTTTCCCTTTCCCCTCCTTGTAACTTGAGGTCTGAGGTCGTAGTCCTGTCAAGTAACTCCAGGCCCTCACCTCTGCCTCATGTTTCAATCTTTCTGGGTGAATCAATTGAAGGCTTTTGTGATCTGAGTATATCGTCACTGTCACACCATATAAGTAATGTCTCCATATTTTTAAAGAAAAAACCACTGCTCCCAGCTCTAAATCATGTGTCGGGTAGTTCTCCTCATGTTTCTTCAGCTGTCGGGAGGCGTAGGCTACGACCTTCCCATGCTGCATGAGTACACACCCTAGCCCCGTACCTGAGGCATCACAGTACACTTCAAACCTGTCGGTCCCTTCAGGAATGGTGAGTACGGGAGCCGACGTCAAAAGGTCCTTCAGTGTTTGAAAGGAACACTCGCACTCTACAGTCCACACAAACTGAGCGTCCTTTTTCATCAAATTAGTCATTGGCTTGGCTACTTTGGAGAAGTTTTTCACAAAACGCCTGTAGTATCCAGCTAACCCTAAGAAACTGCGGATATCAGTCACTGTCTTTGGTCTTGGCCAGCTCTTGACTGCCTCTATCTTCGCAGGGTCGACTGATATGCCGCTGGCTGAAATGATGTGCCCCAAGAATGCCACGCTATCTAGCCAAAACTCACACTTCGAGAGCTTGGCGTATAGCTGGTTCTCTCTCATAATCTGTAGAACTCGCCTAAGGTGTGCTTCGTGGTCTTTCTTAGTTTTAGAGTAGATTAAGATGTCGTCAATGAATACCACTACTGACGAGTCAAGTTGCTCTCTGAACAGACGGTTCATGAGATCCATAAATAATGCAGGTGCATTTGACAATCCGAATGGCATCACAGTAAACTCGTAGTGACCGTAGCGTGTCCGGAATGCTGTTTTCTCTATGTCTCTCTCAGCGATGCAAATCTGATGGTAGCCTGACCTCAAGTCGATCTTTGTGAACACTGATGCACCTCTGAGCTGATCAAACAGATCGTCGATGTGTGGAAGGGGTATTTGTTTTTGACTGAAACTGCATTTAACTCCCTGTAGTCGATGCAGAATCTCATACTCCCATCTTTTTTCTTGACAAACAACACTGGTGCTCCCCATGGAGATACGCTCGGTCTGATAAAGCCCTTGTCCAGTACATCTTCCAACTGTACCTTTAAATCTTTCATTTCTGCTGGCGCCATTCGGTAGGGTGCCTTGGCAATAGGCCCGTGCCCGGCATAAGATCAATGGCGAACTCCACCTCTCATAATGGTGGCATGCCTGGTAATTCCTCAGGAAACAGATCAGGAAATTCGGATACTACTGGTATATCCAAATCCATCTGCTCCTCTTGCCTCGTATCGTGGACGTAACATATATATACGGTGTGGCCCTTCCTCACTTCTTTCATTAGGTTCAAGGTAGATACAATTTTGATGGTGGGTTCCTTCGGTACACTGCGGTAGGAAATAGCCTTGCCCCCCGGGCTTTTGAGTAACAGTCGGTGCTCGGCACAATGTATCCGGCCCTTGTGTCTCTGCAACCAATCCATACCGATGATGACGTCGAAACCCAACCCTTTGAACTCGGTCAAGTTGACGGGGAAAATCTCGTCCCGTATAACGATTTGCAAGTCGCGGTAGCGTCCCGTGCATCGCACTCTCTCCCTGGATGGTAACGTGACGGTGAAGTCGGAGAGGTGCTCCGGGGTCAGTCCCAACTTCTTTGCAAAAGAAGAGGAAACGAAGGAGCGGGATGCCCCTGAGTCAAATAAGACTGATGCATCGGTGCCATTTACAGGGAAGGTACCTGTAGTATTTTGATTTACATTAGTACGTGGCTATAATGGTTAAATTCATTAGTTCGGCTGGTCTCTATCCTTACCAGTGATGACGTTGCCAATCTCTTTGGCTTGTGCCGTATTCAGAATGTTGAGGTTTGCTTCTTTCTCAGATTCGTGGCCTGGATTAACGAGTCGCATGAGGATAAGACTGATAACAATTGTACGAAAAACTTTGAAACTCCACTTTTATTTATTTCACAAATCATTACATTATACTTGCATACAAGCTAGTGGTTTACAACATTACATTAATACTCTCTTAAGGTCAAGTTTAAACGTCCCGGTTTGATGTGGGTAGTGTTTACTAAAGCTGGTGGTGCGGTGTTTAACTTAATCTGCTTGATTCCGTGATACACTAATCTCGAATCTCCACCGAATATCAAAACATCTCCAGATCTGAGGACTAGCTTCTTAGCTAGATCCATTCTCTTTTGGTCGCCATACAAGAATTCTGCTTCATCACCAATGGAGAACGACACTACGGGAATACCCTTTGCAATGGACTCGGGTGTCTCATCCCGGTCCTGGTGTAATCCCAATCGCCCATTTTGTTCGTAGAAGTTTACAATGCAAACGTCGGCATCAATGTCGGGTACTGGTTCGTCTTCAAGCTGCTGCGCGGTCTCCACCGCCTTCCGTGCTAAGGCCTTGAATCTCTCGGGTATCCTAGTACTCTCGCCCCATCTAGTTTCCTCACTTCCTGGTATGTCCTAGTCTGTGGATCCTAATCCCTACCTAGGCACAATGTGTAGCCTCATCTTCGAACCGCTCGTAAAACCCGGAATTACAACCCACCTAGTTTTCTACCCATCAGTGCTCACACTCTTCTATGATGTCGGTTTGCTCGTCAAGGTTAGAATTCTCTAAGCAGACATCCTTCCTGATCGGATGACTTGACTATTCTCTCTTGGATGTTCCTTCTTTCGGCCTACGGTCCTTGCGAACTCGGTCTCGTAATAGGGGTAGTCAAATGTCGAAACTACCTAAGATGTGGAAGTTTTCCTAAGGTAAGTTAATTAGCTTAGGGTACCACACATCATGGGCTGGCTTTCAGCGTTAACACACATCATTTCATATAATAACATCGGGTATTAGAATTCCTGTAGTGCGCTGGGTGCCCGCCTCAGCGCCTGACAGGTTCCCGTTGAATTAAGGTGTCGGCGTCCCTGGTCGACTCCTTTTCTTTTGAAAACACGCATGTTGGTGGACGTCTGGCCCCCTTGGCCACCTCGTGGCGCTCCTGATCTCCAACAGTGGGCTTCTGAGCAGTCTTCGTCCCCTGGTAATTCCGGCCGCCTGGGTTGGAGTAACATTCAAAGTCGCGGTGCCCCATCTTCCTAGATGTATCGGCATTCCACCTTGTTGTCCAGCCGTCATCCACCCCTGGGTGGCCTTCCCATACGCTTACAGTAGTAATGGTGTTGGGTCTACCGGTGCCTGTTGCAAGCAACCGTACTTAGGTTAACACGAGTCTGCACTATTAGGATTAACAAATATTTTGACATCTAAAATTATGAGGGTATTCTCACCCCTGAGAGGTGCCGATCTGAGTGGCTGGGCATCGATGGGTGGGCCGGTCAGTCTTGGTACGGAATCTTTCCCCTTGAACCCACTGCTGACTCCGTTGCCCCTGCTGCCCCTGCTTTTGCTTTCTTTTTGAAGAAGCCTCTGTCAAACAGATTTTTGGGGTCGCACACATGATATCATTAATGATTAAATCAACAAATGAAATATTTCCTTATTTCCCGTTCTTTCAGCCCTCGCCTCGGTTCACTCCACCGTCCTCAGACTCCTTCTCGGGCTTCTTCCCGCTTCTTCTGGCCCAGAGTCTCATCCTGAGTCCTGGAGCATCAGCTCCGGTCCTCGAGGCAAGCAATCATAACATTCCTGGAACACAAACTGGTAAGTCTTCACACATTCACTTTATTCGGCAAATAGAATATTGATAATATTTTACGGCGTTATAGATTTTACCTGAATGTTAGTATAGAGAGTGGCGCCCATGGCTGCCTAGATACGGAATAGAAGACCCCCCTGAAATTTCTCGACCTTAACGGTCTCATGAGTAGTCGACCCGGGGATGAAGTCAAAAACTGATAAAACGAGCATAGTACTCGTCTACGGACAGACTCCCCTGGTCGCGTCTCAAACTCACTCCCCGACGCTTCTTCTGCTTGAGGTGAGCGGGAAATCGTACTTCCCTCGCAGGATCTCCATCCACGAGCCTACCATGAGAAGTCGGGTGTCGCTAAGTGCTGGTCCCTTCACAATTCTCCACCAGGTAGCGTTCTCAATTGAATGCAGCAATTGGTGACTTTCTGATCCCCTGGCACTCGCAGGCCTCGAAGGCCTTCCCATGCTCCACTATGTAGCGCTCCAATGCAATGGGGTCCCGGCCCCTGAGTAGGTCTGTGGTCGTGTCTTAGACACCGCCTTCACCCCTTCAGTTCGTCTCACGGGGCTGCGGTGGGTGGGTATAAGCCCTCCAATTTGGGTAAGTAATAGTCAGCAAACTGCTTCACTGATGCCTGGGATACCGGTGTCGCCACCTGGCCCTCTGCCGGCTCCGCGGCCTCTAGGTCTACCAGCCATCTGCTGTACAGACTGTCGTATTATAATTTGGTAATATACCGTCAACACACACAGAGATATTAAATTGCTTATAGGCTAAATATGTATACACATAGTGCGTAATCTCTACTAGTTCCTAATAATCGTCTCGTACCTCCAGACGTACCCCGGGTTTCCCAAATCCTAGCTCACTGTTATTCCTAGTATCTCGTCATCAGAGCGCACTCCGCTCTGATACCACTTTTTACACCCCTCTCAACAATGACGTAATAATCACTCACGTGAACAGGAAAAAATGCGTCTCACACGGAAAATGACAGTAATAGAACTCCATGGGTGTTACTTGCCATCACTCGCCCATACGAATGATGTAGCAATACAACAACTTAACAAAATAAAACATAATACCATCCGCGGTGACAACGGATACCCGCCTACCGTCTATCTAAGTCTCAAAAGCGCAACTACTTGTAGCGTCTAGACATACTCCAAATCTTACAACCAACTTCATTGAAACAACCTAATACATAATGAGATACGAACGGTAATCCAAAATCCGCCAACCCCTAACTACCCGCCCGCACTCCGGCTTCGTCCGTATCATCAACCTGCATGAAGCCATAAAGGCTCCAGCAATAACGCTGAGTATGCCGAGTCTGACCCTAATGGTCAATTAGGTTGTATTAACCGTCTTTTTATTAGGTTCGTTACATGCAACATCGGTTTACAGCCATTAAGCAGGAAACTGAAAAACCTAATTAAGCATGTAACAATCATCACAGGTATACACAAAAATAGCAGCACATCGTACAATACAATAGCATCGATAAGTCACACGCTGTTCTTAGTTTCACATCATCACGTATTACAACGCTCGGCCCCCGGGCCCTCATGTATTGTTTGATTGGTTAGCACTGTCGGGTGTCAGTTAGGACAACCCGAATATATTCACTTGGACAGTAGTCCCCCGTACACACAAGGTGCTCACTGCCCTGATCATCCGAAGACTCTGGGCTATTTCACTTTGCCTTTGTAAAGGCGTCCATTTAGGTGGCCAAGGGCCTGGTGCCAATGGTAGCACACTCCGCCTGACGATCTATCTAGGTTCGTTCAGGATTAACTAGGGAAAACCCGACACAGGTTAACCCAAGAGATCTCTATGCGCGACCAGCAGCCAATGACTGTCTGGATTAAGGTTCACATCACTTCCATTCACACTCCACTATTAACTTCGTCAGTTAGTAATTCTGTTGCAGTTTTAATTATGGAGAACACCACTTATTTGTTGGCTGCCCTATGGGTCTTACGCATGCCTAGAATGAGTCTAGGTAGTATTTACTTTTGAGTCGAAGCTCTAGAGACCGACAATGTCGTGTCCCGTTCCTAAGTGTTTTACTTAGGTTATAACTACATACTTGTAATACTTAGTGTATTAGGTCAGACAACGGTAATCACAGTCACACAATTCGTATATGTAGTTTTATATAAGCCGATCTATAGTCGACATAGTATTAGTCCCGTAGGACGTTCATGCATAAATAAGTAATGTATTAAACACGTATTTACATCACACACATAGTCACACATGTTATCAAACAAATCCGAGCCCGAGGAATTCCTCAGGACAACTCGGATCAAACTCATTTACATACCGTACACCGTGTCTAGGTTCGCGCAGTGCAGACCACTAGAGCTTTCGAGCACGTACGTCGGAAGTGCGATCTAGAAATATAAGGAACGCTAAGCGTCAATCCACATGACAGTACAATTCTGTATTTCCGAATACGTTTGAAATCCCAGCACTATGCCCCGGATTTTACAATTGTTACTAGTTAAAGTACCGTTATTTTAACAACCCATTACTCGTCGTGTGGGTTAATATTTGGTTTACAATAGAGTATGAAACCTTACGTTATACACTTGTGGTACTTCACTCGGGATTTATTTTATCATACCAAAATCACATACTTCCCTTAGTATTTTATGTCGTTGTGGACTATAGTGTATATCTTTATTTCTTGATATGTGTTTATATGTATATGTATGTGTTTAGCATAACCGTTTTAATAAACTATACCTCATCCACATAATATTATTTTGTGTTACGTTTGTTCCATGATGTTATATAGTATGATGTTTGGTGTGTCACTAGACTTTATAACACAAGGTTTTGGCAACTTTATGTCTGTACCGAAAGATAATATACACATGTGCCACATTTGAGCTCCTTTATTATATAGTTCTCATTAATCACAAGATTACCACATAACTTATAATATGTTGTAAGTCTCTAACTTTATAACATCAAAACCTTGTGGTAAATGTGAGCCTCGATTTTAAACCCTATCCTATGTGGATTAACTTGATTGGGATCTAATCGGGTTTTAGGTTCACTTATAGCCTAAGATTAATAACTATGTCATATAACAATAATCATTAAAACCTAAGCTAGCTCACTGGAACCTATTACGAGTCGCCACCTAATTTTAACCTAGATCAAATTAGGAAAGGAGAGTTCGGGTTCGGGGGCTTGATATTCGACTTAATTAGGGTTCAATTACTTTCATTACCCTTCCTAGGTCGTTTTTCCTCTACTTGGTTCAATTACGGCTTTCTACAAAGTTGTTTTTAACCTAGGTGCGCGCTTCTGTTTTTTTATTTTTTAACATTTTTTGACAGAAAATTAAAGTGGAAATTAAAATTACCTAAACTAGGGTTTCGGAGGCAGAATTAGGTCAAATTTTGTTTCCGTTCGTAGCCACGGACCTAATGTCCGAGGCCACGGACCCCAGTTAACCTATATGAAAATAAAAGTCGAATTAAACATAAAACAGAAAATTGTAAAGTCCGGGGCCACGGACAGGCTGTCCGTGGGCCCGGACATTATTAGAAAACCTAAATTTTTTTAAAATTTAAAAATCCCGCCGCCGTCCGTGGGCGTCCGAGCTTACGGACAGTGAGTCCGGGACCCCGGACATGACATCCGTGGGTGCGGACCGGCCTCGGACGGTGGCGTTGAGGCTGTTCCCGAAGGTGTTTTTGGCTCAAATTTTATGGGTGCGTAGCCTGAAGGATGTACAAGACGTTAGTGATTGAAAGTTTTCAATTTGAATTCGAATTAAGCACGAAACTTAGCAAACAAGTTATTGGACAGAAGCTTAAACAAACAGCAATACAGAAGCGTAGAGGGGTTAGTTTGAGCCCAAATTTTGAGGCAAGACAGATAATACCGTGGGGAGTTAGGAAAGTGGGATTTCTACCTGTTTTACCTTCGGATTCACGGTGATTCTTCACACCGGGATTCGTCGAGTGCTCCATTGATGGCAGACCCGAGAGGATTTCGAACCAAGCTTCTGGTTGTTGGTTGTTCTTGCTGTTCTTCACGTTTTGGTGGTGTTTTTGTGGGGTTTTGATGACTATTGATGCTTTGGGGATTGGAAAACGTGTTTAGATGGTGATTTCGGGGGATTTTCGGTATGATTTGAGTGGCCGGGTGTTGGAAAACGTGGAGAGAGAGAGGAGGCTGTTTTCCTGACTCTCTAGGGTTCTTGACATATGAGGTTCTGATTTTATCCAAAACCTATCCCCTTATATAGACTTTCTTAAAGATAAAGAAAATCTAGTAAAAGTAAGATTTTTTGGTATTTTAATTAAAAGACTTTCCAAAAGAATTTTGCTGTGAAATTTTAACCACATGTCAAGGATATTATGAATTTTCTGAGGTGGAACCGAATTTTTTAAATGTTGGAATATTTTTAAATCGAATTTCTTGTCAGATTCAGTCAGAAATTGCTAGAAAATTATTGGAAACTCGAAAAATCAAAATTCCAACGCCATTATGCATAGAATGTCATCCTCTATCATGGGTTAAAATATCAAAGCATTTCAAGCTGATTTGGGCATCCTTTGGAGGAGAGAGAAAGCTTATAGGAGGTCTTAGGAGCCTTTAAAGATTACCAAAACGCCCCTGAAAATGACGAAGCTGCTCCTCATGCCATGGGATGCGCCGCTCGAGCCAGAATCCCTCACTACTTGATTAAAATGCCCCTCACATCACCAGGGCCTTGTAGACCCTAACCAGGGGGGTCAAAAGTTTGGGTATAACAGATTGCCCCCCGTCAACTAGACTTTGTAATGAAAGTGAGAAGGCTAGTTGATGCTTGAGTGATACCCCAAAATTTCAAATGTTACCAAGACCCTGCATGTTATCGAAAACCGATAAATTGTGTCGAGCTATTCTAAGGCGCTGACTACCTATAAGTAAAATGAAGTAATGTCAAGCAATTCTAAGGCGTTGACTACCTATAATGATGATATGATGTCAAACTATTCTAAGGTGTTGACTACCTGTGACGAATGAGATGATGTCAAGCTATTCTAAGGCGTTGACTACCTATAAGTAAAGTGAAATGAAGTAATGTTTAGCAATTCTAAGGCGTTGACTACCTAAAATGTGAAAATGAGATAATGTCAAGCAATTCTAAGGCGTCGACAACCTAAAATGTGGAAACGAGATAATGTCAAGCGATTCTAAGGCGTTGACAACCTAAAATGTGGAAATGAGATAATGTCAAGCGATTCTAAGGCGTTGACAACCTAAAATGTGATAACTGGGCGGTATGCAAATGCAAGAATACTGAAATGTTGATGATGCTAATGATGCTGATGATAATGCTGATGATGCTGCTGATGCTGATGATAATGCTGATGATGCTAATGATGCTGATGATGCTGATGATAATGCTGATGATGCTGATGATGCTCGGATGCTTCTGGGGACCGAAACCCGTGCCAATGCTCCTGGCTGGACCCAATGTGGACTTATTGCCATCGCCCCCCAAGCCGGTGTGCAGGGATAACTCCTGGTAAAAACCTGCAGACGTTATAATCTGAGTGGTTAAATTGGTGTAAAATTAAAAGAAAAGAAATTAAAACTCAAAATAAATGTCGGGCTGCAAATAAATCCCGGTCGTAGTAGTATAGCGAATTGTAAGCGACCAGATGTCGAACCGTGGGACTAATGTACATATAATAGTACCTAAGCGTGTCACAAGAGGGGGGATTAATTGACTTGTAAAATGAATAAAAAGAAAAATAAAATAAACTAAGTTAACAAATAATTTAAACGGAACTCTGGGTCAGGTTAATATAATCTGATTAATTATGCTATCTCTACTGGTTTAATTAAAATTGTTTGGCAAAATTCCTCTTATTATCTTAAGGACTAAGTCATAGCCTCAGAAGAACTCGTTTACCTGAAAATGCAAGGTTCTAATCAAGGTTCAAGCACAATACGTGTAAACGGACGGTTTAGATATGAGAAATTATTTATGCATCTGAAAATACTAACTTATTAAATCATAATAAGCTTTCTCCAAATTTACGGCTTAATTAACCTATCTATTTATCACCTGGTCTGATCAAAATAGACTTAGTAAAGCAGTTTAATAAACTCATGACATTTATTAAAAAGGTGCGAGATAACTTTTAAAACGTAACAAACTGTATTTAAATAAACCAGTAAAAATAATGCATAATTAATACAAACACATAATAACCATTCCCAGAGTATAAATATTCTAGCCTAACATATTAAATAGATAAACAGAAACAAGAGTAATAGAAATCATCTGTAATCACTCCGGCTCGCTCTGCTATTTTGTATACGTAGGGCTAGACACTACTAGAAAAAACGGATTTACCTACGGACATTTCCGTAGGTAAGTGGTAGGTATTTATATTTACCCACGAAATACCTACGGAAAGGTTCCGTGGGTACATACCTCGTGGGTAAGTTAATTACCTACCAAATAAAACTCCCGTAGTTAATTAACTACTAAATGCCTACGGAAACGTCTGTAGCTAAATACCTACGGAAATGTCCGTGGGTAAACACCCACGGAATACCCACGAAATTCATGTTATCTTGCCATGTGGATAACCACGGAATACCTACGGGACTGATTACCTACGGAACTTTCCGTGGGTAATCACCTATGAAATACCCACGGAACATATGCTTTGTTGCCATATAGATACCCACGGAATACCTACGGGACATATTACCCACGGAATAATTCCGTAGGTATTTCCTACGAAATAGGACTTTGGTTTGCCATAAAACTTACCCACAGAATACCTACGGACCGTTTTATCTACGGACATTACCGTAGGTATTCCGTAGGTAAATGTTACAAGTTTTTTTTTAAAAAAAATGATTCAGCGAACCTGCATTGCAAATACAATTTGATTTACCAAAACCAAAGTTGTTTTCTTGTAGCACAGAAGCATAGAACAATTTCATTGCCCCCGCCCTTACTCTCACACAGATTTTTGAAGGAAACCATTGTACATACCACACCTCCAACAATGTCTAATACAAGATAAATGTAACCATTGCAAGAATTTCAGTATCGAATACCAAGACATTGTTTTTCTCACGTACAACCAATGCATACACGTATGTATGGTAACAATTTCATTGATTCCTTTGATTATTCCCTTCCCCAGTGTCACACATTTATGGAATTCACATGAATTGTTGGACTATGCCACCACCCTCAAACAGACAGCAAAAATTACAATGCAAAATGACAAAACAGAAAAACGGGCAGTAATCTTGGTTCTTTATCATCATCATTCTTTTGCAACAGCGGTTTCCCCCTCAGAGAAGTAATCTTGCCTGCGCAATAAGATGAAGAAAAAGCACACCTGTTAACATTTTTAACTATAGCCTCTTGGCAGCTGTATCTTTTTCCACATTCAGTTTTGAGATCTTTACCATGTTGTTCAGGCACCACACCGAGGCAAAAGGTTAACATTTAAGATAGAAGTATTTTATTCAGCAACAATGACACAACTACTTCTCACCAGAAGTTTGCTTATTGCATTAGTGAATGCACTTTATGCCTAATCGAAGACCTATTCTATAAACTACAACCACATGACCAGATTCAAATTTATGATGTTATTACTCACTAAATTTTCGGCTGAGTAGGTTGAGGCCAGTTCCAGCCATAGCAACATTTACACTAAAAAGATTCCAGTTTTTCTGCATAAAGCATAACAATGAAAGAAGTGGTAGATAGATATTCTTCTTACTATCAATCTGCTCTCCTTTGAGCTAATTCTACATTTGGTTCAGGTACAACCTTAACAGCGGTGACCTCTATGTGGCATGCATCACACACAAATCAGACCACTCTCTCACAAATTATCATCATCTATAACTGGAAACATTAGGAAAAAGCTCAACTCTTGAGAATATATATTCTACGAAGAGCTAATTCAAACAAATATATATACCAAGAATGAATAGCAGCAGCCAACAAAACAGGAGGAAGCTTCAACAAGTGATCTGGCTGGGAACCCAATAACTCTGTTAAATGCACTAGAATATCTGCTCGCTGGTTCACACTGACACCAAAGAAAACCATCACAGATGAAAATGGAGGATAAAGAATTGAAAGTTTGTTAATTTAATATCATAGTGATGGAGCAGATGCAGATTTATGATGTTATTACTCACTGAATTTTACGGCTGAGTGGGTTGAGGCCAGTTCCAGCCATAGCAACATTTACACTGAAAAGATTCCAGTTTTTCTGCATAAAGCATAACAATGAAAGAAGTGGTAGATAGAAAGAAAGAAGTGGTAGATAGAAAGAAAGTGGTAGATAGAAAGAAAGAAGTGGTAGATAGATATTCTTCTTACTATCAATCTGCTCTCCTTTGAGCTGATTCTCCATTTGGTTCAGGTACAACCTTAACACCGGTGACCTATGTGGCATGCATCACACACAAATCAGACCACTCTCTCACAAATTTTCAGAACACAAGACCTGAAATGTCAACAAAGACTTGAGATAACATATATTCAGATAATTTGATAGAGCACTAACACGAAATCCAGGTGGAGAGTTAATAGGAAATAGGCAACAAAGACTTGAGATAACACATATTTAGAGTTCTGAACCATGCAATGAGCATGCATCACAACTTGAACACTTAACCTTTAACTAATAACATTTTTTTCAAAAACATTAGCCATGGTCGATACAATTTTTTAGCAGAGAAACAGAACAATGATAAATAGATAGTTTCTTCATCTTCAAAATGGAGTTTACTTCAAGATACATTCATGGATATTGTACCAACCATAAGACATAGAACTAATATATATCACATTAACATTTCACATAAGATGTGATGATTATCAATTATATATTTTTTAATAATTATGTTTAGTATCATCATCATCATCTTTGTCATTTTATTTATGTGTCATTTATGTTTTTTAGACATGATAAGAGAGGTGAGTGTGGTTTTAGTGAAATTGTGAAATACTACTAACTAATTTTACTACTACAACAACTACACTACATGAAAATAGTGAAGAAGATGGTCTTTTTGCTCTCTGTGTGCGTATCAATCCATCCATCAAACTAAGCTAGTAGTACTTCAATCATTCATTTGCGTTTCAGAAATCAAAATAACCAAAATAAACAGCTGGCAAGCCATATCATTGGTTTAGCCACCCACATCGTGCGTATAGCCGACTATTGAAATTGTAGAAAAAAGTAATATAATAATAGTTGATTAGTTGGAGTCATCAGATCCACCGGAAAATAGACAGTAGGTCCACTCTGAAGAGTTTATGTGAATCTATACCAAAATTCAGACCGAAATAAAACTAGACTAGGTTACGACACTTGAGCCCGTCGGACAAATATATATATATTTGTAATTCTTAGTATAATATGTTATATCTTTACTATATTACATCTTACATTTTCTTCAATATAATTGTGTTTTTAGAACTATATATTGTTTTCGTTATCATGTTATCTGGAGAGCTTGTGTGGATTAACCATTTTCAGAACTAGGTATCCCCCTATGTTTCATATGTTTTACCCATTTGATTAGTAGTTTTAGTGTTCTCTTTTCTATATACACTGCCTATTTTATACAGCCAAGAAGATGGTAGTAACTGTCATGATTCCGTCTGGGATACCATTTATTCAAATCATCTCCCAACATTTCAATTCATCAAATCATCTCATATATCACAACAACTACGCCAAAAATCATCCTCATTGGAGATTCACGAATTATGGTTGAGAGACAATTCATATTTCTCCCAACAGATTTAAAGGATGGTAGTTGTAGTACTACTACTACTACTACAGCAGTTGATGAAGTAATAACAAAGCTGAGTCAAATCCCACCTCACAGCAATCTGTTACGTATTAATGGTGTTTGTCGTAAGTTGGTGATGAAGGAATGTTATGAAGTTTACTTGATATATGAGATGCCGGTTGGTGGTGATGGTGAAGTTAAGAATTTGAGTTCAGTTATTCACGGATTAAATTGGGAACAACGGAGTAAAGTGGCGATTGATGTTTGTAAAGTGTTGAAGTATCTTCATTGTAATGGATTGGTAGTTGGTGATTTATTGTCTAAAATAATTTTGGTTAATGATGATGGTGAATGTTTGATGAGACCCTACGTAGTCGGAGAAGACAAGTGGTTTGTTTCTTCACCGTACTTTGTGCGATGTGGAGCGAAGGAGGAAGGAAGCGAAGAGGAGAAAGAGGAATGAGAGTGAGTCGATCGACGAGATCGCGAGCGACAGAGAGAGACGACGAGAAGAGAAGAAGAAGATAGATTGTATTCACCGTTCTGAGTTGCAAAACCCCGAGAGAAACAAGAATATAAGCTAAAACTAAGTAACGTCGCTAAACAGTACTTAGAAGCTAATGACCGTTGATAAACGGTAAATGAAAGAATAAGAGGGGAAATAAGACTATACATAATCCTAACCCCCCCCCCCCTCAACCTAAAAAGAGAAAGAGCTATTTCGTTAGGTTTGAAGTGTTTAACATTCCCATCGATGAAAGCTGATGTTGATAGTCTTTTCCCGATAAAGATTTTGTAAGCATATTCGCCTTCTGATGTAAATTGGAGATGTGTACGACGTCAATGAGACCAGCTTTGATTTGATCACGAACATAATGGACATCGATTTCAATATGCTTCGTACGTTCGTGAAGGACGGGGTTATGTGCGATGTAGACAGCCGATTTGTTGTCGCACTTCAACGGTATAGGAGTGATGTCATCTATGCCAAGTTCATTGAGGAGACGGGACAGCCAAGCTAATTCGGTGGTGACTCGTCGGAGAGCACGATATTCGGCTTCGGCGGAAGAGAGAGATACCGAAGCTTGTTTCTTGGATTTCCAAGAGATGGGGGAGCCTCTAAATAAGATGTAATAACCACTGACTGATCTGCGAGAAATAGGACACGAAGCCCAATCAGAGTCACAATATGCTAAAAGAGAGAAGTCAGAGGTGTTGTTTAAAAAAATGCCATAACCGAGAGTCCCTTTGATGTACTGAAGGACATGGATGGCGGCGTCCCAATGACTTTGACAAGGATGCTGATTGAATTGACTTAGGAGTTGAACACTGAAATTGAGATCTGGTCGTGTGTTGATCAAGTAGTTCAACTTGCCAATAAGACGACGGTATTCGGTTGCATCAGAAAGAGGACACCCGTCTTGTAATTGAAGTTTGGAGCCAGGGGCGAGAGGACTGACAACCGATCGCTGAGAAGAAATATTGTAGTCGGTGAGGAGATCAGAAGCAAATTTTGTTTGAGTTATGCCGACCCCATGAGAAGTGTAGTGGAACTAGAGCCCAAGAAAGTAAGTGAGAGTCCCGAGATCTTTAATTTTGAAGGAGTTGTGGAGAGTGTTTTTGACTTGAAGGATTTTGTTATCATCATTGCCACACAAAAGAATATCGTCGACATAAACGCCAAGAAAGAGAATAGAGTCCCCGTTGCTCCACTTGAATAGAGAATAATCATTGTCTGAAAGAACAAAACCAAGATTAGTGAGACTAGTTGAAAGTTTAGCATACCACTGGCGTGATGCTTGTTTCAAACCGTATAAAGATTTCTGCAATTTGCATACTAAACCATTTGGGGTAGTCAAACCATCTGGAATTTTCATGTAAATCTCTTCGTGAAGGTCCCCATGAATGAAGGCGTTGTTGATGTCGAGTTGATGGATCTTCCAATGTCGTTTTATGGCAACACTTACTAAAGTTCGAATGGTTGTCATCTTGACAACTGGAGAAAAAGTTTCATGAAAATCTTCTCTTTCTTTTTGTGTAAATCCGCGAACGACCAAGCGAGCTTTGTATCGATCGATGGTTCCATCGGATTTGTGCTTGGTTCGATACACCCATCGGCAAGTAATACACCTTTTTCCTTTGGGGAGTTTAACGAGAGTCCACGTTTTATTTTCTTCAAGGGCTTTGAGTTCGGAATCCATGGCTGCTCTCCATTCAGGATATTGAACAGCAACGCGGTATGAAGAGGGTTCAAGAGGACATTGCATTCGGACCTGAGAACACAACACTTGAGAAGGAATAAAATCAGTAATAGAATTTAGAGAAGGAGGAAGATTTGGTTTTGAACTTTTGAGTCTGGTGGATAAAAGACATGTGAAAGGGTCTTTTCCAACATGGTTGCATTCGTAATCCTCGAGATGAGTAGGGGCGCGTCTCATTCTTGTCGAGCGTCGAAGGTTGGACGGCCCAAGATGTTCTGAAGAACCTTGATTGATTTGGTCGTTGATGGGCTGGATGATAGGAGAAGCATCTTGATCAGAAAGGGCTTGATCTGTGTCGCTTTGTTGAGGCATCAAAAGATGGGCCAGTGAATGGTCTTCTGCGGTGAGCTGAACCTGATCGTTGGGAGAGATTGACACGATCCTGTCAGAAGCCACATGGCTGTCATCGAGAGTGAAGTGGACAGAATCATCTGTCGTTTGCATAAGTGAACCAGGCTCAGTAATGGTTTCTTCATAAAGTAAATCGTTGTCGGAATCTTCATGGATAGGAACAGGAAAGAAAGGAGATGTAGTCTGGGCTGACCCATCCGCTTGAAAAGCCCGTTCTTGTAAAGGAAAGTTTTCTTCAAAGAAAACTAAATCTCGACTTGTAACAACTTTGTTTTCATTGAGGAGTAAGACCCGATGTCCTTTCTTGCAAAGGCCTGGACCAAGATATACTCCCTTGTGGCCACGAGTATCGAATTTGCTCCGGTTGACTGCAGGTCCAGTATGATAAACCAACGAACCAAACGTTTTGATACTACTAAAATCAGGCGGAGAGCCATACAAATATTCATAGGGGGACAGACCATTTAAAGTAGAAGAAGGAAGTCTATTGATAATGAAAGTAGCCATATAACACTCTCTCCCCAAAAGGTAATATCAAGGCCGGATTGAAAGAACAAAGCGCGGGCAGTTTCAAGCAAATAACGATGCTTTCTTTCAACAACTCCGTTTTGTTGCGGAGTGTAAACACAAGTGGTTTGATGCAAGATACCCTTTTTATGGAAGAAATCTTGTAAGGTTTTTGAAGATCCCAATTCATAAGCATTGTCGGAGCGAACAATTTTGACAAATTTATTAAACTGCCGCTCAACCATGTTTATGAAATTTTGTATGTGCTGTGATGCATCAGATTTGAATTTCATAAGAATCACCCAAGTACATCTACTAGCATCATTAACAATAGTTAAAAAATAACGACTACCATCATGATTAGTAATAGAACAAGGCCCCCAAGTGTCTACATGAATGAGATCAAAGCAACATTGGGATCTATTGTTGGAACGGGGAAAAGGTAATCTATGGCCTTTAGCCCTAAAACATATATCACAAATGAAATTGTCAGGAATGTCACTCCTTTTCACAAGACCCATTTGAACCATCTTATTCAAAGGAGGGTGGCCCATCCTTTTATGCAGTATCATCACGCGGGAATTACAAGAATGAGTAATGCGAACAGAATCATTGTTATTACAACCATTAAAGAAATCGCACAACATTCTATTATCAAGAAAGTAAAGCCCATCCCTTTGATGCCCAATTCACCTTTTATTCTTCCAAGTACGGGCCTGAAAATAGCATGCATCAGAATCAAATGAAACAATGCCGTTGTTCTGCTGAGCTAATTTACTAACAGAAGCAAGAGACAATTTAAAACTAGGAACATGAAGAACATTTTCTAGTCTAAAACCATCAGCAATCAAGGCAGTTCCTGTAACGTTAATAACTTCAACATGACCATTAGGCATAGTAACATAACTAACATCAGTAGTTTGTTTCTTATTGCTAAGCAAAGTTTCATCACCACTCAAATGCTCACTAGCACCGGAATCCAGCAACCATTGATGATTAATATGTTTATGAATGGAATTATTGCATTTAGGATAGACAATACATGCAAACTGTGATTCCTTTCTGTTGTAAAACACACTGTTGCTTGCAACATTCTTATTTGAAACCTTTTCTGATTGTTCAAGCAAACTGCAAAGTTTAGCCAGTTTATCAACAGAAGATGCAGAGAGACCTTTTATACCTTATGTTTTCTTGCCAACTGAATTCACCGAAGAAGAAGCATTTCTTGACCCCTTCCACCAATCTGGATATCCACAGATCTCAAAACAACCACTCTTGAGGTGGCCTGTTTTCCCACAGTGAGTACATACTTGTGTTCTTTCTAGCAGTATTATCCTTCCTGGATTTACTTCTTTCAACAAAATTTACTTCAGTTTTGTTAGTGCTATTTGCAAAGGACATGCTAGGGGTTTCATTCTCACCCTTTCCATTGATTCGTAGCCTCTCCTCTTGGAGTATTATGGCATAAGCCGAATCCAGACTGGGAAGTGGTTTCTTCATGAGAAGATTTCCCCTTACATTAACAAAATCCTCACGTAACCCTAACAAAAACTGAAATAATTTCTGATTCTCGGCATGCTTAGCAACTTTCTCACTGTAACCACAAACACAAGTATCGATATTCGTCATTGCAGATATATCATCCCAGATACTAGTCAATCTAGTAAAGTATTCGGTGACAGAAGAGTTTCCCTGCTCGATTTTGGACAAATCGCGGTTAAGCTCAAACAACCTTGTACCGTCATTTGATCATACCTCCGTGTGAGGCGTTTCCACATATCGTAAGCAGTAGAGCATGGAACAAGACTATCCCCTATACTAGTTTCTACAGAGGCAAGAATCCAGGAACGTACCAGCCCATCGCATCTGTCCCACGCATCTCTGCGATTTTTGGCGACCTTCGATTTCTTCAACGTACCGTCAATCAACTTTATTTTGTTCTTGGCCAACAGACAGATCTCGATTTTCTTCTTCCAATTCTGAAATCCCCTCTTGCCATCGAATTTGGTGGAGGTGAGTTGAACTCCAGGCGTTTCCGAATTAGAAACCAACAATGGATCTGAATCGTAGCGGCGTCTAACCTTCTTCTTGTCGGTCATCTCTTCCTCTTCAGTTTCCGAAGAATTTTCTTCATCGTCATGAACATCGTCTTCCTCTTCATCAGATTCTGACGCCATTTGTGCAAATTAGGGTTAACAGCGGTCGTTACCGCTCTGATACCATGTGCGATGTGGAGTAAAGGAGGAAGGAATCGAAGAGGAGAAAGAGGAATGAGAGTGAGTCGATCGACGAGGAGTCGAGAGCGACAGAGAAGAGACGACGAGAAGAGAAGAAGAAGATAGATTGTATTCACCGTTCTGAGTTGCAAAACCCCGAGAGAAACAAGAATATAAGCTAAAACTAAGTAACGTTGCTAAACGGTACTTAGAAGCTAATGACCGTTGATAAACGGTAAATGAAAGAATAAGAGGGGAAATAAGACTATACATAATCCTAACATACTTTGCTTCAGGTACGTTAAAAGTTAATTATATCCATGTGTACGTGTGGCTTAATTAGTTCATTGATCTATTACTTATGCATTCATTGTATATCAGAAACAAATACGGCTAACACAAGAATGATGATGATGGACATCTACGGATTCGGTGTCTTACTAATCCCAAACAACCCTATTACTGCTGGCAAACCAAATTCCAAAGGCTCTTAGAGCTTGCAACTATGAGAAACTGGAATATAAGAAGTCAAATACATTCAAACCAAAGACTTCAAAGTTAGCTAGAACTAGAAGTCATGGTGTACACCACAAACAACTCTACTAGTGCTGGTTTCAGTAAGAATGGCAAATCAAATTCTAAATGCTCTTAGAGCTTGCAACTATGGAAAACTGGAATATAAGAGTCAGATAGATTGAGACCAAAGACTTCGGAGTAAGCCAGAACTAGAAGCCATGTTCTACACCACAAACAAACCCATTACTGGTTTCAACAGAAATAACAAACCAAATTCCAAAGGCCCTTAGATTTGATTTCCGAAATGATATAGAGAACATAAGAACTTACAACTACAAAAAACTGGTATATAAGATTCATATAGATTTAACCCAAAGACTTTGTAGGTATCTAGAGCTAGAAACATGCAGTGAATGGACAAGAAATTAACAATTTGAAGGTAATTAGGCAGTACAACGTTTACTGGTTCCGGTAAGAAATTATTGATCATGAAAATAACTAATTTGGATTATCTGAACAAGTTAGGTAGCAAATGATAAGTGATTGCCCAAGGAACAAAGAAAACAAACAGAAAACAAACCCAGCGGATACACTCCTGCTAAAAAACCTACCTGTCGATTTCTAGGGTTCTAGCTACCAGAAGAGAGGAAAAAAAGTTTAGGCGATAAGAGAGAGGAAGAATTACTTACTTGTTCACCAGAGACTAGCAAATTCTTTAGGCGACACCACTTGCTTCGTCAGTTTAGGGTCCGCAGTCGAACGACATAGTATTGAGCAAAAATCGAATCCAGTTTCGGTTTAGGTGTGCGAGAAGCAGATTTTGTAGAAGGGGAAGAAGAAGCTGCTGATTTCGTAGAAGGGGAAGAAGGCTGATTTCGTAGAAGGGGAAGAAGAAGCTGCTGATTCCGTAGAAGGGGAAGAAGAAGTTGCGATTTCGAATGACGGGAGAAGAAGAATTCACACAACAACAGGAGAAGTTGATTACGGGAGATTCGATTTGCATTGTGAATTTTGAAGTTTTTACAAACTTGCAGAGAACAAATATCAAATTTAAAAAACGCCGTCGTTTTCAAATGTTTACCTACGGGACCGATCCGTGGGTAAATACCTACCGGACTGATCCGTGGGTAAAATGGCCAAAGTATGAAGTAATTTCATATACAAACGCAGTCGTTTAGCAGTATTTTTACCAACGGGAAAATCCGTGGGTAAATACCTACGGGACTTTTTCGTGGGTAAAAGTGGGATTAATATGCAGGAAATTGTCGGTCTTGAACGCAGTAGTTTAGCAGTATTTTTACCTACGGGAAAATCAGTGGGTAAATACCTACGGGAGTTTTCCGTGGGTAAAAGTGGCCTAGGATGCAGAAAATTAAAGCATAGTCGTTTAGCAGTGTTTTTACCTACGGGAAAATCCGTGGGTAAATACCTACGGACTTTTCCGTGGGTAAAAGTGGGATTAATATGCAGGAAATGATTCGGCTTAAACGCAGTCGTTTAGCAGTATTTTTACCTACGGGAAAATCCGTGGGTAAATACCTATGGGAGATTTCCGTGGGTAAAAGTGGCAGTCGTTTAGCATGATATTTACCTACGGGACTTTTCCGTGGGTAAAAGTGGCCTAGGATGCAGCAAATTTAAACGTTGTCGTTTAGCATGAAATTTACCCACGGGACAAGTCTGAGGGTAAATACCTACGGAAAAAACCGTGGGTAAATGTTAAGTCCACGTTCACCTACGGAAAATGCCCGTAGGTATTTTTCGCGCCACTTAGCGCTGTCTCCCCGCGTGATTGCCCACGGAATTTACCTACGGAATAGTCCGTGGGTATATTTTCCGTGGGTACGCAGTAGGTATTCTGGAGGGAAACTCTTCCATCACTATACCATAGGTATTTCGTAGGTAAAGCGTATTATTTACCTATGGTTTTGGTCCCGTGGGTAATTTTCCGTAGGTAAACAGTAACTTTTTAGTAGTGAGAGGTGAATATGGTGGAAAGTGAAATAAAAATGGAGAAGACGGGAGGAGAGAAATGAGGTGAACGTGTGATGTGTGGTGAAGTGGTACGGTGATGGATTGTATGGGTGGTGGATTTATTGATCGATGTCTTTCTTAACACAGGTTACGTGCGTTTATATAGGAGGAGAGGAAGGAAGGAGAAGGAAGAATGATTGCAGACAGAGGTGGAAGAGCATTGATTGCTCAGGGGACAGAACGCGAAGAGTAGATAGATAAGTATAAGTTGCAGGTCGACGGGCGAAGTCGACGAAGAAAATCTGTTTTGCGCGAGATTTTAGTCGCGTCCGCCTAAGCGTCCGCTTCACGTCCTCACGTGGACGTCTTTGTTTTTTTTTCCTGTTCGCCCGGCCTCTTCTTCTGTCCGCTCGATTGTCAGCGTGCGGACGTCTCTGTGGTCCGCCTGGCCGTCTGCCCGACTTCAACGCGGACGTCTCTGTTCTATAACTCTTACGTCCTCCTAAATACCATGCGGACGCATGGGCGGACACGAGTTCTTGACCCATTATCTTGTACGAACTTTGACCGGCTCTAGATTCTTCGTTTGGACTCCGTGTTTCGAGCCGTTTGCGCCTATGCGTTCGTCTCTTCGTCTACTTTATTCCCAGCTTGGTTTTCCTCATGTTTAAACAATAAATTTGTGAGATAAACAATAAAACATAAACTAGAGGAAAACTAACTGAAGTGGAGAAATGAGTAAGAAAAGTGCTAATATTATATATGAAATACACCTATAAAACATGCTCATTTGGACACTTATCACACCCCCACACTTATCTTTTTGCTTGTCCTCAAGCAAAACCACGTACCCAAGTAAGTAGGGAATGCTCAACACTAACAAATATTATTATGAAGGGTAGGATAAACATGATCTTTAAACTTTTTGAGGAGTGTGAAAAATTAACTGCTGGTGGCATAGGTGTGCTCAGGGTAAAAATAAAATATAGAGTTTCGGGGTATGATCTAAGGTACTTCAATGTTTCTTTTGTTTAGGTGACTGAGAACTTTTACCATGGCCAACTTCTCTCAAGAATGGGCATTGAGGAGAAAACAAAAGGAAAAATAGATTTATGCATTTGTTTCACTTTTGCATAAGGGATGAGAAAATGTAGGCATCACGCCTTTGTATTTAAGAACACTCAACTCTCTTTGTTGGTTACCAATGGTGTCTCGCAAGTCCCTTATTATTTTGTATTTTTTTCTTTCTTCTTTTTTTTAACAGTGAAGCACCCCTTAGCAATCCCTAAGAGAGAAAACAGAAAGAAACCCTGAGCAATAAAATCCAACCATTTGCAGATTATTTGGTCACACCGCATATAAAATGCTCCTCAAAAGTAATCAAAATTTTAAAATTTGTACCATTTATCCTACAATTCATAACAATATTTATTCTTAAAGAGAACAACCTACATAAAAGGGTCCATAATATTTGAATTGGACAAACGCATGATAAGGAGAGAGATTAAACATTTAAGCACAAAAATGTCACCGAAAAGGCACACTCCCCCACACTTAAATTGAACAATGTCCTCATTGTTCACCAGAAAAAACAAGGGAAAGTTTCAGAAGACCTTTTCGGTAAGTAGATAAAATAGAGATAACACAAAGATCACAAATAAACATTTAAGCACATAAACGCTCCTCTGCAGTTTTTATTTAATTAAAAGCAAAATTAAAGAAACTGGTACTCCCCTGATATTATTTTTGCTTGCGTTAATCGGCGTTCCCCACACTTGAGCTTCAGCCTCAAGTAGTGTAGCTTGGTTGCGGTGTCCACATGGAGGTGCACCTGCATAAGACACTAGAAGCATCCATACTAAAAACGGGGTTAAAAGTTAGCAAAAATAAAATTTAAAGAGAACCTGAGAATTAAAACAGCATAAAAGCAAATTAAAATACATCCGGGTTGCCTCCCGGGAAGCTGCCCTTCTTTAACGTCTTTGGCTAGACGCCCGCTTTGTTATCCTGGATTAAAACAAAACGTTACCTCGGCATATAAAATAAGAAAATTAATACTCCACAAAATCTGGTGTTTGAGGAGGTATTGCCGGGAACGTAGTTCTAACAGAAGACCCGGTGGTGCTGATTTGTCTTCCTCAAATTGGAGGATGTAAACATCATCCTCTTGTAGGTGAGGCTGGTAGAAAGAACGCTGATTAGTATCATCTTCTGAGAAAGTTAATTCTTCGAAGGTGATAATGGCGTTCTGTTTGGATATCTTGGCGGGAGGTGATGGCAATTCCTTCTCTTCATTTTCGAGGATGAAAGTATCCTCATCTTCTGGATAGAGCATAGAGAAGGATGGAAACTGGCGGTAGGCGATTGTAGAGGGAAGAGAATAACTTACATCCGTAGTGGGGTGTTGTACCTCATGAATTATTTCGCCCTTCGGTTGCTGTTTTGGTTGAGCGAGTCTCTCCAGTAATCTGGTTGATCTTCTAACCAGAGTTGTTCTTGGAATATGAGACAATCCTCATAATCATGAGCTCCCCCACACACGGAGCAGTATAAATACTGCGAATAGCAAATCTCTTGCTCGAACACCTGTTCCATTTCCATTTTGTTTTTTGTGTTTTTTTGTATATAAAACAAAACTACTGAACAGATTAGAAAATAAAATAATTAGAAATAAACATAACAATAATATAAACAAAATATAAAGGAAACTAGTGAACAGGAATGAAGAAACGAAGCGTTTTTTTTTCTGTATCGGACGTCCGCTTGGAACTTAGGCGGTAAGGAGGGCGGACGTGGCTGGGGCGGACCGCCTGGGCGTCCGCATGGGAGTGGGGCGGACGAACCTCTGTTCGCTTTTTTTTTCTTCTTCTTCACGTAAACAACATTAGAAACTAACAAACTATCAATATTAACAAAATATAAAACATAATTAATATAAACAACAAACAAAAATAATATAGACAAAATATTCTAATATAACAAGTGAATAATCCGGGGCTTAGGGACTAGAATAAACTAGTCCCCGGCAACGGCGCCATTTTGCAGACGTTATAATCTGAGTGGTTAAATTGGTGTAAAATTAAAAGAAAAGAAATTAAAACTCAAAATAAACATCGGGCTGCAAACAAATCCCGGTCGTAGTAGTATAGCGAATTGTAAGCGACCGGATGTCGAACCGTGGGACTAATGTACATATAATAGTACCTAAGCGTGTCACAAGAGGGGGGATTAATTGACTTGTAAAATGAATAAAAAGAAAAATAAAATAAACTAAGTTAACAAATAATTTAAACGGAACTCTGGGTCAGGTTAATATAATCTGATTAATTATGCTATCTCTACTGGTTTAATTATAATTGTTTGGCAAAATTCCTCTTATTATCTTAAGGACTAAGTCATAGCCTCAGAAGAACTCGTTTACCTGAAAATGCAAGGTTCTAATCAAGGTTCAAGCACAATACGTGTAAACGGACGGTTTAGATATGAGAAATTATTTATGCATCTGAAAATACTAACTTATTAAATCATAATAAGCTTATATCTCAAAAATGCTGTTTGCTCTACCAAATAAATGAGAAAAATAAGTTATCTTCTGATTTAATGAATGTGAGTAAATTAAAATTATCAAAGACGTTTTTTAAAAAACAGAGATAACCTATTAAAAAACGTAACAAAATGTATTTAAATACAAAACAAACATAATCAAACATAATTACTATATAAATTCCAGTTATCAACGATAAAGATTCTATAACACATATTAAATAACAGAAGAAAACAGAAACAAGAGTAATAAGCACATCTGTAATCCTCCGGCTCGCTCTGCTATTGTATACGTAGGGTTAGAGGTGAATATGGTGGAAAGTGAAATAAAAATGGAGAAGACGGGAGGAGAGAAATGAGGTGAACGTGTGATGTGTGGTGAAGTGGTACGGTGATGGATTGTATGGGTGGTGGATTTATTGATGGATGTCTTTCTTAACACAGGTTACGTGCGTTTATATAGGAGGAGAGGAAGGAAGGAGAAGGAAGAATGATTGCAGACAGAGAGTGGAAGAGCATTGATTGCTCAGGGGACAAAACGCGAAGAGTAGATAGATAAGTATAAGTTGCAGGTCGACGGGCGAAGTCGACGAGCGAAGCGATCGATGAAGAAAATCTGTTTTGCGCGAGATTTTAGTCGCGTCCGCCTAAGCGTCCGCTTCACGTCCTCACGCGGACGCCTCTGTTTTTTTTCCTGTTCGCCCGGCCTCTTCTTCTGTCCGCTCGATTGTCCGCGTGCGGACGTCTCTGTGGTCCGCCTGGCCGTCCGCCCGACTTCAACGCGGACGTCTCTGTTCTGTAACTCTCTTACGTCCGCCTAAATACATGCGGACGCATGGGCGGACACGAGTTCTTGACCCATTATCTTGTACGAATTTGACCGGCTCTAGATTCTTCGTTTGGACTCCGTTTTTTCGAGCCGTTTGCGCCTATGCGTTCGTCTCTTCGTCTACTTTATTCTCAGCTTGGTTTTCCTCATGTTTAAACAATAAATTTGTGAGATAAACAATAAAACATAAACTAGAGAAAAACTACCGAAGTGGAGAAATGAGTAAGAAAAGTGCTAATATTATATATGAAATACACCTATAAAACATGCTCATTTGGACACTTATCAAAACCTTAGGGACTTATTGCCTTCGCCCACCATTCGTTGATCCCGAAAATAAGTTGACATCACAAAAGGAGGATTTATTGCCATCACCTCGCCAACTTTTCTGTCGCCAGGTCTTGTGACGCGCCTGGGTAATGCAACTAGGTCTTATGACAAGCCTATATGAATGTGATGAATGCAATGTGTTTGATAAGAGCAGGTAAGCTAAAGGGTAACGCTAGGTCTTACTACGAGCCTAAGGGAATGCAACTAGGTCTTACTACGAGCCTAAAGGATGGATCTAGGTCTTATGACGAGCCTAAGGGTTGGATCTAGGTCTTATGACGAGCCTAAGGGAATGCGACTAGGTCTTACTACGAGCCTAAAGGATGCGACTAGGTCTTACTACGAGCCTAAAGGATGGATCTAGGTCTTATGACGAGCCGGGTTGGATCTAGGTCTTATGACGAGCCTAAGGGAATGCGACTAGGTCTTACTACGAGCCTAAAGGATGCGATTAGGTCTTACTACGAGCCTAAAGGATGGATCTAGGTCTTATGACAAGCCTAAGGGTTGGATCTAGGTCTTATGACGAGCCTAAGAGAATGCGACTAGGTCTTACTACGAGCCTAAAGGATGCGACTAGGTCTTACTACGAGCCTGAAGGATGGATCTAGGTCTTATGACGAGCCTAAGGATGGTTCTAAACGAAAGTGGGCCAAGTGTATGATGGGTCCAAAAGGATGTAGAAGGATTAGGGCTCAAGACGGGCCTATGAATGTTTGAATGTGGAGGAAGGGCTTAGGACGGGCCCGTGAGAATTTGATGTGGAGGAAGGGCTTAGGACGGGCCTGTGGGAATTTGATGTGGAGGAAGGGCTTAGGACGGGCCTGTGAATGTTTGGATGGTTTGAACCTTCGGGTTTTAGACTTTTGGGCCTCAATCGGTGTCGCTGTTGCAATTGTTGGAACCAACAATTGCCCCCAGTATTCTTTCTTAAGGCAATCTGAGTTAGAGTTCATGGCGATCGATCGGAACGATCGATTGCCCCCAGTATTTTCTTTAGCTAAACGTGCGAACAAGTCTCGTCCTCACAGGGTCAAGGCTTATGTTTTGATGTGGTGCTTCCTAACCTACACTCGACGTGTTTGGTGTTTGCACTCGTTTCTCACTTACGGTCACAACTTCTCAACCATTGACATTTGACATTTGTTAGATTTACGTGTTTAACCTGTTACTTTCACTCGATTGGATACACAACTACTAAGTCGGAAGTCTTTTAAGCTTATAACGTGGCTATGGGGTGTGATGAATGATAACAGGACAATGGAGGGATGTTTAGGATATATGGAGCTATAAGGGTGACCAAATCTGCAACTTGCACCGTCTCTCGGACTTGTCTTCTTTGCCTTGAAGTCGTTTGGCTACTTCGTGATGACTTCACTTATGAACTTGGGACTTGGAACTTTTGACTGTTCCTTGCATCCTTTTCCTTTTTCGATTTCGGATTTCTTCGAGGCTTTTCAAGTTTGCCTTCCTTGAATCTCCTTTCCTTCGAGGTTCTTGTGTTTCCGGTTTTGAACTTTGAGAGCTATTTTTGATGTTAGCTCATTTGGATCCTGTGTCACTTTGGGACCATTTGCGGATCGCTTCGTCATGCTGGTAGCGGTTTTGCTTCTTTGGACTTGTGAAGTTGTTGTTCGGAAGTCGGGCTCCTTGCTTCCTTTGGTCACGGGTTGGTTATTCATCATCGGTTGGCTTGTTTGTGGAGCTTCTAGTGTTGTGAAAAAGGTTATATATGAAAAGCTCAGCGGGGGGTGCCTAGGGTTTAATGTCAGGGTTCACAAGCTTTTGGCTGTGTGGTGCTGTTTCCTAGGTGCTTCGTCATCCCTAATAGTTGTGTATCCGTTCTTTGTTACTTTTCATAGGTTTTAGTGTAAATTTACACATTATCTCCTCTGGTCGGAGTCATGCCGTTTACCTCACCTTTGAATGTGACCTCTCTGGAGTCGCGTAGAAATGACATGCTCTTTCACTCTTGGTTCTACCGCTCAAGGTACTCTCGTGAAGTGCACACTCAGAGACTTGCTTGCACATTTAAACAAAAGAAATAAACATTATCATTCCTTAACTCAGATTGCCCCCAGTATTGTTGTGGGGTTTTCTTGACTAACCTTAGAATGCCCAAGTTATTTATGGGGGATGATTGTGTGCGTGACGGCGAGTGGTGATGAGATATTCCTGTGAAGAGGTGATGGGTGATCTTGCAGCAACAAATTTGGCTTTGTGTATTTGGTGAAATGTTAAGAAAGCGCATGGGATGTATATGATGAAGGTGGTGTTCGTATGAGGAAGTGATTGTCGAATGATTCAGCAATTTTTGGTTTAAGCTTTGGTGAAGTGGAAAGACACGTATGAGGGTTGTGATGAGGGTGGGTGGAATGATGAGATGACTTATCTTTGACCTTGTTTTGACAACAAAGATGCATACCTAACTTGTAATAGCGGACAATGATTTTCTACATGCAAGAGATTTCTCGAATAACACTAAACAAACATGCATCAAATGTCAAGGCACAAAAACATCGAGAGAGAGCTCATGTCAGACAATACAGATAAAAGAAAAGACAGTACTCTGATCATGCAGTACATAGAGAGAAAACATGAAATCCTAAGACTACGGCTGCGAAGGAGGTGGACGTGGGAAGGCCGAGTACATATGAGTCATGAAATCATCCATACGGCCCTCCATACGTATCTGCCTGCGCTCCATGCGACCCTGAGTAATGTGGAGGGATCGGATATCCCTCTGCAAGCTCTCAAGCGTAGCCGGCTGCGGTGGTGTGGAGGCGGTAGGGCGTAGTAGGAGGAGAGTGGTATAGGGTACTCGGTGCCCATGTAGCTCGACCCCTCACCCTGGTAGGTGTATCCTCTTGACGGGTCCTCGTGATGTGGGACGTCCTCGGGCTCCGGTGCCTGCTGTCTCTGCCTGGGCCGGACTGGTCTCTGAGAAAAGACTCTGGCCTGCTGTGGGAAGGCCCAACCCTGATCGGCTGAGTAGCCAAGGGACCTCGCATGTCCATGGTGTAGGTAGGATATAGAGGCTCCCAATCGTCATCCCCCATCGGGACCTGTGCACACTCGCATAGCCATTGAATGAAACTCGGGTAAACTAAGGCATGACGACCGGCCCGGGCTGCTACCATCAGGTGGTCTCTCATCAAGACCGACAACGGGATCAAGCCCTCCTCTGAGTCAGGTGGATGCTGAATGTACCTCATGAGGAAGCAGTAGCGAGCGGAGACGTCATTACGCACTTTCGGTCGCACGTTACGGGACAAGACCTCCAATAATACCCTGTCAAGAGCAGTAGGTTAAAGCGGAGGGGAGGATCACCTGCTTCCTTGGCTGATCCCTCGTGGAAGAACGAACACGCTCCGACAGGGTAGAGTGCTGCAGATAGAACTGGCGCGCCTCGCTCTCCAAGGCTGCAATCGTCTCTAATCCCCTGTGCTCTGGGTCACTAGGATGCAAGCCTTAAAAATGCACAAAATCATCTAGGCCCACAGTAATGGGCTGACCACGTACATAGGATACCACAGCCCCAGTATCATCCTGGTCCAAGTTAGCATAGAACTCTATGACTAACTCCCTAAATAGCTCTTTGGGCAATTAAGCACCCCCACCCAGTGAAGGTGCTGAAACAGGTGATCGAGGTCAAAAGTGGCGATCACGTCATCGTTGAAGAGACGCTCCTGCTGAATGGAAATATCCTGATTCTCATAAAACCAGCGCTCCTGCTAAGCTCCTCTGAAACGGGTATGATCATAGGTAGGGGATGTCCTCTGCGGCGCCCTGCGACGTGGCTGAGGCCCGACGCCCCAGCCCCAGCTACCCCACGGGAACTCCTACGACCCTCCATGGTATGCCTGTGGATTCAACGAGACAAAAGACATATAAATCTGCAGGAATTTTGACAGAGTTTCCCCTAGATTTTTCACGAATCCTGTGCTTCCAAATGCACTCCACACCACATAATCAGTCCTAGGATCTATCACTTATGCAAACTTTAAACATTCATGAGCTAGAAACGCAGGGAACCTCATTTCGCACTTAAAACGCACTAAACTAAAACGGGCGACCCTCACAATTACCAGCAGTTTTAACTTTCCAAATGAACTTTTCACGTTTTAAAATGTCCTTGTAAAGCTAGTTGGCCATTTAAAACATAAAAAATCAAACTTCGAAAAATTTGACCCGAGAACCACCATTGTCGTCTTCTTCCTAGCTCCAAATTTCGTTTTTCTTTGTCTTCACCAAAATGGACAAATGAGTAGCCAAAATGTAGAGAAAACTTACCCAAATACAATGGTGGAAGAGTATTTTGGATTGGGAGTCGGGAAAGTGCTGAAAACGGCCAAAAAACCGTTCGCCCCGGACCTAGCTCGGACGTGACTTTCAGCCCTCGTAAGTGCTCGAAATGGAGAGATCTTGGTATGGAAATGCCCAGAATTGAAAGAGGGATGTTTTGTGAGCAAAGTGGCGGTGGAATGGGGTGATTTGGTCAAGAAATGAGTGAGATATGGAGGAGAGAAGTTAGGGTTTGGAAATGGGGGTTGCTGGAATGGAAATGTTGAATTTGGGGAAAAATCCCGATTTGAATCGGGTGAACAAGGCCACTTATCGAACGGCGTCGTCTGGTGGTCAAACGGACGCGTCCGAGTCAACGTCCAGGGCACGGACGGCGCGTCCGGGGTCACGGACGCCCCCCCTTTTTTCATTTTTTTTTCCTTATTCAAAAGTAAATGATTAAATTAAAGAAAACCAAACAAAATAAGGTATTCTCTTTATTCATTTCGAAATTAAAAGAAAAACAATTCATAGAGTTCTAAGAAAACAGAAAATGCTAGGATTAAGTATCTAAAGTAAGCTTCCTCTTGACAACTCTTGGCTCGGCTGCCCCTCCTTCTTTCGTTTGAATGCATCTATCTCTCCTTTCGACGTATAGCCATTTCCGATAACTTGCTGAGAGCTCCAAGTCTTCAGGTGCCAGGGACTTCACCACTTGAACCTCCCCTTCGAGTCGATCCATCATAATCGCATGAAGAGCCTCATGATCGTATGCTTTCCTTGGCGCTTCATATAACGAACCCTTGGGTCGGCTCTGGGCTCACCCAATCTGACGGCTGGAACGCCCGGGTGGATGACATAAAGGTTCTCAAAACCGGGTAACGAAATCCTCCGTAGTAACCTCCACACATTCGAACTCCTTCAATCTTCCAAGCTGAGACCGTCCATCGGACTTGATGCCCCTGCCGTATGGAGTTCAAGAGGGCCGGCCATCCATCAACCGCTCCTCGGGGGCTCGCCTTCTAGGGAGATGCTGGATCGTGAACGTTTGGTTATACTCAGGAATCAGCTTGAGCCGCTCGAGAAGCCAGACTTGCAGAAGATAAATGCTTCCTTCGAAGAAGAAAGGGGTATCCTTTGACTTAGGCCATGAATCTAGACTCTGAATAATCTGTGCGACTATCAATGGTCCCAAGGCGAAACTAGCTCGAACCTGCAGAAGCAAAGGGAAAACCTTCGGTGTATAGCCATGTATGGGGTTCTGAAAAGGTAGATTGCCAGCAATGCGAGATCGAGAAAGTTCCTCTTATGCTCTAAAGCAGTCTCAGAGGTAACGAAGTCTGAAAGAGTTTCCACTGGTAATCCCTCGGGCCCCACCATTCCTAGCAACTGGGCCGGACTTAGCCCAAGCAAATGAGAATGAGCCTCGACCGGTGAGGGCGTCAAGTTCGGTACTACTGGGCTAGCTAGGGTATTGGCCCCTAGAAGTGCATCAAATTCCTCAGGCAGCATAGTTAGCTCGTATCTCCAAACTTGAAAGATGTTCAACCGGATCCCAATGGTTAATAGCCGCTCTCAGGAAATCTTCGTGCAATCGTGTTTGGGATAAATATGCTAAAGTGTGGAGGATAGACAACTGTTGACCTTCTTTGACCAGTTGAACACCATCTTTATAGTTCTGTCACAGGACTTGTTGAATTCGAAGCAGTGGGCCATGGATTTTTTCCTATTTTGTTAAGAAATAAAAACACATACAGGGTATCAATCAGCACACGAACAACTGGGACTTCGAACTGGGTTGGGCCAACTGTGGGGTGATTCCCTATCCGTTCTATGTCTAGTCATGGGCCAATCGCAAGAGCAAACAAGGTTCCACACAAATTCAAAATGTCCTCACCCGACGACCTTGATTAATGGGTATGGATCAATCCGGAGAGATGCTTGGGGCACTGGCCCAGGTCACCACAAAGGAATAGGGCTTGCACGCTATCCTCTTTGGGCTCCCCACTTTTTCACATCACCAGAGTAGTGTGCGTCTACGGTCGGGTCTTTGACTGACCAAACAAGGGGCTAGGTAAGGGTACTGCCAGGAAAATGCTTGGGGCTAAAGCCCAGGTATTAAGGGGGTGGTTAGACGACACCCTCCTCTTTTCCCCCACTTATTCACATCGCCTAAAAGGTGTGAGTCCCTGACAGGGGACCCTCAAACGGGTCCCGGGGTAAATTGGTTTGGTTTACGGACCCTCGCTCTTATATGATGCAAGGGTGCAAAAATTAAAGTGCGCACGAAAGTAAACAAACAGTGTAAATAAAGCCATAAATAAAAAATTTCGAGTTAAGGCCTCTTTCTTAAATTAAACAAGTTAAAATTAAGAAGTTTGTCCCCAGCAGAGTCGCCAGTCTGTGAGCCTCGATTTTAAACCCTATCCTATGTGGATTAACTGATTGGGATCTAATCAGGTTTTAGGTCCACTTATAGCCTAAGATTAATAACTATGTCATATAACAATAATTATTAAAACCTAAGCTAGCTCATTGGAACCTATTACGAGTCGCCACCTAATTTTAACCTAGATCAAATTAGGAAAGGAGAGTTCGGGTTCGGGGGCTTGATATTGACTTAATTAGGGTTCAATTACTTTCATTACCCTTCCTAGGTCGTTTTTCCTCTACTTGGTTCAATTACGGCTTTTACAAAGGTTGTTTTTACCTAGTGCGCGCTTCTGGTTTTTTTATTTTTTAACGTTTTTGACAGAAATTAAAGTGGAAATTAAAATTACCTAAACTAGGTTTCGGAGGCAGAATTAGGTCAAATTTTGTTTCCGTCCGTAGCCCGGACCTAATGTCGAGGCCACGGACCCAGTTAACCTATATGAAAATAAAAGTCGAATTAAACATAAAAACAGAAAAAATGTAAAGTCCTGGGCCCACGGACAGGCTGTCCGTGGGCCGGACATTATTAGAAAAACCTAAATTTTTTAAAATTTAAAATCCCGCCGCCGTCCGTGGGCGTCCGAGCTTACGGATAGTGAGTCCGGGACCCCGGAACATGACGTCCGTGGGTGCGGACCGGCCTCGGACGGTGGCGTTGAGGCTGTTCCCGAAGGTGTTTTTGGCTCAAATTTTATGGGTGCGTAGCCTGAAGGATGTACAAGACGTTAGTGATTGAAAGTTTCAATTTGAATTCGAATTAAGCACGAAACTTAGCAAACAAGTTATTGGACAGAAGCTAAACAAACAGCAATACAGAAGCGTCGAGGGGTTAGTTTGAGCCCAAATTTTGAGGCAAGACAGATAATACCATGGGGAGTTAGGAAAGTGGGATTTCTACCTGTTTACCTTGGATTCACGGTGATTTTCACACGGGATTCGTCGAGTGCTCCGTGATGGCAGACCGAGAGGATTTCGAACCAAGCTTCTGGTTGTTGGTTGTTCTTGCTGTTCTTCACGTTTTGGTGGTGTTTTTGTGGGGTTTTGATGACTATTGATGCTTTGGGGATTGGAAAACGTGTTAGATGGTGATTTCGGGGGATTTTCGGTATGATTTGGTGGCCGGGTGTTGGAAAACGTGGAGAGAGAGAGAGAGGAGGCTGTGTTTCCAACTCTCTAGGGTTCTTGAGCATATGAGGTTCTGATTTTATCCAAAAACCTATCCCCTTATATAGACTTTCTTAAAGATAAAGAAAATCTAGTAAAAGTAAGATTTTTTGGTATTTTAATTAAAAGACTTTCCAAAAGAATTTTGCTGTGAAATTTAACCACATGTCAAGGATGATATTATGAATTTTCTGAGGTGGAACCGAAATTTTAAAATGTTGGAATATTTTTAAATCGAAATTTCTTGTCAGATTCAGTCAGAAATTGCTAGAAAATTATTGGAAACTCGAAAAATCAAAATTCCAACGCCATTATGCTTAGAATGTCATCCTCTATCATGGGTTAAAATATCAAAGCATTTTCAAGCTGATTTGGGCATCCTTGGAGGAGAGAGAAAGCTTATAGAAGGTCTCAGGAGCCTTTAAAGATTACCAAAACGCCCCTGAAAATGACGAAGCTGCTCCTCATGCCATGGGATGCGCCGCTCGAGCCAGAATCCCTCACTACTTGATTAAAATGCCCCTCACTTCACCAGGGCCTCGTAGACCCTAACCAGGGGGGGTCAAAATTTTGGGTATAAACAAAATATAACCCAAGGTTTGACAACGTCTTACTAGTTACCGGGAGTATATGTACATATCAGATTTCATTCTTTTCAATCTAATTCTCTTTCAAAATTACCATTCCACCACATCCATCATAGATTAGAAAACCTAAGACTGTATCACAACGAAATCTCCTCTGTAACTCAATTATTCCGAAAGAACATACTGTTGAAAATCCTGAATCATGTTGTTGCATCTTTTTTTTGTTTCGGTTTAGTCATCTAGTTGATTTCTAAACTCAAATGGATGTACCAAGCTGGTTCACTCACTTAGAAGTATCTTAGGATCACCCTTAGCTCAATTCCACCCTTTATATCCTTCTGTAACAGGGTTATACAGAAAGTCATTCATTTCAGGAGCAATTGGAAACTGATGTATTGAGTTGATAAGTTATTCCTTTTCTATTTTGTTTCTCATCCCTTAATTGGGCTTCTTCTTCACTCTCTCCCCCACTCTGCTTAGCTACTTAGTTCCTGGTGTTATTATAGTTTCATTCTAATAGAAATCGGCTTATACAGAGACAGGAAAAAAGAAACTGCTAAGACAGAAAAGAAACTGACCTCACTCTTATCTGTTATTTTCCTTCTATTTGACAGTTGGCTTACAGTTTTCTTTCCCTTTTCTTTCCAAAATGTTTACATACTAGTTAAGTGAATTAGTAGGATTTTAAGCCCTTGAACCACTCAATGCAAACCCTTTAGACACACTGCAACTTAGGTATATAGAAAACAAGATCTCTGAATGTAACTTGAAAACATAACTGATGTTGTACTCTTATTATCCCCTCTGTCTGTTTTCTAAGTGAGCTACACTCCCCATAATTCCTTACCTACTTAGCTAATGGTTTATCGAGATTTTTAGACTCAAGAACAACTCAAAGCAACCTCATTAATGCCACTGAAAGTTTGAGTACACTGCAACCAGATGTATTTTTTTTCTTTCCTCTCTGTTAGTTCATGTGTTTGGTTCTCAATTCTTCCCAAATGGTTGACCAGTTACTGAGTATTCCATCAAGTTTTAAACCTAACCAAAACGCCAAGACAGCTTTGTTACAGATACAGAAATAGACAGACACTTATCTGATAAGAAAACTGAAACTGAAACAAAAATCTGAAATCACAACTGATGTTCTTTACTCTCCTGGTTTGTCTTTCTTGATTACTCGTTTGACCTCCAATCCTTTCCAAATCGTTTATCCCATTAGCTAACGTATCATGTAGGTTTTAAACCCAAAATTAACTCAAAACAATGTTGCTATCACTTCTGGAAATTTACTTTACAGAAACTGCTATATTGTGAAAACTGAAAGAAACCAGTTTCTGTATTTCTTCCCCAATCTTTTCTTTACCCATGAATTGACTTCTCGATTTCCCTCCAACCTTCTTATTCCTTTAGTTAAGTGTTTGAACTAAGTTTCAACCCCCACAGCAAATCCAAATCAATCTGTTACAAACACTTAGATAGTTAATTTCTGAAGTGGGAAAAAACCGAAAAGAAAGAAACTGAAGCTTGGAAACTAATTTCTCCTCTCTTAGTGTAATGTGTTAGAGGGTTCTTATGTTACTCGTCTTGCCAATACAGCACCTACAATTTCTCTAGAAATCGATTACACAGAAGTCAAGGTTGTAGAATTTAAGCTCTTTCTTTTCTGTTTAAGTTTGATTATATAGAACTGTCTGCATCAGTTCTTTGCTGTTACAACAGTTCTCCCCAGATTCCTTTTCTTCTTCCTTTGATTCAGTCCTGGTTCCCATTATTATCTAGATGTTGGTGGTTTCTAGGTTTATAGGTAACTAAGACATACTGCCAGGTGCACTGAAATCAAAGTTTTCATAACAGAACCTACCATTTTGCATTTCCTTCTTCTGCTCACGGTTTGTGCATCAGGTTGGGTTTCTAGTTTTCTCAGATGTTCTTATCCTTATTTGAGTGGGTTAGAATGTTTTAGGTTCCTTAACTCACAACAAGCCAATTATACCCAAAATCTTAGAGACTGAAACTGAAGTTCTAAACCTGATAACTTCTGTCGGTTTTTCTGAGAATCCTTAATCCTGGTTTCCTTTTCAGTTTTCTTTCATTGCTATCCTACATAGTTATGTGTTATACTGGAGTTTTAAGTTTCAATCTAGCCCTTACTACCCCCCACATTACCACTACAAGTAGTGTACAAACACAGGCTTCACATAAGTTGAAAATTTACACCCGAAACAGAAACATAAACTGCTACACACTGTTTTCTGTTTTGTTTCCCTTTCTCTAGTTATGATCTGTTTTTATGCTTTTCTTCAAAACCCTCACGCTTATAGACTTGGTCAGGTGTACTCATAAGATGATAAATGTATTAGCAACTCAAAGATACTAATATACCGAGGCTACATGCAACAGATTGGCATGGTTATCAGTTTGTATTTGATAGATTTAGTCTCTTTTTTTTCTGATCCTGGATCAGTTTAGGGATTACTCACCAGTCTAGTGACTTGACAACTTCTCCTTAGCTACACCTTTGGTGGAATATCAAACTCACAACATCTTGATCAGTTTGACTACACTGGAACAGTTTACACAGAGGTTAACCCGTGATGACTTAGAGAAAAGGACATGGTTTGGGGTAAATCTGAGATAAGCATGATCTTTACCTTGTCTCTTTTTTTCCTACCGTGAATGGTACAGCAAGGGAACTTGCTTGGTCTTGCTCCTTCACCCAACTGAGTCCTAACCTCTGATCCATTACGTGAAGAAAGATAGGAAAGAAGAAAAAGGGTGTTTCAGATCAGCTAGGATTATTATGGTAATAAGGAGGAAGGCAATGTGTATGCTCAGTATGATTGGGCACACAAAACAGATGCAACAGATGGTGTGAGAACCGGTTGTAGTTTACCTTATTAAGTTTTGTTTTTCTTTGAGCGGTAGTGGGGTAGTGGCTGTGTCGTGGAGTTGATGTGTTCTCCAGGGACTAGATTCCCAAACAGGTCTATGCAGAGGTTAAAGAGATTGTAAGCTCGACAGTGGGTGAAGCTAGTACAGAACAGAAGGGGAATGGGCAGTTGATCTACCTTACATGAAGCAGCGGCTGGGTTGGTCTGCTTCAGGTCTCGCACACTGGGGATGAGTTCTCGCATGGAACAGACAGCTGCTGGTCTCATTAGACAGAGACACTAATTCAAAAAGGAAGACTCAGTGGATTTATCGGTTCCATGGAGCTTACTGAGATCAAGGTGGTGCAGGTGGTTGCAAGTTACAAGAGGAATGTTATGGGCGATTGAAAATAAATATAAGCTTGTCGTGTGGAAGTTTATGGGTGTTTAGAAATATAACTAGTTCTGTCGTTATGGAAGTTTGGAGTAGTTCAGACTTTGAGGTCTCGAGAAACAGGTGAGGAGAAGCGTTGAATTGGGGCATGTTTGTCTCTATTCTTTCTTTTGTGACCTTAGTAGCGAGATTACTTGTTTACATTTGTTGGTATCCATTACCGAATTCGAGCACAGCTCAACCGGTTAAGGCTTCGGGAATGGTACGAAAGGTCTCGGGTTCGAATCCCTGCTAGAGCATGTTTGCTCCTTTTTTTTGTTTCAGCCTTATTTATGCCTATTTGTTGTATATTGTATGTACATATGTATAAGCGACTATTTTGTTATGTCACGTTGTTGATTAAACCTTTATACGGGTACGACTATTTTATTTGTCAAGTTTTAGTTATATATACAACGTTATAATCTTGTAACGTTGTGTATATGTGCATATATATTCGTTTTATACTTTAATGTTGTAAATTATATATTTAAATAACGTTTAATTATTTAGGGGTATTTCACCCATGTCTTCTTCACCTTTCCAAGCATGCTCCATCTCCATTTGAGCTCCAAAGGCGAAAATAACCACATATTCTTACTCCCCTCATCATCCTCTACACTTCTCTCTTTTCAAAATTCAAAAATGAGGAAGTTCATCTCCATGGGTTTCCCCATTCAAAGAGAAAATAGCATCAAAGGGTAGCTTGGAGTCTCATCTCTCCATTAAGGTAAAAATCTACATGAAAAACTCATGTTCTCTTCATCTACCTTTGTAACCGATTTTACCCCTCTTGTAATGCCCTATTTTTCTCTCTCTTTTGAGCATCAATTCAACCTTGCAATGGTGGTGGAATCACCTTCTTGAACCAAAGGCTAAAACCCCTCCTAAAACACTCCAAAGGTAAACCCTAAAATTGTGTTTTAAGCATCTCAATGAACTAGCATTAATCTAAGGGTTAGTATTTTAATTACACCTGTTTATGTGTGCTTTGGGTGATGGGAATGGAGTTTGGCAACTCCATTCCCCACATGGCCGATTTGTGCAAGAAAGAGTGAAGGAGGAGAATTGGAAAATAAAGAAGGAATTAAGAGCTTAAGGTAAGAGCTCCTTCTTAATGCTAAATTTTGATGCATTAGAGTAATGGGAATGGGTAAATCAATTTAAAGAACCCAAAACAATGTATTAGTATTGTAGTTGTGGAAGTTTGAGAATTTGTGAGCTAAGTATTTGGATTGTAGGCCTTAGAGCCAAATAATTGTGTATGTGTATTGGAATTGTGGATCGAAGAGGTATTGATGAATTTATGTTTGCTTGAGTGCTGGTAGGACCCTTGTAAGGGTGTGGCGAGTTTAGGAATGAAATTGGTGAGAAAGTATGTGTGTGGATAAGTAAGAAAAGTAGGTGAACTATGGCGAAATTTTAGTAGGAATATGTGCATTTATGGATGATTTGGTGAATTGAAGAACCAATATGTGTATTGGGATTAGTAGAGATGTTTAGAAACCATGGAGTAGTAGTTGTGGGAGAATGAAAGGATATAAAATCTGTAGCAAGGAGTGTAGTAATACATTGTAGAAACTAGGAAAAAATAATGTGCAAGATGTAGTGAAATGAGTGTTGGACTTGGGTATAGATAGTGTACATGATTGGTAATGAATTGGAATGGTAAAATGGAATTAGAACAAAGTGCAAAATGCAAAAGAAGTGTAGGAAATGCACAATTGTGCTAACTGTAACAGAGAGGAAGAAAAATCTGTAGAAATCGAGCAAGTATTGAGTATGGATTTGACTAATGTTTTGAGGAGGTTCGGAACAGGGTTAAGGCATGTTTGAAGGTGTTTAAACATGTAGGAAACATGTGGAATGATTTGGAAATGATTAGAGGTGCATTAGGGGTTCAAAACTGGTCAAAAGCTGTAAATTTTAACAGTTCCAGGGTTGGTCCGGGTTTATGAATCGGTACACAAACCCGGACCATAGCAAAAACACGGCCGAAAGACTTCCCAGGGGGTGGTCCGGGTTTGTAGACCGGGACACAAACCTGGACCACATGTAAAAATGGCCAGAATGTGATTTCAGTGTCTGGTCCGGGTTTGTAGACCCAGACATAAACCCGGACCATGCTAAAATTGTAACAGAATATGTTTTAAAGGTGTCTAATGATGTGGAAGTGAATGGTAATGGTTTTAGGAGTTGTTAAGGCCTTGTTTGGTGACCTTTAAAGGCCCTAAGAAGTGTAAACAAGTATGAGAAGTGATTTAACAAGTTGTAAGTTTAAGGACATTAAGTTAAACCGAAATAACGGGACAAGTGGGTAAGTACGGGAGTAGTAATGATGTATGTATTGTAATACTTAGTATTAATTGAACCACTTGGCATGTAGTCATTGGTTCAAGAGTAAGGATCAAGGGACGAGAGTGAACCAAAGGAACAAGGGAACACCCAGTAAAGTAAATTCTGGTAATGGTATGATTTCTTCATGCTCTATATCCTAACCTGGTTACCCCGATTTGTGTGCTTATTTGATCACCTAAATAAGATAAATGCATGAATCGGACTATATTGCGCTTACTTGTGCTTGCTATAGGTTGTTCTTGATGTGTATTGTCTTAAACACTAGTTTGTATAATTCATGAAATGAATGGATGATGATGAATTGTGTATGTACCTTGTAGTGTATTTGTGTAATGTATTATACCCTTGAGTATGTGTATGGGAGTAATGTAATATTGTGTGGCTTGGATGTGAATGACTTCTACTAATTCCTAACTACCTAAATCCTAACGTAAGTATTGAGTAAATTGGAATGAGTAGATGTCCGATATAGTTTCGGCCACGCGTGAGGATGAGGAGACACAAGAGGTTGGATCCGATTCCTGGTTCTTAAACTTGTCCACGGCCCAAACCCCTTAAATGGGTAGCATCCTGGATTAGTGAACCAAGTAAATCCGGTGGTGGGACAGAGTAGTCCCCGGGCCGGAGGTCCCGACGATTTGACTTGAGTAAGTAGTAAGTATGTAAAGTATTGTATGAGTAATGGTCTTGGCTGGTGTAAGTCATTGACCCCGAGTAAAAGAGTAATCTCCACCCGATTAACCCGGGTGGACAAATGGAGCTAACAAGTATTGCGTATTGTGTATGCATTGTGTATTCGTATTTCGGTAAAGGTAAGTAAATATCGGTTGGCTAGTATGTTGGATTTTGTGTGGGTTGAAGTGTATGTATGTCCTCCTTGTGTAGCATTGTAGCATTATGAATGAAGCATGTATGTATGTATGTACTTGTAAAATGAATTGCATGTATTCGACCAAGTGGTCGGCGTACCCTCGCTAGTACGTGGGGTATGCGGAAGTCATATGTAGTGAAAGCTGAGCCCCTAGGGGCAACGTTTTTAGTGTGCAGGTACCCGAAGCAGATATGATCACAGTAAAAGACCGACAACTATGTTTGGATAGCTAGGAGTGAATTGTAGAGTTGTGAGTTGTATAAGGCCCGTAGCCTTGATGTAGTAGTGTACCAAGGGGTACACCATATTTATTGAAAGTATGTAGCTTGTGAGGAATGGGTAGATGTTAGACTCTTAATGAGTATGTATGAAATTGAAAGAGGTATTGTATTTGTATAAGGATCTTAGTAAACTCGGTATGTATATTGTATTGTATGGTACTGTAATGGAGTATTGTGTTGAATGAGAAGTTGTAGTACCCGGTTGTAATTGTAGTAAGGATTGTATTTATGTAGCACTCGGATATTCCGATCCATCAGACCGATGCTGTATGTAGTAGTAGTAGCCTTGTTAGTCACGTGGGTGGCGAACGGCATTGTATCACCCACCGTTATGTATGTAAGTATCCGCTGCGAAGGAATGTAAGTACGTTGTGATTGGACGGTAATGACGGTATTAGCGGTAGGGGTGTTACAAAAAGTGGTATCAGAGCGAAGTATCGCTCTGATGACTGGAAATACCGAGCTTAGGAAGTACCGAGTTAGGAATTAGAAGCTTAGGGCTAAGAGCTGAGTGATGGCACTAGAAATATGCTAGTTAGGAACTCCCGGTGAGTACCGGATACCTACAATACCAGACCCGCCCTCCACAAACCCTATTGTATAGCTTGGGAAAGAACGCCAGAGAGAAGGAAACTCCTCTCACACTCGGGAAAACCTAATCTAGCAGTTGTGAAATCACTATACGGTAAACAGGAACCGACATGTAGTAGATTCCAAGAATTGGAAGTCCCGGAGATGGATCCCGGTTGAACAACAATACCCGCACTTAATAGCGGTGGAACAAGTACTCCAACCACAAGGAGGCTACAACACGCAACAGCATGGGGCGACATGCCTAGCAGTCGCGGAACCTGGATAGACAACTAGCAGTAGGAAAAGAAGCACTAAGAGTGCAATGGAGCGGAAAAAAGGAACTGTAACAAAACCCGAGACACAAGTCTACGGGACAGTAATAACTAAGTAATACCACCAACGATGTGCTAGCTCACTAAGGACATAGTCGGGAGTGGTTAACTCCAAGAGTACAATGCCAAAAAGGTTACAATACCTGGCCAGTATGCTTACACAACTACAAGAACATCCACAGGATATAATCCGATAGGACTACAGGAGTAGTGCCTAAACAAGCTAAGGCTCAATAACCATGGTAGACATGTGGGAACGAGCGACAAGAAAAAACACAAAACCAAATAAATAAGGATCTCCAAGGATTGGAGAAGTACCCCGGTCAATGACAACCATGTCAAACTCACTGAGAAGTTGCTTAGAAGATTGATTAACCCTAGTGAAGGATCAACAGATCAAAGGAAGAGTCGATAAGACTACCAAATACTAGTGGAAACCATACAGTGACCGGTATAGGTTTACCCAAAAAAACCACCAGTACCACGCACTTGCCACGGCAAGTGCAGTAAGAACAAGAACATGTGAAGGAACCCTAACGCACCACAAGTACATAGTAATGTACCGTGACTGCAATGAAGCAACTACAGAAGCACATCAAAAAAAAACTGGAAGAATAGAACCTTGGAAAGGCCTGACGGCCCGACCGTTGTATTAAGAACATACCAGTCAGTGAGAAGCTGGACTTGGTCAAGACCTTAGACATGGCCATGCCATGAAGAACTTCTTTTAACACCGAACCGTTATTTTAAAACCCAAATTTCCTTTCAAAACCACAACCCTTCTTTTAAACCTTGGATTTTTAAAACCAAACCAACAAAATTACGGTGAGTATCATAGAATGATACAAGAGGAGTTGACAATAGAATACTTCACCTAGGCGTGTGACGAACACTACGAGTGTACCCGAATACGGGATGTGGGACGACCGCACTCCGAAGGAGCTTGTGGGCCTGGCATATAGTTAGGTAAGTGGTAACGTATCAATATGATACCCCACCTATGTATACATGTAGTGCACGAAACACGGGAAGTAGTCAACTCCATTCTACGGAGTATGAGTAAGATCAAACCAGAATAGCTGGACACTTCAGACGGTCAAGAAGAAGAAACTCAACTAAGTAATAAGTATAAGAGAACTCAGAGAATCCATCTGAAGATAAGGAATGAGGACTAGGAAGTGAAAAGAGCATGTTGGGACATCAGAGTGTTGCAGAGATAGCCAATCACCTCGACAGAGTCAATCATCCTTAGCCAGACACAAAGAGCAAGTCACTTCAATGGAGTCCATGCAACTAAGGAGACTTCACAGACTCTCTCGTGCTGTTGCGAATAATAAGGAGTTAACTCGGGAATGCTTCAACACCTCAACGGTCATAAAGTCCTCCCATCACACGCGAAGTTCGCTGCCCAAGTAAGAAGACCACTTAAATACGTTGGACGTTGCCCACCAAGTTAGTTCCGGTATTTGTGAAACTAACTCCCTCGACCTGCCGGCTGTAATGCTAGTATAAATAGTTTGTGTAATAGCTAGTTTCAAGTGTGCTTTCATTGAGATATATTTCAGAGTTTAGAGAGAGAGAAAGAACTACTATGTAAGCCAGAGAGAGAGAGAATACGTACCAAGCTAGTTAGTGCATCTAGATAGACTCTGCCTAGGAAGATCCTAGTTTCGCTACGCTTACCATTGATCTGATCAGAAAGTGTATTGGGTGAGTGACTGAAAAACAGCTAAGTAGATCCCTTCTACTTAGTGGGTATTTGTAAGTTGTTTTATTTGACCAGGAAATGAAATAGCTTATTTGTGTATCTTGATGAGTTCCACAGAGTCCTTCTATCCTTCTAGCATCTTTTCGTTTCAATTACTTCAAAGTCTTCCGCACCCTTAGTTTAATCAATTCGATTAAGTACCTCTACATCACAGAGTGTTTCTCACACACAAAGACTGATTCAGTCAAAATAACTCTTAGACTCACACCTTTGGTTGGTTTGAGTTAGCCACCCGATCCTACACGTGGTATCAGAGCCTTGCTTAGGCTAACGGTCAATCAACGAAGCAATGGTAGACCTCTTCGCCAGTCAAAACAACAAAATGCACTTCGAGCACCCCAAACTCACCTCCACCAACTACGACCATTGGAAAAATGAGATCGAGCAACACATTGAGTCTGTCAACTCTGAGCTTTGGGAGATAGTCACTGGAGGAGATCTTGCAGTCAATCCAGATCGATCCACATGGACTGCTGCAGATCGCAAAAGGTACGAGCTGAATTGACAAGCATCACGCGCAATATACACTTGCCTGTCCATCCCAGAACAAAGGAGAGTCAATCACTGTAAGTCCGCTAATGAGATATGGACACTCCTTCAAGCTACCCACGAAGGAGTCACTGAACTCAAGAAATGCAAAGCTCAAGAACTTCGAATGGACTATGAAAATTTTCTGCAAAAACCCGGTGAGTCTCTGGAAGAAGTGCTTGATCGTTTTTATTTACTAACTACTACCATGCAGGAAGTGAACATCTTACCGGATCGAGAGAGTGTCTTGCACAAGCTGCTGGACAGTCTCAGAGAAGAATGGACAGAAACTGTAATCTCCACCAAAGCATGCAAGGATTTATCCAAATGGAGCTGTCAAGACCTAGGTTCCTATCTAGAATCCATAGATAAATATAAGAAGAATGTTCGAAAGAAGTGTGGTAATACATCTTCTCCTTCCTCTAGTAAGATTACTACTTTGAATGATCAAGCCTTGCAGGTTAATTCGACTCAGTACACTCAAGAAGGAGCCTATGTCGCTGATACTCAAATCAGACAAGCTAAGGCTGAGCTGGTGGATATTATGTTGAAGAAAGTGGGCTGAGACTATGGAAGACTTTGTCTTCATAGTAAAAACTTCCGAAAATTCATGCGCAACCAACCAAATCGACAAAGTCGGTCGTTCTCCAACACCTCCAAACAAGTCTTCAACTCTGTCACCTGTTTCAACTACAATAAACCCGGTCACTTCAAGAAGGACTGCCCCTTACTCAAGAACCAGTATGGAAAATCCCAAGGGAGGTCGCTAATGGCAGCTGTTGGTTGGGGTGATTCAGACTCCAACGATCAGGACACAGAGTCTAGCGGCCTGGTGTGTCTCATGGCACATGATACGACGGAATCCATGATTCTCGACAATGAGGTAGCCCATTCTCACCTTGAAACAGACCTTTACCATATTACCCCTATGGTATTTATGACCTTAATCGCTAAAATCATCTCCGAGACTAACTCCCTCAAAGCAAGTCTCACCAGCAAAATAACCGAGTTATCTGAGGAACTCGAAATCTCAAGAGGTCATATGTATGCCCTAAGAGATGAAGCTGAGGAACACAAGACCATCTCTTGTTCTCTTAGACTAGATCTTCAAGAATCAAGGCGTCATGTTGATTCCCTTCAAAAGGAACTCCATGATACCATAAAACGAAATCAATCTAGCTAGGGCGACCAGAAAGAGTCTCTCACCCAGATCGACTCTCTCAAACAAGACCTCACCATCATTACTGATAAATGCTGCTCTCTTCAAAATGATCTAAATGCTTCTGAATCCAAAAACATGTCCCTGAACACCACTATCAAAAACCTCACTCAAAAATTGAAAGAAAAGGAGCACGCTCTCTCTCTCAAGCCAGTCACATTTATCAAACAAGTCACCCCCTCCGAACTACCTGAGTAAGCCAACTCCAAGATCAAGGAAGTCAGCCAAGATCGAGATGATCTTTTCTCTAAAGTAGAACAACTCTCTCAAGAGATTGTGAATTTACAATCCGGAGTTCGATCCACTCAATCAAAGCCCAAGTGGCACAAGGGTAAGTTCGATATCCCAAAAAATATGTCCAAATCCGACAATAGAGCCAAACGATATCAAGAAAAGGAGAAGTTTGACTCCTGGTGGAAAGGACAACAGAAATACGTCAATCTTCCTCCAACCAAAATTTATGGCTACTATGGGAGTCTTGGACATAGGGACAGTGCATGTGATAAATTGAATAAAGACCTTTCATTTAATGTCAAACATGTTAAATTGATACTTGACGCACGAGAAGAATTGAAAAGATCTGGCTCAAAAAGGGAACCCAAGTACATCTGGGTTCCCAAATCTAACAAATGATCTATTATGTTGTAGGTGAAGGCGAATGGAGACAGCTGGTACTTGGACAGTGGGTGCTCCCATCACATGACTGGAGATCCAAATCAATTCAATTCACTTTCATCCTACCAAGAAGGTAAGGTTACTTTTGGAAACAACAACTAGGGTGAAATCGTGGGAGTTGGCTCTGTAGGTAACCCCTCAAAATTTAAAATTGATGGAGTCCATCTGGTCACTGGACTTCAACATAGTTTATTAAGCATTTCTCAAATTTGTGATAGATTCAATTTGGTACTTTTCTCCTCTTCGGATTGTAAGGTTTATGATGAGCGTACAGGTTCCTTAAAAGTTGTGGGACGTAGAGAAGGAAATCTCTACAAAATGTGCTTAAACTCCATTAATCCAGATGATCAAGTCTGTCTCAATGTGCATTCTAAAAACTCATTGCTGTGGCACTCCAGACTTGGTCACGCAAATCACAGGCTGTTGAATAAACTGAAAAGCAAAGACTTGGGGATTGGTTTACCCGACACAAGCTTTGACACAGACTTCGTCTGTGAAGCATGTATAAAAGGTAAACACACCCGGTCTTCTTTCAAAAGTAAGTTGACTCTCTCTACTAGCTCTCCATTAGAATTACTCCACATGGATCTTGTTGGCCCCATGCGTACACAAAGAAGAAGTGGTAAGAGGTATATTCTGGTCATAGTCGATGACTATTCTAGGTGGACTTTGGTCATTTTTCTATCTACTAAGAATGAAACTTTTGCGGAGTTTGTCAAACTTCATAAAATGCTTATCAACAAATTTTCGTTTACATTGAAAACCCTGAGAATGGACCAGGGTACTGAATTTTGCAACAAGTCATTTGATGAGTTTTGCAGGGACAACAGAGTTGATCACCAAATCTCCTCCGCACGCACTCCGAAACAAAACGGAGTGGTTGAACGAAAGAATAGAACCTTGGTTGAAATGGCACGCACAATGCTCATTGATAGTCAACTAACTTCATATACTGGGCAGAAGCTGTTAACACAGCATGCTATGTGTTAAATCGTGCGTTGATTCATCCATTCCTTCACAAGACACCGTACGAACTACTCCATCAACGTAAACTAAGTCTCATTCATCTCAGACGTTTTGGATGTAAGTGCTTTATTCATAATAATGGTAAGGACAACTTGGGTAAGTTCTCTCCTAAAAGTGATGAAGGTATTTTTCTTGGTTACTCTTCTAAAAGCAAAGCTTATCGTGTTATTAATCTAAGAACTCAATGTTTAGAAAGAGTCCCACGTCAAGTTCGATGAGTCCCACAATGTTGGCTCATTCTGATCAACTTGACTTTGCTCCAGACGATTTCCTCACTGATCCACACTTCATCACTGTACCCATAGGAAGACTCCAGATTCCCAATCCATCATACCTAATGACTCTCCGGAAAACAAAAACAATGCATCAGACTCTACTGACTGACAATAACCCTGAGACACCCTTACCACAAAACTGAACTTTGACTCCTCTGACAAAGGCACACCCCCTCCTGCTTCACGTCGACAGTTCCAACAAAAATCAGCCCATCCTCCTGACAACATTATATCTGACCCAAACTCAGGTGTTCAAACACGTTTTCAAGCTATGCAAAACCTCTGTGCCTTTGGTGCTTTTCTCTCCAGCACTGAACCAAGAAATGTCAAAGAAGCACTCCTTGATAGTGATTGGGTCACTGCAATGCAGGAGGAACTAAATTCTCTCCAAAGACATGTTGTCTGGGAGCTAGTTCCTTGACCTACACATCAACAAACCAGTGGTACTCGTTGGGTCTTTCGTAATAAACTTGATGATGTAGGACAAGTTTTCAGGAATAAAGCTAGATTGGCCGTTCAGGGCTACAATCAAGAAGAAGGGATTGACTATGATGAAACCTTCGCACCTGTAGCTCGTCTTGAAGCAATTCGCATGTTAATTGCGTTTGCTGCATTCAAAGGTTTCACATTATATCAAATGGATGTCAAGACAACCTTCCTCCATGGCTATATTGATAGAGAAGTCTACGTCGAGCAACCCCCAGGGTTCACAGACTCTGTCCATCCTGACTACGTCTACAAACTGTGTAAGGCCCTTTACGGACTAAAACAGGCTCCGCGCGCCTGGTATGAAAGACTGTCTACATATCTGTTGCAAAATGGTTTCTCTCGAGGTAACGTAGATAAAACACTATTCATTCTTCACTCATCGCATGACTTACTTCTAGTACAGATTTATTGATGATATCATTTATGGCTCTACAAGTAACACCCTCTGTGACCATTTTGCTAACCTCATGAAGCAAGAGTTTTCCATGAATGAGTTAGGTGAGCTCAAGTTCTTCTTAGGATTACAAATTCAACAGGAAAAGGAAGGGATTAAGATCCATCAACAAAAGTACATCAAGGAACTCCTTGACAAGTACAATCTCAAAAATGTCAAGAGTATGTCCACACCAAGTTGTACATCTGCCAAACTTCATCTGATGATGACGGAGTCGGTGTCAATGCCACAGAATATAGGGAATGATAGGGTCCCTCTTGTACCTGATTGCCAGTTGCCCCGACATTCTTCACGCAATCTGTCTCTGTGATCGCTTCCAAGCATCACCAAAGCAGTCTCACCTCAAAGCAGTCAAACGTATCTTCCGATATCTTAAAGGTACAAGTACACTCTATCTATGGTATCCACGATCTCCTACTTTCACTTTATCTGGATATAGTGACTCTGATTGGGCTGGTTCCCTCCAAGATCGAAAGAGTACTTCAGGTAATGCGCAGTTCTTGGGTCTTTGCCTTGTTTCATGGTCCTCCAAAAAACAAAACTCCGTAGCACTCTCTACAGCGGAGGCAGAGTATGTCTCTGCTGCAGCCTGTTGCTCCCAACTTCTTTCGATGAAACAACAACTTCAAGACTATCATGTCACCCAAGAACAAATCCCAATCTTTTGTGACAACAAAAGCACAATCAAAATATCAGAAAACCCAGTCCAACACTCAAGAACCAAACACATTGAAATTCGTTTTCACTTCTTGAAAGACTGTGTCGAGAAAAAGCTCATCCAACTTGACTTTGTGCCCACAGAAGATCAACTTGCAGATATCTTTACTAAACCCTTGTCACACACGATTTGAAGCACTGCGATCAGCAATCGGGTTGACTCCGTCTACCTAGACGGTCGCATCTCCTTGCCCCTACCGCAATCTTCAGCAGGTACTCCCTCATGTCTCATCGAGTCTGTGGTTTGCTTGAATCTGTGAATTGTGTTTTATTGCTTAAAACGTCTCTATAATTCTGGCGCTATACACCCACGTCATCTATCCAAACCAACCCCGCCTAAATCCACGTTAATCTCGCTAGCCCCTGACGTTCCCTTATTTTTCTGCCTGACACACGAAATCCCTGCAACTTCCGCAGACATTTCAGCCTTTATATCCATCATCCGTCTACTCCATCTCTCTCACCTACATCCCTTTACACCCAAGCATACTACAATCTCTAATGGCAGGCATTAATCTCAACGGTATCAATATCCCGCCGATATTTTCCAAGATCCCATCCGCCTTCAGGCGTACCTTCAATCAATGGCCAACCCAAACCCATCTCCACTCACCACCACCACCACCACTCACTCTCCCACAAAACCACTGCTACCTCATCCCCCACACACTCCGCCACACCACCACCAACCACCCGCATACATCCCCCATCAAACCACCTCTATGCCAAGACCGATTCTTGAGACAGATGTCGAAGAGCCACACCACTCAAACCTGCCACCATCTCCACCACATCAACAACCAAACCCTACTACCGAAACCCAACACACTGATCACCGCAAGCCCACCCAAAAAATCTCCAACCCAACCCCACGCATCCCAAGAAAATCCGTAACAACCCTCCAAAATCTCCGAAACCCAAACCGCGAAAACGAAAAGCTCAAACCTTTACTCGACCCACAGCCAAAAGAGTTCTCCGTTCTTCTGTCAAGGCCCAACCAGTCTCCTCTGGTTCCAGCGAATCTTCACCAGTAGAGGAATTGCCCACCGTCAGTCACGATACATCTACTGGCGCCACCTCCACCAGGGTCCAGACACCTCCCAAGCCGCAACGACGATGTGCGAAGATAGACCCTTTCACCCAGCGCTACATGCTCGGTGACCCTGCTTCAGAACGCAACATTGTCAGGGGTAAGTTCCTCGATTTCTCATATGCTCTGTCTTCAAACCTAGGGGAGTTAGTGACAATGCTAGAGGTTCAAGGGTGGAAACACCTTTTCTGTGAGATACGAGAATGGTACCCCCAAGAGTCTGTCGACTTTTATCAAATTCTCGTTATCCGAAATGGTGTAGCCAAATCTTTTGTCAATTCCACTCCCGTTTTCTTTAATCTTGAAAAACTGTCTCAAGTTCTTAGAGTCCCTCATACCGGTCTATCTTTTTATGAAAAAGGAGTACTTCCAGAAATCCCCGGGGTCCCACAAAATAAGATCTACCGCTTTTTCTCCTCAAAGAAAAAAGTGGGCTCCCCAATACCCCAGGCAATCTTTCAATCCTCCACCAACTCCTGCACATCCTTGTCATAAAAAACATTGTCCCCCGAAAAGAAAGTAATCTAATGGTCAACTGCTTGGACCTCACTATAATGTACTGCATAATCAACCGTCATTCCATCAATTTGGCCCACATCATTCTCCATCACTTAGCCCAGTCTGTCGACACCCCGAAACACTCCCTGGGGTATGTCTTCTGGCTGCCTCGAATTCTCAAATTCTTTCAGGTACCCCTGGCGACATCCACGCCAGAGTCCATCGAAGAGGCAGACACCACCAACCTTTGCTATCTGAATCGGCTGACATCTATCGACAAATCCAAGCTGCTGCCCCCTTCATCCACTCCAACAACGGCGGGCACTTCCACTTCTCACGAGGTAGTCCCTCAAGATACTCTCCAACCCCTCCTGGAGAAAGTGGAGCGACTCCTCGCACAGGCAGCAGAGCTGATTCAGGGCCAATCGCGGATGATGAACAGACTCACTAGGATCGAGACGACTGTGATGGCCTTGCAAGAACAACTCCTTGATATCCAAGCCTCCCTGACCCCAACCCCTTAGCCATGACGTGTGTGTGTGTAGTGTTAGGAGTTAGGCTGTTTTTAAGTTCTAAACACTTTTTTCTGGTTTGTGTGTGAATTTGTGGACTAACTCTTTCGTGACTATGGGCTTCCCTCTGATGAAAGCAAAAGGGGGAAGCGGTGAATCCCATCTGGTGTACGGGCGACTCCGTTGTTGCTTTAAACTGCTTTCGGATTTTTACTGCTGGACCGTGTGGTCTAGTACTATAACTGCTTTTTATACTATGCCTTATCATGCCTGTTACACTGCCTATTCATTATTTGCTTGCCTGGAGTCCCTCTACGATTAAGGGGGAACCTAAATGGAGTCCTTGAACTCAATTACTACTGCTACTATTAAGGGGGAACATTGACAGGGTCGGTTCCCCTAGTTCTTTGTGTTTCTGTTTTTCATTTCAGGATTGACTCCATCGGGATTCACGGAGGTTTGCTATCATTAGCAACAAGGGGGAAACTGTTGGGACATCAGAGTGTTGCAGAGATATCCAATCACCTTGACAGAGTCAATCATCCTTAGCCAGACACAAAGAGCGAGTCACTTCAATGGAGTCCATGCAACTAAGGAGACTTCACAGACTCTCCCGTGCTGTTGCGAATAATAAGGAGTTAACTCAGGAATGCTTCAATGCCTCAATGGTCATAAAGTCCTCCCATCACACCCGAAGTTCGCGGCCTAAGTAAGAAGACCACTTAAAGATGTTGAACGTTGCCCACCAAGTTAGTTCCGGTATTTGCGGAACTAACTCCCTCGACCTGTCGGTTGTAATGCTAGTATAAATAGTTTGTGTAATAGCTAGTTTCAAGTGTGCTTTCATTGAGATATATTTCAGAGTTTAGAGAGAGAAAAAGAACTACTTTGTAAGCCAGAGAGAGAGAGAATATATACCAAGCTAGTTAGTGCATCTAGATAGACTCTGCCTAAGAAGATCCTAGTTTCGCTACGCTTACAATTGATCTGATCAGAAAGTGTATTGGGTGAGTGAGTGAAAAACCGCTAAGTAGATCCCTTCTACTTAGTGGGCATTTGTAAGTTGTTTTATTTGACCAGGAAAAGAAATAGCTTATTTGTGTATCTTGTTGAGTTCCACAGAGTCCTTCTATCCTTCTAGCATCTTTTCGTTTCAATTACTTCAAAGTCTTCCGCACCCTTAGTTTAATCAATTCGATTGAGTGCCTCTACATCACAAAGTGTTTCTCACTCACAAAGACTGATTGAGTCAAACCAACTCTTAGACTCACACCTTTGGTTGGTTTGAGTTAGCCACCCGATCCAATAGAGCACAAACTAATAAGTATAGACATTGGATATGTCTTAAAGACTTCAAGCAAATTCATGGTAACTGGAGCAATTATCCAGCTAAACACAGTAAGGCAAAATCCTAATGTGAACACAATGATGCTCAACAAACGGGATGGAGTTCCCAAGAGCAATCACAAGATTACCACGAAGTATAATCCATCATTGGAGAGGAATGTAAACCTTGTCAATAATACTAGGAGGAACTATAAATGGTCTACCCAAGGACGGGAGACGCTATAACCCTAAATGGGATAGCTCAAATACAGTACCACAAGGTGGTAAAGCGGACATAACATATCATAAATATTAGCCAGAAGTAACGGCGTAACCTAACAGCACACAGGAGCAATCCTTGAAGGGTGTCTGAGTTAACACCAGTCGAACAAAGCATGATGATAAGAGCACGAGAGCTAGAACGAACACTCGGTTAGAACACCGAAGGGATTTCACTTAACAGGAAATACCCTGATTTACCAAAAGGCACTGATTAGCACCAGATTGCCTAAAGGGCCTCCTATGAACGGAAGCGTGATGCCATGACTTGCCATGGAGCCCGGTAATACCTCTAACCTAGGGGGTATACAAGGAGTGGAAAGATATATAAGCAGCTTGCAAAGAGCATAGCTTGCAGCAATAAGGCTTAAAAGCCATGAACCAACTACGTTATGTAAGCTTAAACGGTTGCAAAACCCATACTATTTACTAACAAGACTAGCAAGAGATATTGCTTTATGCGACAAATAGATCGACAACTGAACAACCCAATTAAAGCTCAGCATAATGAGCGGCTTGGAGTAATGGCTACCTCAATGTCACTGTCACTAGAGCATCAGTCTATATACAGTTGACGAAGTTTTTAATTCCCTTCATGCCTTACGTAGCAATGGTAGCACAGAGGCACAAGAATCGCAATAATGCCAACAAAGGCCTAGTCCACACTTGGACACTACAGGAAACCTGAGGAAAGGTACCCCTCGTTAATCGAAGACCACCAAGGTGGTGAAGATGTAAACCCTTAGAAAAGGCTTCCATCTACTATAACAATAAAGCCTACGCATGTAAATATTGCCATGGGGCGATGAAACAAGGAAAAGACATTTCCAAACCATTACGATTTGAAGGAGTAAGTATACTCCATATGCACCCAAACATGTGGTGAACCATTGTATAAATACTAACCTAGTAAACCTTGTCATGAGACTTATGAGTGGAAGCAAACCCCTCAGCAAGAACTTTCATCTATCAGTGATAAAATACTCTTCAATGAAAGAATGGGACCAGAAAACCCTTGAAGTTCTTGGGGATGTCCCGGTGATGTACATACAAGTGAAACTACACAGCTAGAGCCTATAACTAATGCTCGGCACTAGGAGACAGTAATTGTCAAAAACAATGTGAATGCACATTGCGCATCACGAATGACCAGCGCTTAAGAGAGCCTATAATCCGATAAATTACTTCATCTATTGTCAACCAAGATACTTGGTAAATTGTACCATAAATGAGGAATAATGTGAGGTAAGCTAACCTACACACGGAACCTAAATTGAAATAAAACATCTCCACATTGGGAAGATTGTAACATTGCGGTATGCTACGACAACCGCCATACACATGAACAGAGGAAACCCTCGTTGTATTCGCACCATAACGAAAGGGTGCCAATGACAATGGCAATGAGTAAAGAGAAACTACCACAGTAACAGAAACAGTAAAAACCATGTTGTATAACGAGTAAGAATACGGTGCGCAACAAGCGACCGCTATGAGGAAGTAGTTAGTCAATGACACGGAGTATAAGCATGAGAAGACAGGCAGAAATATTCATTCCTATCACATAAGTGACTTACTGCCAAGTGTTTACGCCTCTGCACTCTGTATGATTGAGTGTTTTGGTATTGCACTTGTGTAATTAATGATCTAGTGGGATAGCGACGATATATGGAAAATGTAAATGGTAGCAACCCTTCTTTTCACCAATGAACGTGGCATAAGCCAGTTAAGCAAGCTTAGCAACAACCGTGCGGCCTAAGGCCAAAGAAGCACGAAGAGTGTAAAACACACTAACAATCACAAGATGTGAATTCCATTGGAATAAAAGGTGAAGGAAAATTGAAGAAAGTAACTAGGACCGACGCATAGAGAATGCAAGGTCATACAAGTAAAGAACACTTGTACTGAACCAGAAGAACTGGTATAATTCAAAAGCTATTGACAATAGAGGAAGCACTACAACCAAGTGGTGACTTAACCTCGCCCGACAATAAGTCGGAGGAGCTTAGCGAATGATCGTGGAAGTACGAATAGTATGTATAATAGATTGCCAGAGAGCTGGACATGAATAAAAAACCCAGTGAGTTCAAGCATGATAAAAGAATACCGCATTTGTTTAATAACCTTATTCCCACAATATAGGGATAAAAACGTAGCACATTAAGGATAACAAGAAGGGTGAATAACCCAAGTTATCAGGGTCACACAGCAGAAGCTAGTGGGCCCTAGCTAGGAGATAATGTACCTAGTAAGTATAATAGAATGGCTACTAATGCCTTGAACCCTGATAGGCTAGAACCGAATTAATTATGAGTTTAATAAACTCATATAGGAATTCTTGGTGCAAAGACCAAACCATTCGTATGGTTAAGACCCTTTAACCAGAGTATATTATGTAATAAACCGTAGAGAAGCTAAAACGCTTCAGATTGCCCAAATTGAGTAAACCAATGTATAATAATAATAACATATGGTAGATTACGTGGGCGTAATCCCTTTTAAGGGGGGGTAGAGCGAAAACCGCTTAATGTAAGTTATATGAATAAAACACTTAAACTATAATGTGCATAGCACGAATGAGAGTCGAATTGATGAATGGTACTATGTTAAATAAACATAAGTATTCATTCATATTGTAATTGTGGTAATTAGGCATTAGAGATGCAAATACCGTATGACGAATATACCCATCTTGTAACCCTAGTGTAAGAGTATTGGTAAATAAGAGTAATGAGTAGTGGACGGAGTTCCACAAGTATTATATCCCTTAAAGAAATAGTACGAAATGATTGAGAGTAGCTGATGAATGAAGTCTAGGAGTAGTGTATTCCTAGGTATATTATTGGAAGTAAATTGAGGACGACCGGATTCAGTAGGTATTGTATTCCTTAGTTAGAATAGTTGAGATAATGGAGAGTAATGGATGAAAGCAGCGAAGGTGGATGAAATGAACACATAGGCATGGAATCTCGAAGTAAAGCATTTGGGAAGTAGATTGAGAATGATTGATGGACTGAATTCCATCCTTTGGAGTTGTATGAATTTGTAATTATGACTAGGAAGAGTAAAAAGATAGAAAATGGAAATAATTGAACTATATGTTTGTTTGAAACTGATGTGGGAAGTCGAACTTGATCCTGATCAGATCAAGGGAAACCGAACACAAATTGGGGTGGAAAGATAGTTCAACACTGATGCTGATCACATCAGGGTCGAATGATTGTTGAAGCTCCCCTCAAGTGGTCACAAGAATCACACATAGGATAGAAGTAATGAATAAAAATTGGAATTTGGAGTTGTGTGTTTTAGAAAATTTCTAAGTAGAAGTTGTGAAAGAATTTTTATTAGCCTAGAGATGAAGGATTTGTTAGAAGCGTATACCGGAGAAGGTAGTACTGTATCATATTGTATTACTCCAAGGGCAGCGGGACATAGAGGAATCCTGTGTGTAGATGACCTGAGTGCCTGTGGGATTGTAATGTGTATTGCATTGCTTTGGGGATAGCTTTCCATTGTATGTATGTATAAATTTTGTAATGAGGAACCAGATGGTTGTTAGTAATACGGATCGGAGCGATTATTGTACATCGGTATGGTATGGAAAGGAGAAACCTTGAGTACTGGATTGGGAATTGTAAGGAAGAGGAATGTATGACTATGGCACTAGACCTGTATGAATGAGTAAGTATAGTACTCCTATAACCTCGAACAACTTTGAGGACAAAGTTCTTAAGGGGGGTAGATTGAAGTACCCCAACCTTAAATATAGTGATTAAAATTATCCTAATACGCATTTAAGGGCCTAATAGTGCCTAAGTAATATTGGTAAGGAGAATAAATCCAAAAAGAAATAAACAAACGCTTAAAAAGCGAAAAACGCTAAACAAGCGTTAAATAACCATAGGAGGTATGAGACCTCGGTTTGCGCATTATATGGATTCTAAAGGCTTAATAAGGCCTAAATAATATATGGGAACAACTCCTGAAGAAAACAGATCCAAATAATGTAATAAAACGCTAAGAGAGCTTTAGCGCACGTTTTTTGAGAAAACCCGAAAACGTGACTTTGAGTGGTCAAACGAACCCATAAAAATTATAAATCATTCAATACAATAATTAAGCATTAATGGAAGCTTAATAACCAATGAAAATAAAGAAACGAGAAAATTCCGGAAAACGGGCCCAGTTAGTGAATAGTACCGAAATCGGGTAAAATAACGAGCGTTTTCTGTAAAAGACAAAAAACGCTCCAACTAGTAGTAATGTGAGGGGCCGTTTTTTTTTAGGGATTAATTAAACCCTTTCTCTCTCACACACACACAACTAACTAATAAATAAAGCAAAAAGCAAAAGAAGTACAAAAGTGAGGGGGGGATTCTCTCACCTCACTCTCTCATTTCTCTTTTCTCTTTCTTCTTCCTCCCTACCCTGCCGATTTCTGCACTCTCTCTCTGGTTGGGGTGATTTCTTGAAGCTCTCCAAAGCTCCCATGGCTTTTCACCTTTCCAAGCATGCTCCATCTCCATTTGAGCTCCAAATGCGAAAATAACCACATATTCTTACTCCCCTCATCATCCTCTTCACTTCTCTCTTTTAAAAATTCAAAAATGAGGAAGTTCATCTCCATGGGTTTTCCCCATTCAAAGAGAAAATAGCATCAAAGGGTAGCTTGGAGTCTCATCTCTCCATTAAGGTAAAAATCTACATGAAAAACTCATGTTCTCTTCATCTACCTTTGTAACCGATTTTACCCCTCTTGTAATGCCCTATTTTTCTCTCTCTTTTGAGCATCAATTCAGCCTTGCAATGGTGGTGGAATCACCTTCTTGAACCAAAGGCTAAAACCCCTCCTAAAACACTTCAAAGGTAAACCCTAAAATTGTGTTTTAAGCATCTCAATGAACTAGCATTAATCTAAGGGTTAGTATTTTAATTACACCTGTTTATGTGTGCTTTGGGTGATGGGAATGGAGTTTGGCAACTCCATTCCCCACATGGGCGATTTGTGCAAGAAAGAGAGAAGGAGGAGAATTGGAAAATAAAGAAGGAATTAAGAGCTTAAGGTAAGAGCTCCTTCTTAATGCTAAATTTTGATGCATTAGAGTAATGGGAATGGGTAAATCAATTTAAAGAACCCGAAACAATGTATTAGTATTGTAGTTGTGGAAGTTTGAGAATTTGTGAGCTAAGTATTTGGATTGTAGGCCTTAGAGCCAAATAATTGTGCATGTGTATTGGAATTGTGTATCGAAGAGGTATTGATGAATTTATGTTTGCTTGAGTGCTGGTAGGACCCTTGTAACGGTGTGGCTAGTTTAGGAATGAAATTGGTGAGAAAGTATATGTGTGGATAAGTAAGAAAAGTAGGTGAACTATGGCGAAATTTTAGTAGGAATATGTGCATTTATGGATGATTTGGTGAATGGAAGAACCAAGATGTGTATTGGGATTAGTAGAGATGTTTAGAAACCATGGAGTAGTAGTTGTGGTAAGAGAATGAAAGGATATAAAATCTGTAGCAAGGAGTGTAGTAATACATTGTAGAAACTAGGAAAAATTAATGTGCAAGATGTAGTGAAATGAGTGTTGGACTTGGGTATAGATAGTGTACATGATTGGTAATGAATTGGAATGGTAAAATGGAATTAGAACAAAGTGCAAAATGCAAAGAGAAGTGTAGGAAATGCACAAGTGTGCTAACTGTAACAGAGAGGAAGAAAATTCTGTAGAAATCGAGCAAGTATTGAGTATGGATTTGACTAATGTTTTGAGGAGGTTCGGAACAGGGTTAAGGCATGTTTGAAGGTGTTTAAACATGTAGGAAACATGTGGAATGATTAGGAAATGATTAGAGGTGCATTAGGGGTTCAAAACTGGTCAAAAACTGTAAATTTTGATAGTTCCAGGGTTGGTCTGGGTTTGCAACTCGGTACACAAACCCGGACCATAGCAAAAACACGGCAGAAAGACTTCCCAGGGGGTGGTCTGGGTTTGTAGACCCGGACACAAACCCGGACCACATGTAAAAATGGCCAGAATGTGATTTCAGTGTCTGGTCTGGGTTTGTAGACCCGGACACTAACCCGGACCATGCTAAAATTGTAACAGAATGTGTTTTAAAGGTGTCTAATGATGGGGAAGTGAATGGTAATGGTTTTAGGAGTTGTTAAGGCCTTGTTTGGCGACCTTTAAAGGCCCTAAGAAGTGTAAACAAGTATGAGAAGTGATTAAACAAGTTGTAAGTTTAAGGACATTAAGTTAAACTGAAATAACGGGACAACGGGGTAAGTACGGGAGTAGTAAAGATGTATGTATTGTAATGCTTAGTATTAATTGAACCACTTGGCATGTAGTCATTGGTTCGAGAGTAAGGATCAAGGGACGAGAGTGAACCAAAGGAACAAGGGAACACCCGGTAAAGTAAATTCCGGTAAAGGTATGATTTCTTCATGCTCTGTATCCTAACCTGGTTACCCCGATTTGTGTGCTTATTTGATCACCTATAAGATAAATGCATGAATCAGACTATATTGTGCTTACTTGTGCTTGCTATAGGTTGTTCTTGATATGTATTGTCTTGAACACTAGTTTGTATAATTCATGAAATGAATAGATGATGATGAATTGTGTATGTACCTTGTAGTGTATTTGTGTATTGTATTATACCTTGTGAGTATGTGTATGGGAGTAATGTAATATTGTGTGGCTTGGATGTGAATGACTTCTACTAATTCCTAACTCCTAACTCCTAACGTAAGTATTGAGTAAATTGGAATGAGTAGAAGTCCGATATAGTTTCGGCCACGCGTGAGGATGAGGAGACACAAGAGGTTGGATCCGATTCCTGGTTCTTAAACTTGTCCGTGGCCCAAACCCCTTAAATGGGTAGCATCCTGGATTAGTGAACCAAGTAAATCTCGGTGGTGGGACAGAGTAGTCCACGGGCCGGAGGTCCCGACGATTTAACTTGAGTAAGTAGTAAGTATGTAAAGTATTGTATGAGTAATGGTCTTGGCTGGTGTAAGTCGTTGACCCCGAGTAAAAGAGTAATCTCCACCCGATTAACCCGGGTGGACAAATGGAGCTAACAAGTATTGCGTATTGTGTATGTATTGTGTATTCGTATTTCGGTAAAGGTAAGTAAATATTGGTTGGCTTGTATGTTGGATCTTGTGCGGGTTGAAGTGTATGTATGTACTCCTTATGTAGCATTGTAGCATTATGAATGAAGCATGTATGTATGTATGTACTTGTAAAATGAATTGCATATATTCGACCAAGTGGTCGGCGTACCCTCGCTAGTACGCGGGGTATGCGGAAGTCATATGCAGCGAAAGCTGAGCCCCTAGGGGCAACGTTTTTAGTGTGCAGGTACCCGAAGTGGACATGATCACAGTAAGAGACCGACAGCTAAGTTTGGATAGCTAGGAGTGAATTGTAGATAGTAGTGAGTTGTATAAGGCCCGTAGCCTTGATGTAGTAGTGTACCAAGGGGTACACCATATGTATTGAAAGTATGTAGCTTGTGAGGAATGGGTAGATGTTAGACTCTTAATGAGTATGTATGAAATTGAAAGAGGTATTGTATTTGTATAAGGATCTTAGTAAACTCGGTATGTATATTGTATTGTATGGTACTGTAATGGAGTATTGTGTTGAATGGGAAGTTGTAGTACCCGGTTGTAATTGTAGTAAGGATTGTATTTGTGTAGCACTCGGATATTCCGGTCCATCAGACCGATGCTGTATGTAGTAGTAGTAGCCTTGTTAGTCACCTGGGTGGCTAACTGCATTGTATCACCCACCGTTATGTATGTAATATCCGCTGCGAAGGAATGTAAGTACGTTGTGATTGGACGGTAATGACGGTATTAGCGGTAGGGGTGTTACAATAATATATATCCATCCTTATATACATTATTCTCGCATAAGTATATATTTACCAATATAGGTAAGTTCCATGAGTTATAAAACTCTTATATTATATGTTACATTTTTATCATCTTATATAAGATGATAATTCCCATTAATTGTATTATATTATACAACTTATATTAAGATTATTATCCTAATATTATGTAACATCTTTATGTTGTATAACTACAACTCGTAAGGTTTATTCAATATATACTTTAGTTTATAAATCTTCTTTGTTTATAGTTTGTCACATTATTTAATGTGAATATCCTTACTTATATTAAATCCATTTAAATCCCATTAATACCATATAATTGTTATAACATTTATAACATTGTAGACCATAGTCTAAAATTCATTTTCTAACCTATTTAAATTCGGTACAACACTATATTTTCTTTTAATTCCATTTTAACCCCATAACATTATGTAATGTTATACCATATACTGATATCATATAATATGATATTTTTATTTCCTTTAACTTATAACCTATAGTTTTCATACAAAACTATATTTAATGCCGCATAGGCATATACATTTAAACCTTATTCTTTTCCATAACCCATAGTTTTCTTTATTTATAAAATCACCCCATAATTTATACCATGTTATATATACCATATAATATAACATTTTTAACTTATAAAAAGGTATAACCTATGGTTATTTTATAAAATAACCGAACAGATTTTTAATCTATTTCAATTTAGTTTCCAGCCCCTTTAACTTTCCAAATTTATAATTTGACCACATATATAATGTTATGTCATATATATCATATATTATAACATTTTAAACCTTAATATAAATATAACATATGGTTATATATTTTTCAAACTTCCGAACAGACCCCATGTCTATTCTAAATTATTTTTCAACCCACCAACTTTCTATAATTGCGATTTAACCCATTTTATAACATATAGTTTTATAATATCATTAAAAACTATATATTATACACATATCTTATTAAATATTCTTATATTATTCTAAAAATCACCAAATTTCACGCAAGGGTTATAATTAACATTACTAACCCATATACTTTCGGTATTTGCATTTCCACCCCATATATTTATCCAAAGTGTCATAATGACATAATAACTATATATTATACATATATAGTTTATTTTAATTCTAAAATCAACCAAATAAATTCCTAAAAATTCCTAATAGCCCATGGGTGTTTATGTAACACCCCATCTCGATCCAATCGTGGTTATCACAAACTTATCACCATATATACAAACTCTGCAGCGGATTCAATTACATTCCAGGACCTTGCCACGGTCTGACTACAGAATATACCGAACATTAGTACATACCAATCTTAACCAAATACATATCCTTCTTACAATCCCCTCACATCCTATACATCTTACTAATTCAAATGCCATACGAGTGTACATGCACAACTCGTAGGCCACACTTAACCCGTAACGCTTGTACCCCATCTTACTCTCATGACGGCCGCCTCCTGACGTTCACCTGTGTAGTAAAAACAGCCCCCAAAGGGGGTCAGCACGAATGCTGGTACGATCCTCTCATGGCCCCCAAGCTAACGTGGCTACGACGACTAATTGTCGATAGCATGGAGGTTGATTAGATGCACAACATAATAGAAAGTGCAGTAAACAGAAATCCAAATATGAACAATCAAAGTTCAAACATAATGAACGACTTAAATGCGTTCTCTTAATTAGAGAGTTAATTATTTAACTCCTTAAGTTATGTTTCCTCTTAATCTTAGTTCATCCTTATCTTACCTCAATCTTAGTCTTATCTTAGTCTTAGAAACAACCAACCTTTAAAAAGGAATGGATGTAGCTTATCTTAGTCTTATAATACAAACCATCCTTTAAATAGGAATGGTTGCAACTTATCTCAAACCTCATCTTAATATTAGAATACAAACCACTCTTTAAATAGAAATGATTGTATCTTACCTCAATGTTTATTTTTGTCGGGTCAAAAGCAACCCTAGCCAATGAGCTATTAACTCCATTGCTTGAATAAAAAACTTATCTTATAATTTAGGATTTAGGTGATCCTACCGCACCATCTTAATGCCTCCTACCTTGGACTGTATGTCCAATGTAGCTGAGCCGGCAACCGACCCTAGGCAATAAGTCCGAAGACAAGTCCTTAAGCGGAAGTCGGATCTGCTTTAGATACCGACCCCCTTTTTCCTTAGCATGCATGACCGGAGTCAGTCCCGGGTTCCTCACTCCCCCCTTAAGTTCTAGTTAGTAGAAGTCTCAAGACAATGTTTGTTGGTTAACCTCTTTCGGTTTATAACAAACTAATATTAGGGAGCGTTCCTTAGTCTCACTCAATTCCTTACTAAACGTTGGTTAGTAAGTTCTCACGGTAAGTTGTGTTAGTTTTCAAACATCACACAACAATACAATAAACGTAATGTTCCGGTTGCATGCTTTATCTTGTTAAGTGAGCACACAAAAACAAATGGCACACAAGCCGAGGGACACCTCGTTAGCAAGCAGGTCACAAGAAGAACTGTACCGTTCACCGTTGGTCGTTTGGTTGCTTACTCTCCTCCGGAGTCCAAACTCTCAAGTCCTAAAACATTCATTCAGTTTTAGGTTGTTAATCACTTAACTTAATTCAACTAATTTAACTTACTTAACCCATAATGATTCCCACCTAACAGCTCTTAAGTTTTTACAACCTAATCTTACAACTTAACTTTAAACTTTTAAGTTTATACTTAACTTAATCCCTAGGTCTTTATACCTCTAATCATCAGTGCCCTCTTAATGGGGTACCATTAATACCACTAAACTTTCTTAGGGTCTCTTTCTCTTTTTTTTTTTTTCATTTTTAGGGTCGACCGACCTTACCGACCGACCTTACCCAAGGTCGGTCCATTCCAGAACCTATTACCGTTTGAAAATTTTCACCCCGACCGACCTTGCAAGTCCGGTCCCCAAGGTCGGTCCATTCCCGAGAGTTTTTCCCGTGGGAAATTTAAGCCCGACCGAACTTGCCAAGGTCGGTCCCCAAGTTCGGTCGATTCCAGAAACTCTTTCCGGTAGTGTAAACTTAGCTCGACCGACCTTGCAGGTCCGGTCCATATGGTCGGTCGGCTCCAGAACCTTGTTTCTAAATTCCCTTTTGACTCCAAACTTCTCCACTAGTTCCCCCATGTGTCCTAATACCACTTAGGCACTTAAACTTACCTTAAAACATCCCCTAAAACCTCCTTAACCATTTTCTCAATCCTTATAAGAAATTCCTAACACTTGTTACTTATTCCTTATATCTCCAACAAGTACTTCACCTAAGACTTCAACTAACACAATATTTCCTTTCCATTAATGCAACTACTCCTCAAACATCATTATTCATCCATCTTTCCTTTGCTAAACCTTCCAAGGTTATCTTGCATCTCCATGCACCAATTCCTCTCTTTTCCTTTTATTACTCATCATTCCTAAACTCTTGGACATACCTAAACATTTCTTTTACTCAATTACTCACCATTCCCATGATCTCACACTCTTATACATTCCTAGTCAATCTACAACATTCTCCTTCAATCTTCACTCCCATCTCCTAAGTCCACTCATTAACATCTAAACTAAAACCTTATTGTTCCACTACTAGCATCATCACTACTTACACAAGCTTCCCAAAACTTTCATTGATATATTCCCTAGTTCATACCTAATTCATCTTAAAGTATTATACACCTTCTCCTCCAAATTTTGCACAAGTCTTACCATTCCTCTTACCATGACTTTGGTGTGTTCAATACACCCTTTTAAACTCTAATTTCCTCATAGACAACTCTAGGTCATTCTAAACCTCAAGAACTACTTAGTTAACTCATTTCCACTCAAATTCCTCTTAATGATCCCTAGTAAATCCTAGGGCATATTAACTCACCTCCACCACTTAAACACTTTGCTTTCTACTAAAATTTCGCCATAGCTTCTCTAATATATTATCATGCCCAAATGCATTGTTTTTCTCATTCAATCATCTCACACACATCAAACCCTTTTCTCCTCATAATTCTCACCCAAACCAACTCATTCACAACAAACTCAATATAATGCAATAAGCTTAAATTGCATAGCACTAAGGCTCTTAAATGACATGGCTCTTAGGCCCTTAAATGAATTAAACTTAAACACTGAATTTCCCACATATAAAAGCTTTCAACCTGTAAATACACACAACAATGCTCCCATAGCAATATAAGTGTTCTCTTAATTCACCTTATACTTATCTTACTAACTTATTTCCATTGGCTCCTTAATCACAAGTTCATAGACTAGTTTAAATTCTTTTTCCTAGGTTATATAACCCATTACCTAATGTAAGCCCTAGGCTACATTGGTACTCATCTAAAACTCATTCCTTAAACCTTAAACCACCATTAGGTAAGCAATTTACCTTGTTTTCTCAAGCTTATCTTAACTCCCTCCTTAGACCTTTTTCCCTTGGGAATCTCGACCACCATCTTAGCTTCCCTTGCCAATGTTCTAATCAATACACAATGACTCTCATGAGTGCTAAATAATACACTAACCTTAAGGAGTAAACCCTAGGTTGAAAATGTGTTTTAAGGTATAAAATGAATGTTTTACCTTGAAGTCTTAAGGTAGGCTTGGATATGAATCAAGATGGACCTCCTCTAGCCCTTGGAGAATAGAATCAAGCTAGAACAATGGATAAAACAAGGCTCCATGAGTGGTAATTTTCGGCCATATAGAAGAAGTGGTGGAAACATGATTTTTCTTACATTTTCTTTACCTTAAGAGAATGGAGAAGCTAATAAACTCTTCAAACTTGATTTTCCTCCATCAATGGAGTTTTCTCTTGGCACATAAATGGAGCTTTGAAGGATTTGAAAAGATAGAAAGCTAGAGCTTGAGCTAACTAAGAATAATATGTGTTTAGTTTTTGATTTGGAGCTAAAATGAGTAAGTTGTCAAGAACAAGCTGTAGGGTGAGGCAACAATAGAGTTGTTCTCTCAGTTGAGAGGGTGAAGAAAATGAAGAAAACCGTGAAAGAAGAAAATGGGAAGAGAAGAGAATGAATGGAGAAGAGGAGAGAAGGTAGGCTAAAGGTAAGATATGACCTTAAAGCAAATAGTAACTTTTCCTTATTTCACTTTTCTTTTCTTATGTTGAATGACTCATGTGGTGACTCACCACCTAAAAACCGGCCACCCCCTTAATAATCAAAACAATTGTGGTCTTGGTTGACCAATTAATTAGCTTATATTGACTTAATGCTAAACTAGCACTATTTGATTACTATTCACAAATTAGTGCACATATTTCTGAAATTTTTGATTTCCCATTGATTTATAATTCCTAATGTGATGCTAATTAGCACACATGTTGATTAAGATGTAATCATAGGCATTTAGCCACTCAAAACCCATTTCTAAGACAATTTCTCAAAAAGGTGCTTTAAGGAGTCTTAAAGCACATTTTGTGTTTAAGCTTGTTTTTGAGTTTGGTTTTCTTTGCTAATTGATTTTAAATGTCCATTAGCATGTTAATAAGTTCTTATAAGGATATTTGGGTGCTAATTAAAGTCACTCCAAGCTTAAAGCACATTTTTGCCTAAATTGCCCTTAAGGCGTTTTCTTGTGTTTTCCTTGGTTTAAATTGTCTACCAATCTTTCTAAGGCATATTTTAGCCTAACTACATCATAAATTGATGTTTACTAGGCATACTTAGGTTTGGGGTATTTCAGTTTATAATACCATTTTACACCCTTATCTTTCGGTAATAACATATTTACCCCATATGTTATAAAAAATGTTACAATTAAATACTTATCTTATTATAAAACCTTAAATAAGTTATTTAACTTATCTAATTTGGTCAAAACCTACCATATGGTCAAGGTTGACCTCCTTAATATTTCCTTGACCATCAATTCCCATAAATAACGGTTTATACCCATATTTTCCAGAAATTACCATTTAACCCCAAAACTTTATAAAATCTTATAATTTTTATTTTAAATCCTTTTAACCTCAAACTTTCGGCTTTATTAATATATAGCCCCCAAATTTAATTTAATTATGATTTAACCCCTTATACTATGCGGTAATATGTATATATTACCTAAACTTAATTAAAACCTTATAAATACATAAATAAAATGGCCTAAAGTACATGGCCTTATTCCAAACATTAGCTTATAAAATAAATTACACATAAATGCCCAAAAATGCATTAAACTCTCGGCCTCACCATATAGTTTTCCATATTAACCAATTTTCCACATAATGTCTTAAATTTGACAATTATGTTAATTAATTACTTATATAAATTTACTAACCCATTCCTTAACCACCTAAGGTCAAAATAAGACCTTTTATACCATGTTCACTCACGGACAATTGTATAAACATATGTTTAAACACATATTAATACACCAAGTGAAGGTTTAAGTGATTTATACCTTATTTTAGCCAAGATAAGGCATTGTTTGGCCACGGCTCCTTAGGATAAATTTTTCCATAGCTTGATTAACATGTTTTTAAACAGCAAACAAGACATGATTAGTCTCCAGGCAAGAGCTAACCATAAGAAGTGTTTTAAGGTATAATTTCAAGGTTAAATTTACCTTACAATACCAAAGGCAACCAAGTTGATCTTCGGCCTATTTTTACAGAAGATAAAGAGCATCAAAAGGTCTCCTAAATCAAGCTTTAAAACCGGAATAAATCAGGTGAGAAGATGGATAATTTTCACCTTGATTAAGATGCCAAAAATGGTGTTTTGGCATGGATTTGGCTATTCCTTGAAGCTCTTGATTTACCAACTGAATAAGCATGTTAAGAAGAAGATTATTAGCCTAAAGAACCAAGGTTTACAACCGGTAATGAAGGAAATGAAGAGATAAGTGCTTAAAGCACATTTTACCTTAAAAGGTCAAGATTAGAACTTCCCTCCTTCTTCCCTTGTTACAGCCGAGAATCACTCTTATTTTAACCTCCAAAACAACCTAGAACCATGGATGGAAATGGTTGATGTTTAGCTCCATGGAAAGAGGAAAGAAAAGTGAAGAGAATGAACATAAAATGGCTTAATAAGCTTACCTAGATCAATTGGTGTTCTTCTCTGAACTTGGTGTTTTCCCATGGTTATGGAGGAGGAAAAGAGAGAATGGAGCTGGTTGGAGTCGGCTGGGAAGGAAGGTAATGAGAGAAGAAAGCTAGTTTTGCTTTTTATGTCATTTAATGTTACTTTAGTGCATAGTAATAGATGACTCATTAGAAGATATTTGTTGTTGGATAATGGATGAGGATGACTCATTAAGTGGGCAGCAATGGATGGTCAAACCAAAAGATGACCATTGACCATGGTTAAGTTAAGTAATTAAATGTTAATTTGGGTACTATTCACCCAAAATCACCATTTTGATTTTATTTTAAACTTTGATTTAGACTTTATAATATATTCTATCATGTCACATTAATGTTATAAAGAATGTAATCTAGTCTTTAAAGTGACAAAAGTCAATATCTTAGAGCTCATACACAAAAACGTGCTTTAAGGTGTTTTAGTGCACATTTTGTGTCACAAGGTGTTTCTGAGCTTGGTTTTCTTTGAGAATGGTTTCATTGTGTTCCTTACATGATAATTGAACTTAGGAATCCAATTTTATATCAAATGGAGGTCATAAGACCTTTAAGGTTTCTTAGAGCACATTTTTGCCCTAGTTGACTTTTAAGCATGTAAATGCTTGTTCTATGTGTTGGAGTGTTGTCCAATATTTGTAGTACAAAAAGCAAAAGGACACTCTATCACCTCTCATTCTCACTTTTTCCTCTTCTCTCTCCCAATTCTCCCTCTCTCACCGATTTCTCCCTCCTCTCTCTCTGGTTTGGGCGATTTCATGGAGCTCCACAAGCCTTCCATGGCTTCTCCTCTTCCTCTACATGCTCTAGCTCCACTTGAACTCCAAAGGTAAAAATAACTACATATTTGAACTCCCCTCATCCTCCTCTATCATTCCCTCTTTTCAAAATTCAAAAAGGATGAGTTTCATCGCCATGGGTTTTCCCCATTTGAAGAGAAAAGCACACCATTATGGAGCTTGGAGTCTCCTCTTTCCAACAAGGTAAAAATCTACATGAAAAACTCATGTTTTCACCATCTCCTTTCATAAACGATTTACCTCCTTGTAACACTCATTTTCTCTCTCTCTTTTGAGCATAATATCAACATTACAATGGTGGTGGATTCACCTTCTTGAACCAAGGGCTAAAAACCCCTTCTAAAAACTCTCCAAAGGTAAACCCTAAATTTCATTTCAAACACTCAATGAATTGGCTTTAATTAAGGGTTAGTATATTAATTGTAGTGTTTTGTGTTCATTGGGTGATGGGAATGGAGTTCGGCAACTCCATTCCCCACATGGCCGATTTGGGCAAGAAAGGAAGAAGAGGAGAGATGAGAAAGAAAGAGAGGAATTAAAAGCTCAAGGTAAGAGCTCTTACTAATGTTAAATTTTAGTGCATTAGAGTAATGGGAATGGGTAAACCAATCTAAAGAACCCAAAAAATATTAGTAATGTAATTGTGGAAGTGTGAGTAATTGTGCATATAGGTGAATTGTAGGCCTTGGAGCCAAATGGTTGTGTATGGTATTAGTATTGATGCTTGATGGAGTATTGGTGTATTGGGATGGATTTATATTCGTATGATTGCTGGTAGGACCTTGTAAGGGTGTGGCTAGATTAGGAAAGAATTGGGTGAGAATTGGTATGTGTGGCCAAGTAAGAAAAGTAGAGGAACTATGGCGAAATTTTGGTAGGAATATGTATATGTATGGATGACTTGGTGAATGGGAAAACCAAGGTGGTATTGGAGTTAGTAGAGGTGTTTAATGACTATGGAGTAGTAGTTGTGGTAAGGAATGAAAGGATATAAAATCTGTAGCAAAAATTGTTGAATGGCATTGGGAGAAACTAGGAGGATTTATGTACTTGACCTTGGAGGTGAGTGTTGGACTTGAAGAGGAGAGGCAATGCATTGTAGGCATTGGAAATGACATTAGGAGAGGGAATTATGTATGGAGGAGGTGGGAACCAAAATCTGTAGCAAGGAGGTATTAAATTGCATTATAGAACTAAGAGGAAATAGTGTGCAAGATTTGGTAAGAGGAGAGTTGGACTTGGGTATAGGTGATGTAAGGGCTTGGAAGTGTATTTGGGATGCTAGTAATGGTATTGGTAGTAGGAGTATTGGATATGAGCATTGAACTTTAAAATCTGTAGCATGAGTGTAACAAAAACCGTTACAATTGTTGGAAGAGAAGTGAGGGAATTGTGTAAGTTGTTTGATGGATTTAGTAATGGATTTAGTGGATGAATTAAGGTGATTTAGAATGTTTAAATAGTACTAAAACATGTTAGGATATATGTAGGAAGATTGGGGAAGCAATGGGTGAAAATGGGAAAGAAAAATAAGGTCTGTAGCAATGTCCTGCTACCGTCCGACCCACAGCCTGGATCGGACGCTGGGTCGGACATGTCTTAAGCAACGAAAATAAATATTTCTGGAACGGTCCGACCCAGGGCCGTGAGTCGGACGTGGGTCGGACATGCAAAAAAAAATCTGTTGTCGAAGTTTCTGACTCCGTCCGACCCACGGGTGAGTCGGACGTGGGTCGGACAGGGCTTGGACAACAGACCCGAAACAATCTGGAATGGTCCGACCCAGAGGGTATGGGTCGGACGGAATAGTGCTGGGTCGGACGGGGAGAATTTCAGAGAACGGTAATCTACTGGAATGGTCCGACCCAGGGCTTGGGTCGGACGGTGGGTCGGACGACCCATAACTTACAAAAAAAAAAACAACTATAGGGTTATAACTAGTATGTATATATATATATATATGTATATCCACCTATACATATGTATATATCTATGTAAGTAAACCATGGACAAGTAATGAAAAGAAAGTAAATGAAATATAAGTGTAAAGAATGCAAAGACTTAGTAAGTATGAATTAGGAAATGTAAGAGTAATTGAATTAGGTTCATGATAGTTAGAGTAATCATTCAATTATATGGATATCATAGGAACTTGATTTGTGGACACCGGAGGAACGTTGGGATACAAGTACAACGGTGAAAGGTATGATTTCTTCATGCCCTGTATCCTAATCTGGTTACCCCGATTTGTGTGCTTATTTGATCACCTAAATAAGATAAATGCATGAATCAGACTATATTGCACTTACCTGTGCTTGACTTATGTTGTTCTTGATATTTATTGTCTTGAGCACTAGTTTGTATAATTCATGAAATGTATGAATGATGATGACTTGTATTCGAATCTTGTATTGTACTTTAGTATTGTAGTGTATTTGTATAAGTGGGTATTGAGCATAGTAATTGTGGATGTGGCTTGTATGAATGACTTCTGCTAATTTCTAACTACCTAACTCCTAACTTAAGTGAGTAAACCGGAATGAGTAGAAGTCCGATATAGCTTCGGCCACGCGTGAGGATGCGGAGTCACAAGAGGTTGGCTGCAATTCCTGACTCTTAAACTGGTCCGCGGCCCAAATCCCTTAAATGGGTAGCATCCCGGATTGGTGAGTCAAGTAAATCCCGGAGGTGGGACGGTGTAGTCCCCAGGGCCGGAGGTCCCGACGACTTAACTTGAGTAAGAGTAAGAGTAAGTAAGTATGGATCCGTAAGTATGTATGAGTAAGTATGCATATGTATGAAGTAACGAGTAAAAGAGTAATCTCCACCCGATTAACCCGGGTGGACCAATGAAGCTAACAAGAACTGTACTTTGTGTATGCAATAAGTATGTGTATTCGGAAGAAGGTAAGTAAGTATTGAATGGTTATATCGTATTCCTTGTATGTAATGAATTGTATGTATGTATGTTTGCGTAAGTATTATTGTACTGTGTGTAAGAGCATGTATGCATGTATGTTTGTATGAAAACGAACCGCATGTATTCGACCAAGTGGTCTGCGTACCCTCACTAGTACGCGGGGTATGCGGTTATCATGCTCGGCGAAAGCTGACTGAGAAGGGAAGAAATGGTACCAAGTCAGAACAAGGGACGTAGAGCTTCCGGCCACTCTAGCCGGATGAGAAAAGAGATACGCAGAGCATCCGGCCGCATTAGCCGGATGGAGGTAGAAACACATAGGGCATTCGGCCGTCCTCGGCCGGATGAAAATAGGACATAGACAAAGTAAAATGTAATACGGTCGACCGCCTGTGGTCGACCAATGGTATTACAAGAGGGGGTAAAACTGTACCTATACATGTAAAATACAGGCTGGCACCATGAAAACCAGGCCCAAAATACTATAAATAGGGGCATACCCCCATGAAATATGATACGCAGCATTTGACAACAAAACTCACACTCGATTCCAATATAAGCTCTCTTTCTCTCTCTTTACTCTCGTGAAACTCTGTGTTTGAAACCAGGTAAGGTAGGATAGAAGATCAGATCAAGTCATACTAGGATAGATGTACTATTACATTGGATCAAGTTGGATCGTATTAGGATAAGTATACTGTTTCATTTGGCGCCGTCTGTGGGAAACGAACAGCAAGAAGCAACCACGAGATCACCTGGAAGTAAGGAAGTAATCTACGGCGATTTATAGCGTAAGATCTGAAATAACCGATGACATTTTTTCGCAGGATCGGAACACGAAGGATGGCTCCAAGATCAAAGAACATGAATGAAGAACGCTACTGAAGATAACAACCGCTCCGAGGAAGGAATGAGTTCGGAGATGCCAGAGGCCATCTCCAAAAAAGATCTTGAGGACATGCTAAAGGGGCTAGTCAGATCCATTGACGAGAAAATCGTAGAAGGAAATGAGACTTTGCAACAGGAACTGATGCAAAGGGACGAGGAGTATCAAAGAAAATGGGACGAAATAACGAAGGCCATTGAGCAATTGAAAAACAGAGATTCCAGAGGCAGCAATGGCGAGGAAAGCAAGGACAGAAAGCACAATTCAGTCGTTGACGAAGGAGAAATGGGAGAAGATGATCAGATAGATATGAGCTTGTACCCCTTCTCGGAGCGGATAAGGAAGGTAAAACTCCCGCCGCACTTTGTCGCCCCGGCGATTGAGAAATATGACGGGACTGGAGATGCCGCCCAGCATATCAAAAAGTTCATGCTTGCCATGAACACTCAGGGGATTAGCTCCCTCGCCCTCTGCAATCTGTTCCCCGGAACGCTTTCAAAGAGAGCATTGGGATGGATCTCCACGAGACTGCCACAATCCATCACGAGCTTCAAACAACTGACTGAGGATTTTCAGCAATACTTTGCTGCGAGTAAGAGGGTTAAAAAAGAAACAATAGAGTTGATGGACATCAAGCAGCGAAAAGGGGAAACCGTGAAGGAGTACAGCGAGCGCTTCCATAAGAGGGTCGCGGAGATTGATGATATTGATGAGAAAATCTTGATTAAGGCCTTTGGAAATGGCCTAGCTCAACCTCGACTAGCTGGAAAGATCGCAACGAAGGCGCCGAAAACTCATGGAGAGTTAGCTGAAATGATCCATGATTTTTTGAAGTCTGAGATAGCGGAAAACAAGGCTAAGGAGCTAGCAGATAGCTTCAAGGCCGCAGGGATGCCGGAAAAGAAAGAAGGACATGGAGGAAATGCCGGAAGGGGAGGGTCAAGGTACAAGCCATATTATGGCAAATCCACCGCCGGATCTTCCTCTCAGGGGGCACAGCATCAGGGAGCGAGAGCCATTGTCTACATTGATCCGGGGAAGTATGCTGCTGTAGTGAGGGAAGGATATCTTCCTCAGCCTAGAAGGCCACCATAGGGGGAAATTCCGGTTGCATTCTGTGAATATCACGGGAATCGCAGCCACCGAACCGTGAACTGTGCTACCTTGGCCAAAGAGCTCCGAGTCATTGAGGAAAATAAGAAGAAAGGAAGGCAGGTAGCTGGGGCACAAAGGCAATACAGCGGCCAACAAGGTGGTACCCAGAATGCACCCCGAGGGCGACAAGAGGAGGAGGTTCATCCCAGGCTTGACCCTGGCAAATCAGTGGGGATGATAACAGGACTTTTTTCAGAGGTAGGACCACTAACCCCTAACGAAAGAAAATGGCATATTCATCAAGTACATCAGGAACTCCCGGAGAGGAAAATCGCCAAAAAAGAAAGCTTTCCTCCAATTTTCTTCTCCGACGAAGATGAAGATGGAGTCCTATACCCACACAACGATCCGCTTGTTATTCGTGCACAAGTAAACGACCGGATGATGGAGGGAATTTTGATCGATAGTGGGGCCAGAGCAAATGTCATATCAGCCGAAGCGGTTAAGAGATTAGAGGTGCCTGAAGAGAAGATCAAGCCCTACTCGGCGGTTCTAGGAGGATTTGTAGGAGGTGTCTCTACCACGTCTTCCGGTAGTATAGATTTCACAATGACCTTAGGGCAAGGGACGAAAGAAGAACAGAAAGGCTCACGGCTTTTATTGTGCCAGGCCTTTCTGGATATAACATGTACCTTGGAAGGCCAGGGATCAATGCTTTCAAAGCCGTCCACAGCACTCATCACTTAAAAATGAAGTACTTAACCTCAAGCGGAAAGGTGGTTACGATAAGAGGAAGCCAAAAGATGGCCCGAATGTGTGAAGTCCGCATCATGGACAGCCTTCCTAGTGAGGAAGTGGTCAAGACTGTGGGTTCGGACAAGGAATTCAAGGGAAAGTTACCCTCTTCCACAGGGCCGGATCAAAAGGAAGAAGAATGTCGAACAGCCCAAGATCCCGCCAAAGAGGTACATTTAAAATCTGACCCTTCTAAATTTTTTAAAATAGGAACTGCGTTTGACAGTGGAGAGCAAACTCACTTAATGAGGTTCCTGGAAAAAAGAAGGGCGACATTCGCTTGTAGCACGGACGAGATGCCTGGTATAGACCCAAGCGTTATCCGGCATGAGCTTAGGGTAGACCCAAAGCATCCGGCGGTCAGACAAAGGAAAAGGGTAATAGGGGAAGAAAGATTTAGCCGCACGAACCGAGGTCCAAAAACTCCTTAAGGCCGGATTCATCAGGAGGTTGCATATCCACGCTGGTTGGCTAATGTTGTTATGGTGAAAAAAGCAAATGGAAAATGGAGAATGTGCGTAGATTTCACAGATCTAAATAAGGCATGTCCTAAGGATTTTTATCCCCTGCCATCAATAGATAGACTAGTAGTCTCAACTGCCCAGAGTTCTGTGTTAAGTTTTCTGGATGCTTTCTCCGGCTATAATCAAATAAAAATGAAAGAGGATGATTCGGAAAAGACTTCCTTCATCACTTCAGCCGGAACATTCTGTTACAAAGTAATGCCTTTCGGCCTAAAGAATGCAGGGGCCACTTTTCAACGGATGATGACAAAGTATTTTGTCAGCAAATTTCCCGTAATGTGGAAGCTTACGTTGATGACATAGTTGTAAAAAGTCCGTCGAAAGAACACACATGAAGGATCTAGAAGAAACATTCGACACTCTGGATAAATACCAAATCAAACTAAATCCGGAAAAATGTGTGTTTGGTGTAACCAAAGGGAGGTTTCTTGGTTTTATCGTTGGACAACGAGGTATTGAAGTTGATCCGGAAAAAAGTCAGGCAATCCTCGACCTTTCTCCTCCAAGAAACATCAAAGATGTTCAAGCTTTGAATGGGAGACTCACAGCGTTAAGTAGGTTCTGTTCCAAGCTTCAAGAAAAATCAATCCCGTTCTTCAATATTCTAAGGAAGAACAGCAAATTCCAGTGGGGGCAAGAGTGTATAGAAGCTTTTGAAAAGATCAAGGAGATGCTTCGGGATCTACCTAAGTTGGGTGTACCTACCCCAGGGCAGGTGGCAGCTGTCCTAATCATGGAGGAGAAGAAGGAGATACCAGTTTACTATACGGGCAAAATCTTGAGCCCGACAGAAGGACGGTACACTAACATAGAGAAAATCTTGTTCGCACTGGTAGTGGCGTCAAGAAAATTACGACCCTACTTCCAGTCACATCGAATCTTTGTCAGGACCAACTGGCCGCTCAAAAAATTGCGAACAATCCAAATGCCTCCGGCCGGATGGTAAGCTGGACAGTAGAGCTAACACAATATGAAATTCACTTCTTGCCCAGAACGGCGATAAAAGCTCAAGCCTTGGCAGACTTCATAATAGAAACAAACTTTGCAAAAGAAGAAAAGCAAACTCAGAGTCCATATGTCATCTTGGTTGATGGGGCTTGATGCAAAAGTGGGGCAGGAGCTGGAATAGTGGTACAGGCGCCGGATGGGCAAAGCTTGAATTATGCCTTCCGTTTGGACTTTGATGTTACTAATAACGAAGCCGAATATGAAGCTCTTATCCAGGGATTGGAAGTAGCTACAGCCCTGGGGGCGACAGAATTAGAAGTATATTCGGACTCTATGTTGGTGGCAAGACAAAATGACAACATCTATGAGGTCAAAGAGGAAAAACTATGGAGGTACTTGCTCAAGGTCCAGGAACTAAGGGCAAATTTCCAAAGATGTGAGCTAAAACACCTTCCCCGTGAAAAGAATGTCGAAGCTGATGCCTTAGCCAAATTGGCAAGCATGGCCGAAAAGGTACCCAATGAGATATGGCTAGAAGTCAGAACTTCCCCAAGCATAGAAGGAACTCGGGTGTTGGCAGTGGAGACAAATGACCAAGAAGAATCCTGGATGACTCCAATCATAGATTACATACGGCAAGGAAAGCTGCTGGAAGAAGAAAAGGAGGCCAGAGTAGTAAAAAGGCGAGCCGCATCATTTTTTATTGAAGATAATCAGCTATATAAGCGATCTTTTGCAAGACCGGCTCTGAAGTGTGTTACCATAGCTGAAGGGGCAGAATTAATAAGAGAAATACATGATGGGCTCTGCAGAAATCACCAAGGGGAAAGGACCACAACTCACAAAATCTTGAGACTCGGATATTTTTGGCCAAAAATGATGGAGCATTGCAAAGAGTATATACGAAAATGCCGCAAGTGTCAAGAACATGGAAACAAGATACATACCCCTCCGGGGCAAAAATCTATTCTATGCCCGATTCCCTTTGCTATGTGGGGATTGGACATTGTGGGCCCATCATCCCGGAATCTTCACCAGGGAGGTTCAAGTTCATATACGTCGCTATCGACTACTTCACAAAATGGGTCGAAGCAATGCCCACTGTCTCCATCACGGCTAGAAAGTCACAAGAATTCATTTGGAAATACGTGGTATGCAGGTTTGGCATACCAAAAGTAATAATAACTGATAATGGAACACAGTTCAATTGTGAAAGCTTCCGAGAATTCTGTGAAGAATGGAAGATCGAATTAAGATTTGCGTCAGTAGCCCACCCTCAGGCAAATGGGCAGGTTGAGAATGCGAATGGGCAAATAGTAAAGGCGATGAAGAGGAAACTCTATGAGAAAAAGGGAAAGTGGGCAGAATTGTTACCCCAGGTCCTCTGGTCATACAGAACGACAGAAAGAGGGCCAACAGGAGAAACGCCTTACAGACTGACATATGGTTTGGAAGCCGTCATTCCGGCGGAAATTGTAGTGCCATCCGTAAGATTGGAATCATATGATGAAGAGGTCAACAATCAGGGAGTACAGGATCACCTAGACCTCCTTGAAGAAACCAGGATGGCCGCCGCAGTAAGGATGGCGAAGGATAAATCCAAGGTAGAAAGGTATTTCAACAGAAGGATAAAGGAACAGTTTTGCCCCAGGAGAATTAGTCCTCCGAGAGGTTAAGCAACCCAAGAAGCTGGAACCTCAATGGGAAGGACCATACATCATACACCAGAAGACAGGACGAGCTTCGTACCGTCTGAAAAATGGTGAAGGATACGAGCTGCCTCACTCTTGGCATGCTGAATGTTTAAAAAAGTTTTATGTGTAAAAACATTGCTACATAAAATCAATAAAATGAGGTATTTTTTAAAAGAAAGCGTAGGTACTTTTTACCAGGGGACTGATCACCCCCTGAAGTATTCAAAGTAAGCACCGGCCAACGAGCCGCAGGCTATCATGCCTTGAAAGTAAGCACCGGCCAACGAGCCGCAGGCTATCATGCCTTGAAAGTAAGCACCGGCCAACGAGCCGCAGGCTATCATGCCTTGAAAGTAAGCACCGGCCAACGAGCCGCAGGCTATCATGCCTTGAAAGTAAGCACCGGCCAACGAGCCGCAGGCTATCATGCCTTGAAAGTAAGCACCGGCCAACGAGCCGCAGGCTATCATGCCTTGAAAGTAAGCACCGGCCAACGAGCCGCAGGCTATCATGCCTTGAAAGTAAGCACCGGCCAACGAGCCGCAGGCTATCATGCCTTGAAAGTAAGCACCGGCCAACGAGCCGCAGGCTATCATGCCTTGAAAGTAAGCACCGGCCAACGAGCCGCAGGCTATCATGCCTTGAAAGTAAGCACCGGCCAACGAGCCGCAGGCTATCATGCCTTGAAAGTAAGCACCGGCCAACGAGCCGCAGGCTATCATGCCTTGAAAAGAAAGATCCGGCCAACGAGCCGCAAGCTACCATACCTTGAAATAAAAACATCCGGCCAATGAACTGCAAACTATCTTACCTTAAAAATAGGCGTCGGCCAGCAGACCACAGATTCCTATACTCCATATCCTAAAAAGCTGGCTAAAAACCATAGACACCATACTTTAAAAGAAAAAAGGTCTGGCCGGAACAAAAGGTCCAAAACCAAAAGCCCCTTGTGTTGAGAAAAAATACTACACTAACACAACTCGCATAAGATAAGCATACGTGCACCGTTAAAAAAGAGGAGAGAAATATCACAGCAACAGAAAACTTGGCCCAAAAAGTTACTCAGGCAGACAAATAAGTAAAATGGTGAAGAATATAGCTTATATTTCTCCCAAAGTGTGGGGTAAAGACAGTTACAAAAAATGATCATTACAAAAGATTCGGCAAACACAAAAATACAGGCCGAAACAAAAACCCCTCTAAAAAAAAGAAAGAAGCTTCTATCCTACTTTTTCTACAGCTTCCTTTTCAGCAGCTAATAATCTATCGCCGCTACCAGCTACACTCTCAGAAGACTTGGACTTCTTGGAAAGATGCTGCATCCCTCCTGACGGCAGGATGTTACTTCCGGCTGGAAGAAATGAAGCCTCGCCACCACCAAAACATGTCTCCCCAGGACTGCGGCAGAACCTCTCAAGTTCAGAAAAGAAGTTGGACTTCTGAGCAACAGCCTTGAATTCAAGCTTGTTATACAGATCATCATCCAGCAACTCTCCTTTCTCGAGGGAGTGATCTGAGACAATCTGCTGGCAAATGTCGACTATCCGGCGACACTGCGAAGCAAAAGACTCCTTCAGATGGGCATTAATTGTGCCTTGCTTCTGTACCTCCTCTTGAGACTGCCGGGAGAATGACTTGAGCCTGGCCACTTGAGATTCAAGGGTCAGGACTTGAGCTCGGTATTTATCACGTTCTGAGTTGGTGAATGACAGCTCTTCTTTAGCACGGACTAACCGGCCATTCAACTGAGTAATGTGCTTCAGTAAGTTGGCAGAACTCATGCCTAGCCGGAACAAAAAAGAGAATAAGAAGAAGAAAGGGCCAAAAGAGAAAAAAGTTAAGGGAATGGAAGTTTACCATGGCCCAATGACTCAGTATTTTCGGCCTGAGAGCGAGACTTAGCTTCTTCCAGCTCCTTTACCTTCTCCTCCAGCCTGGTCCTCTCTTCTATCAGGCGGCTTTGTCCGCAGCAAGGGTTTTCTTCTCTTCTTCCAAAAGAGAACAATCTCGGAGCAGAGACTGCTTCTCTTGGTCAAAAGAAGACCTCAACTGCTCTTCCAGCACAGCCTTTTCTTCCGACAGGCAATCAAAATCCTGGATAAGCTTTTCTTTTTCCTTCACAAGAGCTTCATTCTCCCGTTGAAGAGTTTGCTTCTCCAGCTCGAGCGTTTCAGCCTCCTGCTTGAAAGAATTCCGCTCCTCATAGAAAAAGGCCTTCTCAGCCTGAAGAGTGTTCACATCGTTCCGGATTAGTACATCTAGCATAATGCCTAGGTGCCTAGGTCAAAGAAAGAACCGAATCACCTTAAACAAAGCCAAGGAAAGAAGAGATGAGATGGTTTCATACCTCTATCAACGTATTATCGGCTTCCTTGATCCGGCCTCTTAGAGAAAAGTTCTCTTCCGGAGTTTCTGCAGCTGCAGCTCATACTCATCACGCTGACGCTCACATTCTCGCCGGGACAACTGCAGTTCTTTGTTGATTGCCTCGGTTCTCTCCTTTGCCTTACGATCGATCTCATACTCGACCTGGTCAATATAAGTGTCATGAGAGGAGTGGGTCAGCCTCAGCTCCTCTTCGGCATTGTTGGCTCGGGCTTCCTCATGGCGAAGCCTGGATTGGAGATTGCCAAAGTGAACCTCAGTACTTGGGCCATGGACATCACCTAAACAACAACGATACACAAAGTCAGGGAAGGAGCCACACTAAAGCAAAAAGGGAAACATAAAAAGAGACACACATGTCAACCTGAAAGATTCCCCCCCACATCATGTCAAACACATCATTTACTGGGAGGGAATGCCGCATGATAGCATCTGCCCGCCCGTCTCCGATCCGCAGCCTCTTTTTAGTAGCAGTAAAAGTTGCCGGAGGAGCAAAGATCCCGTCTGGATGATTGGATCTCTTAATTGCCTCCTTCCAGAGAGAGAGAATACTTGGCAGCATCACAGGATAATAAGGGGAGGGGGTGCCGCCCAGCAGTGGTAGAACCACCCTTCCTTTTGGGAGGGTCCAGTGTAAGATTCTTGAACAGGAGGAGGAGGGGAGGAGAAGAGCAAGGAGGAGGAGAGGAAAGCTATGAAGTCCTCTCTTCTGCTTACTCCGGAGCTCAGGATTCTCAGGCACCTCACGGTATTCCATTCCTCTATTCCTTGCCGCATCCATGGCCCCAGCAACATCAATGGAGAATGGTCCTGAGGCCTCAGGATCGCCAGAGGTTTGCCCTTCTCCTGATATCCCTGGCTGAGGAGCCTTCGGCTTTGATGTGGTTTTCTTCTTTAGTCTTTGTTTGACAGGAACAGAGGCTGCCGCAATAACAAAAGCAAATGTGGTCACATTATCAAAATATACAAAGCCAGAAGCGGAAGGACATAGCAAGAATCAAACCTGGTTCGGCCGGAGGATCAGCACAGAGGTCTGTGGCCTCTAAGGTGTTTTCTTGAGCAGGATCTGAGGAAAAGTAACCTGTCAAATCAGGAAATTGCTCACAAATAGGAGTCGGAAGACCGGACTCCCGCCCCGAGCGAGAACCAAGGTCTAAACCTGAACCAGGGGTGAGGGGAAGGAAGACACGGCGCCCGGACTTGGGGCTCACATGCCATGTACCTGACAATCCGGCAACGGCACGATCAGGCGACTCTAGTTTTTTCATTTTTGAATGACCAGCTTGGTCATCCTCGGATTCTTGCCTAGAACGGTTTGCCGGAGCAGGAGCACTCTCCAAAGGTTGTTCGGCCGCAGCAGCAGCCGCATCAAGCGTACCGTAGTAGTTGACCTTTTCGTCCCCAATCTTGAAGGTGACGAGGTTCCAGCTTTAAAAGGGGCCGACCTTTTCCCCTTCTGGAAGAAATCTGCATGCAATATGTCAAAATAATAAGAAAACCGACAGGAATGGCGGAGTAGTTTGTATTAAGGAATAAAGGCACTTACTATGATATGTCTTCAGAGAAGACAAACGTTCCTTTGAGAAAAACGTCTCGACAATCGGTGGTTTTTTGTTTACTGCCCTCAGAATCTTCAAGATCGACAATTCGGCCGGAGGAATTTGGGGGTTGATCAGCTGACCTCTCCCAACCTCAGCACAGTACGGGACACCCAAAATTCGGCCGGATGGAGGGACAATTACGAACCACCGTGACCCCCAATCGTGAGCTTTCTTGTAGTCAAAGAGGGAGTATCCAGTCTTCGCGATAAGGGTCAGGCTAGCCGAATCAACCCTAACTGAGAAGAATCGGACGAAATCAGTGCCTTCTGGCCGAATTTTGCTACCCTCGCAAAGAGAAACGAATGCGTGGAGATGCGAAAGAGCCTTTGGATGAAGGTGAGAGAAGAGTGCAGCAGCGGCGAAGGAGGAAGCCCAGCACAAAGGGATGCGGGGGAATGGTCAGACCGGAGCGAAAAAAAATCAGCAAAAACTACGTACCCGCTCCCAAAATCATCGTTAGGGTGAGAATCGGGGGATGGCAGGTAAATTTGCGTGCCAAGCGGGGCTTCGACACCCCTAAGACAATCGCAAAGGGAGGAATAATTAAGAGAAGAGGAAAAGGGTTGGCGCCCAGAACGGAAGGGTCTTGTGAACTTCAGTTGCGAAGGGCGAAAACCGTCAGAAGAGCGAGAGCCTTGAATCGCCTCGATGGCGGGAGGAAATTTAGAAGCTAGATTTTTCTGTTTGAGGAGGAGGACGACATTGTTGAGCTTAGCACAAAAGCGAAGTTAAGCAACAGAGAGAGAGAGAGAGAGAAGAACGCGATAACAGGAGGTGACGAAAGAAGAAGAAAGTCGGAGCAAATGAGCAGAGAAGAAGAGAAGAGAAAGAAACTTAAAAACTCAAACTTTGAGAGAAGTTTTCCCTCGCTCAAACAAATAATAAATATATATGTGTGTACAAACAAAAAACACCTTTTTGCAGAGGAAAAGGAAGGGCCACATGCTTCCTAAAGACGCCTCCGATAATTAGTCGAAAGAAGGACCTTACGTATTCAACACCAAAAAAGGCGGAAAAATTCAAAAGGCAAAACACAACAGGATTGAGTCACGAGCTTCGCACATGGCCAATAAAAAGTTCCTTTTCTCCAAGTATGAAGAAAAAGAACTTGTGGGACTGGGATAAAGTAAAGACAAAGCACGGACAGACCAAGGAGCCTCAGAGTTGGCCGCAGTTGCAAAAATAATTTTTTTGCCAAAGCACAAGACAGAAGTTCTATTTTCTTCACCAAAATTCAGAAAGATAGAACTTGTGGGACTGATGAGAAGGGAAGAAATGGTACCAAGTCAGAACAAGGGACGTAGAGCTTCCGGCCACTCTAGCCGGATGAGAACAGAGATACGCAGAGCATCCGGCCGCATTAGCCGGATGGAGGTAGAAAACACATAGGGCATCCGGCCGTCCTCGGCCGGATGAAAATAGGACATAGACAAAGTAAAATGTAATACGGTCGACCGCCTGTGGTCGACCAAGGGTATTAAAAGAGGGGGTAAAACTGTTATTATACATGTAAAATACAGGCTGGAACCATGAAAACCAGGCCCAAAATACTATAAATAGGGGCATACCCCCATGAAATATGATACGCAGCATTTGACAACCAAACTCACACTCGATTCCAATATAAGCTCTCTTTCTCTCTCTTTACTCTCGTGAAACTCTGTGTTTGAAACCAGGTAAGGTAGGATAGAAGATCAGATCAAGTCATACTAGGATAGATGTACTATTACATTGGATCAAGTTGGATCGTATTAGGATAAGTATACTGTTTCTGACCCCTTCGGGGGACATTTTTTAGTGTGCAGGTACCCGAAGCGAATATGGTCAAGGAAGAGACCGGAGGCACACCCTTGTAATTAGGAGTAAGTAGTTTGGAGGAAGGGTACGGGTAGTAAGTAGTCTCGTAGTGAGTACGTATGAACTTTAAAGAGGTAGTATACTTGTATAAGGATCTTAGTAAACTCGGTATGTGGATTATATTGTATGGTATTTGAAGTATTGTATCGAATGGAAGAAGTAACATGTATTGGTATATGAAATATATATGGTAGATATGTAATACTCGGGATTCCGGTCCATCAGACCGATGCTGCATGTAGAAGTAGTAGCCTTGTTAGTCACGTGGGTGACTAACGGCATTGTATCACCCACATTATGTAAGTATGTATCCGCTGCGTGTATCTGATGTGTAAGGAGATTGGACGGTAAGCACGGTATTAATGGTAGGGGTGTTACAAAAAGTGGACTTCGCTCTGATGACTGGAAATACCGAGTTTAGGAAACACCGAGTTAGGAATTAGAAGCTTAGGGCTAAGGGCTGAGTGTTAGCATTAGAGACATGCTAGTTAGGAACTACTACCGGTGAGTACCGAATACCTACAATAACAGACCCGCCCTCCACATACCCTATTATATAACTTGGGAAAGGACGCCAGAGAGAAGAAAAGCCCTCTCATACTCAGGAAAACCCGATTTGGCAGTTGTGAAGCAATCACACAGTAACAAGAACCGACACATGGTAGATTCCAAGAACTGGAGGTCCGGAGATGGATCCCGGCTGAACCACAACACCGCACGTAATAGCGGTAGGATGGACACTCCAACCACGAGGAGGCTACAACATGCAACAGCATGGGGCGACGTGCTTAGCAGTCGCGAAACCTAGCTAGTCAACCAGCAGCAGAACAGAAGCACTAACCGTGCAACGGAATGAAAAAGGGAGCAGTAGCGGAACCTGAGACACAGGTCTACGGGATAGTAATACTGGAATAATACCACCGACGGTATGCTAGCTGACTAAGGACATAGTCGAAAGCGGTTAACTCCAAAACTATGACGCCATTAAGGTCGCAGTACCTGGACAATATAACTCAGACAACTACAAGAACAACCATGCGATATAATCCAATAGGACTACAAGAGTAGTGCCTAAGCGAGGAAGGCTCAGTAACCACCACAAATGTGTGGGAACGAGCCACAAAGAACGACACTAAACCAAATAGAACGGGAACCTCTAAGGAGTGGAGGAGTACCCAGATCTACGACAGCCATGTCTGGACCACCAAGAAGCTACCTAAGGAGCGAGTATACCAATTATAGATCAATAAGATCGAGGGAAGCGTCAACAAGACTAACAAACACAAATGGAAACCATACCGTGATCGGTATAGGATTACTCAAAAACCGCCAGTATCACGCACTTGCTACGGCAAGTGCAGTAAGAACATGAACATGTAAAGGAACACTCACACGTCACAAGTACATAGTAATGTACGGTGACCGTAATGAAACAACCACAGGATCACACATCCTAACAACCAGACGTAAAACCTTGGGAAGGCTTAACGGCCGACTACTGTACTTACCAGTCAACGAGAAGCTAGACTTGGACAAGACCTCAAGCATGGCTATGCCATGAGAGATTTCTTTTAACACCGAACCATATTTTAAAAGCCAAAATTTTCTTTCAAAACCATAAACCTTTTTTTAAAACCTTGGATTTTAAAACCAGACCAACAGCATTACGGTGAGTATCAAAGAATGATACAAGAGGGGTTGACAATAGAATACTTCACCTAGGCGTGTGGCGAAGACTACGAATGTACCCATTACGGGATGTGGGACAACCGCACTCCGAAGGAGCTTGCGGGCCCGACATGTAGTTGGGTAAGTGGTAACGTATCAATATGGTACCCCATGTATGTATACATGTAGTGTGCGACACACGGGAAGTAGTCAACTCCGTTCTACAGACCATGAGTGAGTTCAACCAGAACAGCTGGACACCTAGACGACTAAGTATCAAGGAACTCAGAGAATCCATCTGAAGATGAGGAATAAGAACTAGGAAGTGCAAAGAGCACATACTAGTAAGTATAGACATTGGATATGTCTCAAATAATCCAAGCGATCACTGACAGCTGGGAAGGATACCCAGACTGGGCACAGTAAGGCAAAAGCCTAATGTGAACACAAAGATGCTCAGCAAACGGAACAGAACTCCCAAGAGCAATCGCAAGATTACTACGAAACACAATCCATCATCGGAGAAGATATTTAAACCTAGTCTCAAGCACTGGGAGCAAGTATAAACGGTCTACCCAACGACGGGAGACGTCATAACCCAAAAGGGATAACTCAAGTACAATACCACAAGACGGTATAGTGGACAACATATCATAAACGTTAGCGGATGTAACGGCATAGTCTAACAACACCTAGGAGCGATCCTTGAGGGGTGTCTGCGTTAACAACAGTTGAACAAGTGTAATGATATGAGCACGGGAGCTAAAACAAACACTCGGTTAGGACACCGAAGGGATTTCACTTAACAGGAAGTGCCCTAAGATATTGAGAGACACCTATTAATACCATTGCCTAAAAAGGCCTCCTATGAACGGAAGTGTGACGCCACGACTTACCATGGAGCCTAATAATACCTCCAACCTATGACGGTATACATGGAGTGGAAACATGTATAAGCAGCTTGCAAAGAGCATAGCTTGCAGCAATATGGCTCTAAAGCCATAAACCTGATGCGTTGTGTAACCTTAAACGGTTGCAAAACCCATACCATTACTAACAAGACTTGTAAGAAATATTGCCTCACACGACAAGAAATCAACAACTGGACCATAAATTCAAACCCAACATCCTGAGTGGCTTGGAGTAATGGCCAACTTAATGTCACTGTCACTAGAGCATCAGCCTAGTATGCAGTTGACGGAGTTTAATTACCCCTCATGCCTTCGGTGGCAATTGTACACAAAGGCATAAGAATCATGATAATGCCAACATTAGCTTAGTCCACACTTGGACACTACGAGAAACCCAAGGGAAGGTACCCCTCGTTAACCGAAGACCACCAATGCGGTGGCGATGTGAACCCTTAGAAAAGGCTTCCATCTACTATAACAATAAAACCACGCAATAGATATTGCCAAGGGGTGATGGGATAAGGAAATGAGATTTCCAAACCATTACGACTTAAGGATTAAGCATACCCATATGCACCTATACATGTGGAGAACCATTGCATAAACACCAACATGATAAACCTCGTCACGAGACTTATGAGTGGATGCATACCCCTCAACAAGAACTTTCATTTATCAGTAATAGAATTCTCTCAATTGGAGAACGGGACCAGGAAACCCTTGAAGTCTCTTGGGATGTCCCGGTGATATGCATACAAGTGGAACTACACAGCCAAAGCCTAAACCAATGCTCAGCACTCAAAGGCCATAATTGTCAAAAACAATCATTGTGAGTGCACATTGCACACCATGAATGACCAACGCTCAAGTGAGCTTGTAAACCGGTAAATTGCTTTATCTTTGGTCAACCAAGATACTTGGTAAACCGTATCATAAATGATGATGGAATGTGAGGTAAGCTAACCTACACATGAAACCTAAATGGAAGGACATCTCCACATTGGGAAGATATTAATATTGTGGTATGCTATGACAACCGTCATACACACGAACATTGGAAACCCCAGGGTATTCATACCATAAGGGAATGGTGCCAATGACAATGGCAATGAGTAAAGAGAAACTACCACAGTAACGGAGTCAGTAAAAGCAATGTTGTACGATGAGTAGGAATACGGTGCGCAACAAGCGACCGATATGAGGAAGTAGTAGATAATGACACGGAGTATAAGTACGAGATGACAGGCAGAAATATTCCTTCCTATCACATAAGTGACTTACTGTCAAGCGTTTACGCCTCTACACTCTGTATGACTGAGTGTTTTGGTATTGCACTTGTGCAGCTAATGATCTAATGGGATGGCTAGGGATATGGAGAATGTAAACCGTAGTAAACCCTTCTTTTCACCAACAAACATGGCACAAGCCAATTAAGCAAGCTTAGCAACAAACCGTGCGGCCTAAGGCCAAAGAAGCACGAAGAGTGCGAAACACACTAACAATCACAGATGTGAATTCCAAGGGAATAAAAGGTGAAAGGAGACTTAAGAAAGTCACTAGGACCGACGCATATCAATGCAAGGTCATACAAGTAAAGGACACTTGTACCGAACCAGAAGAACTGGTATAACTTGGAAACTAGTGACAACAGAGGAAGCACTACAACTGAGTAGTGACTTAACCTCACCCGACAATAAGTCGGAAAAGCTTAGCGAATGATCGTGGAAGTACAAACAGCGTGTATACTAGATTGCCAGAGAGCTGGTTATAAACCTACAACTCATTGAGTTCAACCACGGTAAAAGAATACCGCATTTGTCTAGTAAACCTTATTTCCATAATAGACGGATAAAAAGGTGATGTATAGCACATTAATGATAACAAGAAGGGTGGATAACCCAAGTTATCAGGGTCGCGCAGCAGAAGCTAGTGGGCCCTAGCTAGGAGATTAATGTACCTAGTGAGCATAATACAATGGCTATTAATGCCTTGAAGCCTAAATAGGCTAGAACCGAATTAATGATGAGTTAAATAAACTCATATAGGAACTCTTGGTGCAAAGACTAAACCGTGGGTATGGTTAAGACCCTTTGACCAGAGCATATTCTATAGTATACCGTAGTGAAGCTAAACGCTTCAGTTTGCCCAAACTGATTAAACCAATGTTTAAATAATAAACATATGGTAGATTACGTGGGCGTAATCTCTTTTAAGGGGGGTAGAGCAAAACCGCTTAATGTAAGTTTTGTGAATAAACACATAAACCATAATGTGCATAGCACAAATGAGAACCAAATTGATGATTGATACTATGTTAGATAAACATAAGTACTCATTCACACTGTAATTATGGTAATTAGGCATTAGACATGCAAATACCATAGGAGGAGTATACCCATCTTGTAACACCAATGTAAGAGTATTAGTAAAAGAAAAGTAATGAGTAGTGGACGGAGCTCCGCAAGTATTGTAACCTTTGAAGAAGTAGTACGAAATGAATGAGGATAGTAGATGAATGAAGTTTATGAGTAGTGGAATCGTAAGTAAAATATTTAAAACAATTGAAGTCAACTAAATCTTATAAGTGTAGTATCCCTTAGTTAGAATATAGGAGATGATGGTGAGTAATGGATGGAAGTAGTGAAGGTTGATGAAATGAGCATTAGGATTGAACCATGGAGTAAAGCATTTGGGAAGTAGAGTGAGGATGATTGATGGATTGATTCCATCCTTTGGAGATGTATGAATTCGTAATCACGACTAGAAAGAATAAAAAGATAGGAAATGAAAACAATTAAATTATTTGTTTGGTTGAACCTGATGTGGGAAGTCGAACTTGATCCTGATCAGATCAAGGGAAACCGAACACAAATTGGGGTGGAAAGATAGTTCAACACTGATGCTCATCACATTAGGGTCGAACGATTCTTGAAGCTCCCCTCAAGTGGTCACAAGAATCACACTTAGGATAGAGGTAATGAACATAAATTGGAATATGGAGTTGTATGTTTTAGAAATTTTAATTGGTAGTGGTGGAAGAATTTCTTTTAGTATGGAGAATGAGGATGTGTTAGAAGTGAGTACCGAAGAAGATAGTAAGGTAGTATGTGGTATTATTCCACGGGCAGCGGGACATAGAGGAGTTCCGTGTCTAGATGACCTGAGCGCCTACGGGATTGGAATGTGTATTGCATTGCTTTGGGAATAGACTTGCATAGTATGTATGTATAAATTGGTAATGAGGAATCGGATGGTCGATAGTAATGCGGATTGGAGTGATTATTGTGCATTAGTATGGTATGGTATGGTATAGTATGTAGGAACCTTGAGTAACGGATTTGGGATGGTAAGAGGAAGAAGGTATGGCTTTGGTATTAGATGCGTAGGAATGAGTAAGCATTGTAAACCCATAACCTCGAACAACTTTGAGGACAAAGTTCTTAAGGGGGTAGATTGAAATACCCCAAACTTAAATATAGGGGTTAAAATTAATCTAATACGTATTTAAGGGCCTAAGGGTACCTAATTAATACTAATAAGGAAAAATAAATCCAATGGAATAAATAAACTCTTAAAAAGCGGAAAACGCTAAATAAACGTTAAATAACCATAGGAGGTATGAGACCTCGGTTAGAGTATTATATGGATTCTAAAGGTTTAATAAGACCTAAATAATATATGGGAACAACTCCCGAAGAAAACGGATCCAAATAATGTATTAAAGCGCTGATAGAGCTTTAACGCACGTTTTTCGAGAAAACCCGGAAACGTGACTTTAAGTGGTCAAACGGACCCGTAAAAATTATAAACCATTAAATAATAATTATTAAGCATTTATGAAAGCTTAATAACCAATATAAATAATTAAACAAGAAAATTCCGGAAAACGGACCCGGTTAGTAAACAGTACCTAAACCAGGGTAAAATAACGAGCGTTTTCTGTAAAAGATGAAAAACGCTCCAAACAGTAGTAATATGGGGGCCGGTTTTTAATGGGTAAATAAACCCCTCACACACACATGCAACTAGTTAACAAACAAGTAAATAAAAAAGCAAAAGAGTAAAGTACAAAAAGCAAAAGGACACTCTCTCACCTCTCATTCTCACTTTTCCTCTCTCTCTCTCCCATTTCTCCCTCTCTCACCGATTTCTCCTCCTCTCTCTCTGGTTTGGGTGATTTCATGGAGCTCCACAAGCCTTCCATGGATTCTCCTCTTCCTCCACATGCTCTAGCTCCACTTGAACTCCAAAGGTAAAAATAACTACATATTTGAACTCCCCTCATCCTCCTCTATCATTCCCTCTTTTCAAAATTCGAAAAGGATGAGTTTCATCGCCATGGGTTTTCCCCATTTGAAGAGAAAAGCACACCACTATGGAGCTTGGAGTCTCCTCTTTCCAACAAGGTAAAAATCTACATGAAAAACTCATGTTTTCACCATCTCCTTTCATAACCGATTTTACCTCCTTGTAACACTCCATTTTCTCTCTCTCTTTTGAGCATAATATCAACATTACAATGGTGGTGGATTCACCTTCTTGAACCAAGGGCTAAAAACCCCTTCTAAAACTCTCCAAAGGTAAACCCTAAAAATTTCATTTCAAACACTTCAATGAATTGGCTTTAATTTAAGGGTTAGTATATTAATTGTAGTGTTTTGTGTTCATTGGGTGATGGGAATGGAGTTCGGCAACTCCATTCCCCACATGGCCGATTTGGGCAAGAAAGGAAGAAGGAGGAGAGATGAGAAAGAAAGAAGGAATTAAAAGCTCAAGGTAAGAGCTCTTTACTAATGTTAAATTTTAGTGCATTAGAGTAATGGGAATGGGTAAACAAATCTAAAGAACCCAAAAATAAATTAGTAATGTAATTGTGGAAGTGTGAGTAATTGTGCAATAGTGTGTGAATTGTAGGCCTTGGAGCCAAATGGTTGTGTATGTGTATTAGTATTGATGCTTGATGGAGTATTGGTGTATTGGGATGGATTATATTCGTATTGATTGCTGGTAGGACCCTTGTAAGGGTGTGGCTAGATTAGGAAAGAATTGGGTGAGAATTGGTATGTGTGGCCAAGTAAGAAAAGTAGAGGAACTATGGCGAAATTTTGGTAGGAATATGTATATGTATGGATGACTTGGTGAATGGGAAAACCAAGGTGTGTATTGGAGTTAGTAGAGGTGTTTAATGACTATGGAGTAGTAGTTGTGGTAAGAGAATGAAAGGATATAAAATCTGTAGCAAAAATTGTTGAATGGCATTGGAGAAACTAGGAGGATTTATGTACTTGACCTTGGGAGTGAGTGTTGGACTTGAAGAGGAGAGGCAATGCATTGTAGGCATTGGAAATGGCATTAGGAGAGGGAATTATGTATGGAGGAGGTGGGAACCAAAATCTGTAGCAAGGAGGTATTAAATTGCATTGTAGAACTAAGAGGAAATAGTGTGCAAGATTTGGTAAGAGGAGAGTTGGACTTGGGTATAGGTGATGTAAGGGCTTGGAAGTGTATTTGGGATGCTAGTAATGGTATTGGTAGTAGGAGTATCGGATATGAGCATTGAACTTTAAAATCTGTAGCATGAGTGTAACAAAAACCGTTACAAGTGTTGGAAGAGAAGTGAGGGAATTGTGTAAGTTGTTTGATGGATTTAGTAATGGATTTAGTGGATGAATTAAGGTGATTTAGAATGTTTAAATAGTACTAAAACATGTTAGGATATATGTAGGAATATTGGGGAAGCAATGGGTGAAAATGGGAAAGAAAAATAAGGTCTGTAGCAATGTCCTGCTACCGTCCGACCCACAGCCTGGATCGGACGCTGGGTCGAACATGTCTTAAGCAACGAAAATAAATATTTCTAGAACGGTCCGACCCAGGGCCGTGAGTCGGACGTGGGTCGGACATGCAAAAAAAAATATGTTGTCGAAGTTTCTGACTCCGTCCGACCCAAGGGTGAGTCGGACGTGGGTCGGACAGGGCTTGGACAACAGACCCGAAACAATCTGGAATGGTCCGACCCAGAGGGTATGGGTCGGACGGAATAGTGCTGGGTCGGACGGGAGAATTTCAGAGAACGGTAATCTACTGGAATGGTCCGACCCAGGGCTTGGGTCGGACGGTGGGTCGGACGACCCATAACTTACAAAAAAAAAACTAAGGGTTATAACTAGGGTATTATATATAGTATATATATATATATATATATATATGTATACCCACCTATACATATGTATATATCTATGTAAGTAAACCATGGACAAGTAATGAAAAGAAAGTAAATGAAATATAAGTGTAAAGAATGCAAAGACTTAGTAAGTATGAATTAGGAAATGTAAGAGTAATCGAATTAGGTTCATGATAGTTAGAGTAATCATTCAATTATATGGATATCATAGGAACTTGATTTGTGGACACCGGAGGAACGTTGGGATACAAGTACAACGGTGAAAGGTATGATTTCTTCATGCCCTGTATCCTAATGGTTACCCCGATTTGTGTGCTTATTTGATCACCTAAATAAGATAAATGCATGAATCAGACTATATTGCACTTACCTGTGCTTGACTTATGTTGTTCTTGATATTTATTGTCTTGAGCACTAGTTTGTATAATTCATGAAATGTATGAATGATGATGACTTGTATTCGAATCTTGTATTGTACTTTAGTATTGTAGTGTATTTGTATAAGTGGGTATTGAGCATAGTAATTGTGGATGTGGCTTGTATGAATGACTTCTGCTAATACCTAACTACCTAACTTCTAACTTAAGTGAGTAAACCGGAATGAGTAGTAGAAGTCCGATATAGCTTCGGCCACGCGTGAGGATGCGGAGTCACAAGAGGTTGGCTGCAATTCCTGACTCTTAAACTGGTCCACGACCCAAATCCCTTAAATGGGTAGCATCCCGGATTGGTGAGTCAAGTAAATCCCGGAGGTGGGACGGTGTAGTCCCCAGGGCCGGAGGTCCCGACGAAACTTGAGTAAGAGTAAGTAAGTATGGATCCGTAAGTATGTATGAGTAAGTATGCGTATGTATGAAGTAACGAGTAAAAGAGTAATCTCCACCCGATTAACCCGGGTGGACCAATGAAGCTAACAAGAACTGTACTTTGTGTATGCAATAAGTATGTGTATTCAGAAGAAGGTAAGTAAGTATTGAATGGTTATATCGTATTCCTTGTATGTAATGAATTGTATGTATGTATGTTTGCATAAGTATTATTGTACTGTGTGTAAGAGCATGTATGCATGTATGTTTGTATGAAAACGAACCGCATGTATTCGACCAAGTGGTCTGCGTACCCTCACTAGTACGCGGGGTATGCGGTTATCATGCTCGGCGAAAGCTGACCCCTTCGGGGGACATTTTTTTAGTGTGCAGGTACCCGAAGCGAATATGGTCAAGGAAGAGACCGGAGGCACACCCTTGTAATTAGGAGTAAGTAGTTTGTGAGGAACGGGTAGTAAGTAGTCTCGTAGTGAGTACGTACGAACTTTAAAGAGGTAGTATACTTGTATAAGGATCTTAGTAAACTCGGTATGTGGATTATATTGTATGGTATTTGAAGTATTGTATCGAATGGAAGAATGTAACATGTATTGGTATATGAAATATATATGGTAGATATGTAATACTCGGGATTCCGGTCCATCAGACCGATGCTGCATGTAGAAGTAGTAGCCTTGTTAGTCACGTGGGTGACTAACGGCATTGTATCACCCACATTATGTAAGTATGTATCCGCTGCGTGTATCTGATGTGTAAGGAGATTGGACGGTAAGCACGGTATTAATGGTAGGGGTGTTACATGTAACCTCTAATCAAGAGGGAACAACATTAAGGAGAAAATAGCTCCTAAACAAATACTATGTAATATTCTCATACATATATCAATGTCACAATTAAAGTGATAAAATTACATGGGATGATTTACATAGTCAAACCACATCAATTATACACATTAAAATAAGGAATATTATATACTATCATCCACTATATTTGGAATACCCCGTAATTAAAAAGTGATTAATTAGGCTAATAAGTAATTTAGAAGCTTAATTATGTCTAAATAATCATGAGGGAACATCTCCCGAAGAAAACGGATCCTTAAAACGGATTAAAAACACAAACTAACCTTAAAGCGCGTTTTTCGAGGAAACTGGGAAAACGCGACTTTAAGCGGGTCAAATAGACTCGTAACAATTTTGGTCAACCAAATAGCCATTAATAAACATTAATGAAGGTCTAGAACCAATAAAAATCAATAAAACGAGAAAATAGTAAAACTGTCAAAAACGGGATGTTGTGGGGTGAAAGCATAATTAAACTAAACTAGTGTGTCCACTATTAGAAATAAAAATCAAAAATCTGTAGGAAGTGATGAGGGGGCCGATTTTATATGCTCTCTCTCACTCTTTTAATTTTCCTAATGCACTAGTGGACAAACTAATAAAGTAACCTTTACTTTATTCTATTCTATCTCTCCTATCTCTCCTATTCCTCCATTCTCTACGTACTGCACCTCTCTTTCATTCTCTGATTTTCTTCATCCCCAAGAACTCTAACAATGGCGATTTTGAAGACCCCTCCAGCATACCCACCTCTCTCCTCTTGTTAACTACTCAAATCTCCACCAAAAATCACAAAAATTGTACCATTGTGTTTCTCTCATCAAGGAGAACACTACTCTCTTTTCCAAATCCGAAAACAAGAACTTTCATCACCATGGGTATTCTTGGTTTTGAAGAAGAAGGCCACCATTAGAAGCCTTGTTGGTCTAAGGGAAAAAGAAATCCGAAAAAACTAGCATTTCTAACTCTCATTTGCTAAATAAGAAATTTTAAGTTTGGAACCTCTTATTCTTTGTTCCCAGCCGATTTTGGCTTCCTTGGAGGAGTAGAAATCTTGCTTTTGTGCTGTCCTAAGCTTCATCTACACCCTTGCAAGGTAATTCAATTTCCTAAACCCTAAAACATACCTTAAAGCTTTAAAGATGGTTAAGGGTTAGTTTTTGTATTGAAATGGTGGTGTATATTAATGGGTTGTAGCTTTAGAGATTGAATTTACATACCGGTGGGAAGAGAGGAAAGGAAAGGAGGAAGGAAAGAAGAAAGAAGAAGGAAGAAGAGCTAGTAAGAAAACAAGGTAATTACACTCAACCTGGTGTAGTTTTGTAATGTGTTATGTAACAGATTTTAGTAGCTTAAAATATATATTATAGATGGTAATGAGTAGTAGTGTAATGTGGAAGAAGAACCAAACTGTTTTAAAGCTTAAAAGATATTTAGAAACTTGTCAAAACATAGATGGGAATTAGATGTTGAGTGCAGGAATTTAAGTAATGTTGAATGTTAGTAATTGTTTTAGGGAAGTGTATATTGATGTTGTTTATAAACATGTGATATGAATGATAATGTGAGTGAAAAAAATTTGGTGAGAATGTAAAATATAGGGGAGACCATGTCAAATTTTACCTAGAACTAAAATACTTAAGAGCTAGAAACTAGGTGAAAACATATGCTTGAAACAGATTTTAATGGGACTTAGTAGTGGGTAGATTAGGAGATATGGTTAATGCATTATAAGCCTTAAGAATGACATTATAAGAGGGAGCTATAGAAGGAGGAAGTGAGAATCAAAATCTGTAGCAAAACTAGACTAAGAAGAGATAATGCAAGTGCTGAAATGAAAATGTAGAAAATAAAGTGTGTGAATTAGTATGAAAAGAAGTAATGAATTGGTAATGGATTTAGACATGTTTAGGAGGCTAGTTAGGTGTTTAAACATGCGGGGAAACATGTGGAATGAGTAGGAAAGATGGGGTGGATTTGGAGTTCAAAATGAGAGAAAAAACACTTTGCAAAATAGGTTCTGCTGTAGACCGCCCCTAGGGACCGCCTCTGTGGGGAGGTCCAGTGAAATTTTGTAGCATAGATGGCTTCTGTCACGGACCGCCCCTAGGGACCGCCCCACAGGGGAGGTCCAGTGCCGAGAAGAAAAAAAAAATTGGTTTCTGTCTCGGACCGCCCCTGTGGGAGGTCCAGTTGAAATCCCTGGCCGGATGGCTTCTGTCTCGGACCGCCCCTAGGGACCGCCCCACAGGGGAGGTCTGGCAAAAAAAAAAAGAGCTTAAACAGTAAACCATAGGAGAATAATGATGGTAAGGAGGAAATAATATACACATACGAACCTAAGAAAATGAGCTTAGGAAATGATGTGAAGTAAATGATTTTAGGATTAAGTAAGAAATCTAAGGAACTAGTAATGGTACATTGGGAAACATAAAAGATGAAACGTGTTAGGTTAACCATAGAGGATTAACCGCCCGAAGCTGTCTATGTTATAGGACCCGTATAGTTGATTTCCAAAGAGGAGTCGAGAACGAAAAGTGACTGTAACACCCCTACCGCTAATACCGTCATTACCGTCCAATCACAACGTACTTACATACCTTCGCAGCGGATACTTACTGACACAACGGTGGGTGATACAATGCCACTAGCCACCCACGTGACTAACAAGGCTACTACTACTACATACATCATCGGTCTGATGGATCGGAATATCCGAGTGCTACACAAATACAATCCTTACTACACTTACAACCAAGTACTACAACTTCCCATTCAATACCATACTCCATAAGTTCAATACATGATAATACACCGAGTTTACTAAGATCCTTATACAAATACAAGACCTCTTTCAATTTCATACATACTCATTAAGAGTCTACATCTACCCTTTCTCACAATCTACTTACTTCCAATACATATGAAGTACCCCTTGGTACACTACTACTTCCAGGCTACTAGTCCAATCCATTCTCTAGAATCTACATTGTCACCGGTCTCTTACTGCGACCATGTCCACTTCGGGTACCTGTACACTAAAAACGTTGCCCCTAGGGGCTCTGCTTTCGCTGCATATGACTTATGCATACCCCGCGTACTAGCGAGGGTACGCCGACCACTTGGTCGAATACATGCGATTCATTTTATTCATACATACATGCATACATGCTTTCATACACAATACTACAATACTTTACGCAAGGAATACATACATACACTTCAATACATACAAGGTAAACCATACAAGCCAACCGATACTTACTTACTTTCCAAACTACTCATACACAATACATATACAATACATACACAATACATACACCATACTTGTTAGCTCCATTTGTCCACACGGGTAATCGGGTGGAGATTACTCTTTTACTCGGGGTCAATGACTTACACCAGCCAAGACCATTACTCATACAATACTTTACTTACTTACTACTTACTCAAGTCAAGTCGTTGGGACCTCCGGCCCGGGGACTACTGTCCCACCACCGGGATTTACTTGGTTCACTAATCCAGGATGCTACCTATTTAAGGGGTTTGGGCCGTGGACCAGCTTAAGAACCAGGAATCGGATCCAACCTCTTGTGTCTCCTCATCCTCACGCGTGGCCGAAACTATATTGGACTTCTACTCATTCCAATTTACTCAATACTTACGTTAGGAGTTAGGTGGTTAGGAGTTAGTAGAAGTCATCCACATACAAGCCACACAATAATTCAGTACTCCCATACATATACTTACAAGGCATATTACATTTACTCCCAAAATACAGTATATCTTACATCCATATTTCATGTTATAGCCCATCCATACATACTACAAGGCATATTACATTACACAAATACACTTCAAAGTACATACAAACTTATCTTCATCCATACATTTCATGAATTATACAAACTATTGTTCAAGACAAATATATCGAGAACAATGTAAACAAGCACAAGTAAGTGCAATAAAGTCCGATTCATGCATTTATCTTATTTATTGAAATACCCCAAACCTTGATATGATGTTTAAACATTAAACTATGGTATTTAAATGCTAAAATGTGCCTTAGAAACATCATTGTACAATTTAAACCATAGTAAAAACAGTAAAGCACTAAGACACAGTTTGAGCGAAAACATGCTCTAAGCTTGGAGTGAACTTGGATAGGACCCAAAGAGCCTACCAAGTCTTTATAAACATTCAATTATGATTTAATAAGGCTAATTAAGTCCTTAGGAAACTTTGGTAGACAATTAAACCAAACAAACACAAATAAATACTTTAAAGCCAATATGGGCAAAAATGTGCTCTAAGCTTGGGATAAGTTTGGTTAAGACCTAATGAGCTTACCAAGACCTTAATTATATGTTAATGAACGAATTAAACCAATTACTAAAGAAAACCAAGCTTGAAAACAAGTTAAAACACAAAATTCGCTTTAAGGAGTCTTAAAGCACATTTTAAAAAAATTGTCTTGTAAATGGGTTTTGGGTGGCTAAATGTCCATAATTACTCTTTAATTAACATGTGTACTGCTTAGTATCACATTAGGAAGTTTAAATCAATGGGAAATCAAAAATTTCACAAATATGTGCCTTAGTTTGTGAATAGTAACTAAATTAAGCAAGTTTATAACATAAGTCAATATAAGTAAGTTAATAGGTCAACAAATACCAAAACACCCCTAGGTATAAACGGGGGCCGGTTTTTGTAAGGTGAGTCACCACCTTGATAGTTAACAAGTAAATAAAGTAAGATAAAGTAAGTTACTATTTGCTTTTTCTACTTAAATATCCTAAACTAGCTAGTCATCTTCATTCTCTTCTTTCACTTTGCATTCTCACCGTCTCCAACCTCCCTCTCTTCTCCATTCTCGATTTGATACAGCACCACTCACACCACCATCTTCAATCTCTTATATCTCCTAGCTCCATTAGCCAAATCAAATTCTAAGACCATGTTTGTCTTAGTTAGACCAAGCTCTACACTTCTACCTTTTCAAATCATCAAAACCACCATTTCGGTGCCAAGGAGAACTTCCATGGAAGGAGCTTGAGTCTATATTTTATGCCTTGTTGATCACCTTTGCTTCAAGGTAAGGAAAAACCAAAGAAAACTTCATTTCCTTCACTTTTTTGTTGTTGACCGAAAATGCACCTTGTAATGGTGTCTTCTCTTGTCTTGGTTTAGCTTCACACTCATCATCATAGGGCTTGGTGGAGTCCTCTCTTGCTACATATCCAAACCCTCTTCCATTTCCAAGGTAAAACAACTACCTTAGTGTTTTAAGACAATGTAAAACTTAGGGTTTATAAGTGTGCTTAAGCATGAAACTTGTATACTTATTACATTGCTTGTATATTGATTAGAAGTTGTCAAGCAACTAAAGCCTTGCCGATTTTAGTAAAGGAAACAAGAAAGAAGTTTGTGTGGAAAAGAGGTTGTGTTAACCTAATGTAGCTTAAAGCCTTATGAGAAATGAGCTTATGTTGCTTATTAAAACTACTTAAGGAGCCAATAGTGAATGACCTAGTAAATGTCCTTAAGGGAATTATTAAAAGGCATATGAGGTGTTGTATGTAATTGCAGGTCAAAGGCAATATATATGTGGGAAATTCAGTGTTTAAGGTTGCAGAAGGTTATTTTCTGAGTGGTTAAACTGGTGTAAAATTAAAAGAAAGGAAATTAAAAACTCAAATTATAAACGTCGGGCTGCAAACAAATCCCGGTCGTAGTTAGTAAAACAAGTGTCGTATCCACAGGGAGATTGTTCAATTTATCCTAGTCTTGGTAGTTACTTAAAAACTGTAAAAAGGGGTTTAGCCGGAGGCAAGCTTGATTTGTTGTTTGATCAGTGCAAATATAATAAAAACAGTAAAAAGGTGAATTAATTGATGTGAATGGAAAAAGGTATCCTAGGATAGCGGGGGAATTTTCCATAAATTACTTAAACAGATTTATAACCCTGTCTCAATTATTTATAGCCTATTAGAGTTAATAATTGTCAGTTACGAACTCTTAATAAAAGCCTTAATATTTTCCTGCTCAGTCCGGAGTGTAAATACTAAGATTAATTCCTTTGTGGTACCTAGACTATCTCAAAATCATATGTTGATAGTTACCAAATAAATGCAGTCATTGTGTCGCGCAAAGCATTTAGTAATTTAGTTGAAAGGAATTAAAACAAGTTAAATGAGAGAAACAGGTGATAAATATTAATTTACGTAATATTAGAAATCAAACCCCCATCCTAGGATACAAAAGAAAATTACTCAGACATTAACGGAGATAAGAAGATTACACAGATAGATTTTGACATTAATTCAGAGGAAGAACTGGTCTGTTCTCGCTCTCACTGCTGCTCTTCTATTTCTTTTGTTACTGCGTGAGTGGTGGATGTTGTGGTGTTACGGGAGGAAATTAAATGGAAGGGAATGGATGAGTGTGGTGAGCGAATTCTTCAGACTCCCGTCGTGCGTGGTGTATATTATGCAGTTATGGTGCTGGGTTTATATAGAGACTTGGATCCGTACGAATTTGATTGCAGATGAAGAAGAGCATTGATTGCTTCATTGATTGCGCAGGGGACAGAGATGAATACGCGTGCGGAGTAGATGGATAAGTTGTGGGCGAGTTGGGCGAGTTGCAGACGACGACGGCGCGAAGAAGATACTGGTCGCGACTGATAATTAGTCACGGTTGCTGTTGTGTCCGCCTGTGGTACCGCCCAATAAGTGGCGGTTGTGCCTTCCTGTTCCGCCTCCAAGACCGCCCATTAAGAGGCGGTACTCTCTTGTTGTGTCCGCCATGCGGTTGCCCCTGTGGTGTCCGCCAGTTATGGGGCGGTTGCCACTGTTGTCGTGACTTATTCCTTCCAACTTCGACCGGCTCTAGATTCTTCGTTTGGGCTCCGTTTTCTGAACCGTTTGCGTCTATGTGTTCGTCTCTTTATCTACTTTAGTCCCAGCTTGGTTTTCCTCATGTTAAACCAATAAATTAGTGAGATAATAATAAAACATAAACTAGAGAAAACTAACCGAAGTGGAGAAATGAGCAAGAAAAGTGTTAATATTATATATGAAATACACCTATAAATCATGCTCATTTGGACACTTATCACACCCCCACACTTATCTTTTTGCTTGTCCTCAAGCAAAATTACGTACCCAAGTAGGGAATGCTCAATACTAACAAATATTATTATGAAGGGTAGGATAAACATGATCTTTTTAACTTATTGAGGAGTGTGAAAAATTAACTGCTGGTGGCATAGGTGTGCTCAGGGTGAAAATAAATATAGAGTTTCGGGGTATGATCTAAGGTACTTCAATGTTTCTTTTGTTTAGGTGATTGAGAACTTTTACCATTGCCAACTTCTCTCAAGAATGGGCATTGAGGAGAAAACAAAAGGAAAAATAGATTTATGCATTTGTTTCACTTTTGCATAAGAGATGAGAAAATATAGGTATCACGCCTTTGTATTTAAGAACACTCAACTCTCTTTTGTTGGTTACCAATGGTGTCTCGCAAGTCCCTTATTATTTTTTTTTATATATTCTTTTTTTTTTAACAGAAAAGCACCCCTTAGCAATCCCTAAGAGAGAAGACAGAAAGAAATCCTGAGCAATAAATCCAACCATTTGCAGATTATTGGTCACACCGCATATAAAATGCTCCTCAAAAGTAATCAAAATTTTAAAAATTTGTACATTTATCCCACAATTCATAATAGTATTTATCTTTAAAGAGAACAACCTACATATAAAGGGTACATAATATTTGAATTGGACAAACGCATGATAAGGAGAGAGATTAAACATTTAAGCACAAATGTCACCGAAAAGGGCACACTCCCCCACACTTAAATGAACAATGTCCTCATTGTTCACCAGAAAAACAAGGGAAGGTTTCAGAAGACCTTTTCGGTAAGTAGATAAAATAAAGATAACACAAGATCACAAATAAACATTTAAGCACATAAACGCTCCTCTGCAGTTTTTATTTAAAGAAAAGCATAATTAAAGAAACTGGTACTCCCTTGAGATTATTTTTGCTAGCGTGTATTGAACTTCCCCCACACTTGAGCTTCAGCCTCAAGTAGCGTAGCTTGGTTGCGGTGTAGACATGAATTTGTACCTGCATAAGACACTAGAAGCAACCATACTACTACACGGGGTTAAGAGTTAGCAAAAACAAAATTTAAAGGGAACCTGAAAATTAAAAACAGCATAAAAAGCATATAAAAGATAAGTTCGTCCGGGTTGCCTCCCGGAAAGCTGCCCTTCTTTAACGTCTTTGGCTAGACGCTTTGTCGTTAGATCGATCATGGGGGGTGGTTATGAGGTGTAGATCCAAAGCATGACTCGATGGTATTTTTGAGAGTCCACCTGGATGCATGTTTTCTTTTCTTATCCCGCTCTCATCAGGGATTGGTGGTGGTATCTCTGTAATAGACATGCCGTCTGGAAGGGTAATAAACAGAAGTGGGGATGATGGTGATTGAGTGTCCCGCACAAATTTGAGATCCTTAGATTTACTATCTGGAGATCTTCCTGATGCAAACTCCAGCTTTTTCGTTATAAGCCTGAAGGGTGATTTTCCCCTGGGCTACCCAAATGTGCACATCGGCTGTGGCAAGGAATGGTCGTCCAAGGATGAGAGGTGTAGTGGGGTTCTCTTCGATGTCGAGAATGACAAAATCGCATGGGAAGTATAAGTGCTCCACTTTAATGATAACATCCCCACCACCACTCCGCTTGGGTAAGCTACTGAACCATCTGCCAGTTGCAGGGTCATCTTAGTCTTTTTCATCTCTCCAATTCCCAGCTTTTTGAAAGTGGAGAGGGGCATCAAATTAATGGAGGCACCCAGATCGCATAGGGAGTATGGAAATGAGGTGCTACCAATTGTGACTGGAATAGTGAAGCTGCCCGGATCATTGCATTTTGATGGTAGTGGATTTTGTAGAGTAGCTGAGCAAGCTACATTGAGAGGTACCGTACCGACTTCGGCCAATTTAGTTTTGTTGGATATGAGGTGTTTGAGGAATTTGGCATAGTTTGGCATTTGGCAATGAGGTCTACAAACTGTATGTTGACGTTTAGTTGCTTCAGCATTGCCAAAACTTACCATATTCATTATCCAATTTCTGCTTCTGGAGTCGGTGGGGAAATGGTATAGGCGGTTCTTGTGAAGATGGTTTTGAAGCTGGTGGAATAGTGAGGATGGTAGGAGATGTTTTTTCTACTGGGACCTCACCTTTTTCTTCACTATCCTCTTTGGATTCTTCTGATTGTTGCGGGATGTGAATCTCGTCGGTTTTCTTACCGCTTCTCAAGGTTATCGCCTTAACCTCTTCTCCTTCTTCTTCTTCAAAGTCGAGCTTTTCATTTTCATAACCGGCCACCAAGTGCTCAAGGTAGGTATTCTCAGATTGAATGCGATTTTATTAGACTTTGGCGGTGCTTTCAAGTTCAGCTACATTCCTTTTGGAAGTTTCGATTGCTACAACCACCCACTCTTGGAGGGAAGGGTGTAGTTCCGGAACTTTAGCTGTTTTAGCCACCTCCGTCTTTTCTGCATCGTGCTCCTTCACATAAATGCACTTGGCTTGCTCTCTTGGATTTGGTTCATTTTGGCTGGGGAGAGCCCCTGGCGGTCTTCGAGCAAATGTTCTGCAATTTGATTGAATTTACCTTCGATTTTCTGGTTGAAGCTTCTTGTGCAGAGAGCTGGTTCTGAGTTATGGAATGAAACCCTTCATCATCTCTTTGAGTTCTGCGTTTGGATCAACAGAGGATGAAGATGGTTGTTGTTGTTGTTGAAAACCTGGAGGGGGACCTTGTGCTCTATAACCCATATTAGAGTTTGGTTGGGGTCGGTTACCCTGATAGGTATTGGAATTGTTGTTCTGCCCTCCTTGGTTTTGATCATTATTTTTCCATGAGAAATTCGGGTGATTTCTCCATGGGTAGTTGTTGTTGAAGTTGTTGTTGTAGGAATCACCGGGGCGGTTTCCTATGAATTGTACTTCCTCGTACTGGCCTTTGCCTTCGCATTGATGAGTTTCATGAGACGGCGCATATGACACATCCTTCTGTAGGTGGAGCTGGTGGTGAACTTGTAGGTGGGGAAGCTATTGTTTTTTATGATTTCGTTTTGTGATGTTGTTAGCTTTTCCACCATCTTTGCAAGGGACGAGATCTGAGCTGATAAATGATCTGTAGGCTCAACATGGAGTAGGCCTGCTGCTCGTGGTGTTCTTCCTTTGGATCTCGTCCACTGTCTGGTATTGCTCGTCGATGGTTTCGAGAAAGTCCATTCCTTGCTTGACGAGTAGATTCCTTGAATCATGAAACTTTCCTCCCGTTCTTTAGGAGATTTCATCATGAAACTTCCTCCTGCAGAGGAATTGACGAGTAGTCGGTTCCCATCATCCAGACCGTTGAAGAATGACAGGCAGAGGGATTGATCGTCAAGACCATGGTGGGAACACTTCATTAGCATATCCTTGAATCTGTCCCATGCGTCGTACAACGTTTCTCCCGGCTCCTGACAGAAAGTGTTGATTTCACCGATCAATTGCCTTGTTTTACTGGTTGGGTAGTATTTGGCAAGGAATTTTTGGGCCATTTGAAGCCATGTGGTGATTGATCGGGAGGGGAGACTTCGGTACCACCTGTTTGCTGAATCCGACAACGAGTGAGGAAATAGTTGTAGACGGATTCTTTCTTTGACGTTGCCGGTCTGACCAAAGGAATTGCAGAAGTCTAGGAAGAGACTCAGATGATTTGGGGCTTCATCTGGGTTCGCTCCACTAAACTTGCCTAGATCCCGGACGGCGGTGATGTAGTGGGTTTTGAAAACCCATCGTCCGGCTTCTTCTGGTGTTAGTTCGGGGAGAACTATAGCTGATGCTCTTCCTTCGGTATTTGGTTGGTGGTAGTCAGAGAGAGCACGGTGTTCTGGTTGATTTGCATGGTCAATTTCATTTATAACTTCGTTATTGGCCATGGCTTGGTTTCTCAGGTTTCTTTGTGCTTGTAATAAAGTGCGCTCGGGTTCGGGGCTCGGACTGATTGGTGGAGAGCCTCGGGTTCGAGTGTTTGGCATGCACAGAAGATAACTTGTGGTTTTGTCAGAAGCTGCAAAATTAGTTAGTAAAATAGAATAAGAAAGGCAGAGATATGGGTTAGGCTGATAAACGTTAGTTAAACAACACTGATATATTTTTTTTTGTTGTTTTTTTTTTCTTTTTTTTTAACAAGAGTAAAATGACAGAAAATTGAAATGACAAGGGAAAGAAATGACAGAAAATTAAAGTTAGGAGTTAGTATACAGAAATTATAAGTTAGTAGTAAGTATACAATGGAAAGAAATGTTAAGGACAATGGAAATGAAATGTTAAGGACAATGGAAAGAAATGACAGGAAATTTTAAGTTAGTAGTTAGGGACAATGGAAAGAAAGGACAATGGAACGAAATGACAATGGAACGAAATGACAATGGAACGAAATGACAATAATATTAAGATGTTAGGAGTTAGATGTCCAAAGTCCGAAGTCAAATGTCCAAGTCAGGTCAGAAGTCCGATGTCCAATTCAGATGTCCGAGGTTAACAATTTAATAGTATTAACAGATTATTTTAATATAGCGAGTGAACTACCGGAAACTAGGGAAATTGATGGAATCAATCCCCGGCAACGGCGCCAATTTGCAGAAGGTTATTTTCTGAGTGGTTAAACTGGTGTAAAATTAAAAGAAAGGAAATTAAAAACTCAAATTATAAACGTCGGGCTGCAAACAAATCCCGGTCGTAGTTAGTAAAACAAGTGTCGTATCCACAGGGAGATTGTTCAATTTATCCTAGTCTTGGTAGTTACTTAAAAACTGTAAAAAGGGTTTAGCCGGAGGCAAGCTTGATTTGTTGTTTGATCAGTGCAAATATAATAAAAACAGTAAAAAGGTGAATTAATTGATGTGAATGGAAAAAAGGTATCCTAGGATAGCGGGGGAATTTTCCATAAATTACTTAAACAGATTTATAACCCTGTCTCAATTATTTATAGCCTATTAGAGTTAATAATTGTCAGTTACGAACTCTTATAAAAGCCTTAATATTTTCCTGCTCAGTCCGGAGTGTAAATACTAAGATTAATTCCTTTGTGGTACCTAGACTATCTCAAAATCATATGTTGATAGTTACCAAATAAATGCAGTCGTTTGTCGCGCAAAGCATTTAGTAATATTAGTTGAAAGGAATTAAAACAAGTTAAATGAGAGAAACAGGTGATAAATATTAATTTACGTAATATTAGAAATCAAACCCCATCCTAGGATACAAAAGAAAATTACTCAGACATTAACGGAGATAAGAAGATTACACAGATAGATTTTGACATTAATTCAGAGGAAGAACTGGTCTGTTCTCGCTCTCACTGCTGCTCTTCTATTTCTTTTGTTACTGCGTGAGTGTGGAATGTTGTGGTGTTACGGGAGGAAATTAAATGGAAGGGAATGGATGAGTGTGGTGAGCGAATTCTTCAGACTCCCGTCGTGCGTGGTGTATATTATGCAGTTATGGTGCTGGGTTTATATAGAGACTTGGATCCGTACGAATTTGATTGCAGATGAAGAAGAGCATTGATTGCTTCATTGATTGCGCAGGGGACAGAGATGAATACGCGTGCGGAGTAGATGGATAAGTTGTGGGCGAGTTGGGCGAGTTGCAGACGACGACGGCGCGAAGAAGATACTGGTCGCGACTGATAATTAGTCACGGTTGCTGTTGTGTCCGCCTGTGGTACCGCCCAATAAGTGGCGGTTGTGCCTTCCTGTTCCGCCTCCAAGACCGCCCATTAAGAGGCGGTACTCTCTTGTTGTGTCCGCCATGCGGTTGCCCCTGTGGTGTCCGCCAGTTATGGGGCGGTTGCCACTGTTGTCGTGACTTATTCCTTCCAACTTCGACCGGCTCTAGATTCTTCGTTTGGGCTCCGTTTTCTGAACCGTTTGCGTCTATGTGTTCGTCTCTTTATCTACTTTAGTCCCAGCTTGGTTTTCCTCATGTTAAACCAATAAATTAGTGAGATAATAATAAAACATAAACTAGAGGAAAACTAACCGAAGTGGAGAAATGAGCAAGAAAAGTATTAATATTATATATGAAATACAACTATAAATCATGCTCATTTGGACACTTATCAAAGTTTTATGTTATTTAAGCGCCTAAGAGCCATGTTATTTAAGGGCCTAAGTGCCAAGCATGTTAAATTATGCACAATATTGTGATGTAGTGTAATGGGGTGAAGTTTTGTGTATGAGAATGTCTTGATGGATTTAAGTGTTCTTGGATGTTTAATGGTGAAAACTATGTGTTTTGGTGTAAGAATATACAAGAGAAGCTATGGCAAAATTTAGTTGATAAACAAAGGAGTTTATGTGTTCTAATGAGATTTTATGACCTAGAAGGTACTAGGAAATTGTTAAGTGTTAAGATGGTGAAAGAAAGTGAATCATGATGTTTTAGGTGTTAAGATGCCATGGGCATTGTCTTGGAGGACTTAGAGATCATGGGGTGTTTTAAACACACCAAGGTTATGTGTGTGAAGTGCTAAGTCTTGTGCAAGTTTCGGTGACCAAAGGAAAAATAATGCCTTTGGAGTAGTGATAATGGTGGTAAGGAAACATTTTGGGATAGTGATTGTCATAGGTATAAAACACCACTTAAAAACCTAAGGAAAAACACTACAAGTGTTAGTATTTATAAGAATTGTGTAATGCTTGAGGAAGATCTTTAATGGGTGATTTAAGGAGTTTAATGAAGTCTTAAGGTGTGTTTGAGGTGCCCAAATGAGGTTAGAACATACTAGGATACTTGAGGTGAAGTTTGGAGTCAAATGGGAATTTAGAAACAAAGGTCTGGAGCTGACCAACCTTAGGGACTGGACCTGCAAGGTCGGTCAAGCTCAGTTTACACTACCGGAAAGAGTTTCAGGAATGGACCGACCTTGGGGACCGGACTTGCAAGGTCGGTCGGGCTTGTATTTTGGGTACGAATTGAGTCCCTAGAATCGACCGAACTTGGGACCGACCTTGACAAGGTCGGTCGGGCCTAAATTTTCAACGGGGAAAACTCTCGGGAATGGACCGACCTTGGGGACCGGACTTGCAAGGTCGGTCAGGGTAAAACTTTCAAACGGTAATATGTTCTGGAATGGACCGACCTTGTGTAAGGTCGGTCGGTGAGGTCGGTCGGACCAAAAACTTGTAAAAAAAACAGAAAGGAATATGACTTATGTAATTAACCCTAGGGGTATAATGAAGGAAATCAAGGATAAGTTTGGGCATTAAAACATGTCATATAATCGTGTAAAATACTTAGTAAACTTTAAAGTTAAGTAAGTTAATTAACCGACATTATTAATTATGTTTAGGGACTACGCTTGGCGGGTCACGTTCGCAGCAAGGACCAAGGTATGGTTTTCTTGCAACCTGTGTCCTACCGGATTACACCGGCTTTTATGCCAATGTGTTTTTCTGAATGTTTGCCACGTTGTAAGATAAAACATGTAATGAGTTTATAGTAATTCATTTATGTGGCGTGTTCAATCCCGATACCATTTAACCTCGAAAGTGTTAAACCTTAGCTAACTGAGTCTAGGATCACATGAGAGATCGGTATTCGGATTTAATGACCCGAACCATGGGACGTTCTAACCACGGCTATACGTGAGTTAATTGTGTGATGTTTGTGTGTGAATGTATGGACCTCCCTCGTGTGTTTTCCCAGTTGAAATACCTTTTGGTGTGTGGATGTGATAGATTCCATAGTGGGCTCTAACTATTTATCTACAAGTAATTATGTACTAACGGGGGTGAGGAATCCGGATGTTCCGGTCGCGCGTTGTTTGGGAGTGGGTATCCTTCTTAGCTTTACCCTCCTCTCTGTTATGGTTGTTTCCCTCACGGGTTACGATCTCCCATTAGCTTACTCCAAAGCTTAGCTATTCTGACTTATGATCGTTCTAGGGGGAACATGTGTTTGTGTGGTGTGTTCGGGTCACTAAATCCGATCCATCTTTAAGTTAAGTTACTCGTCCGACTATTAGGACGGTAACGAGTGTTGTGTAACGAGCTTATCATGAGTTGGCGACATTCTCTAGGCTCTACAGTGAACTAATTGTGTTTGGGGTCGGTTCCTTAAGAGAACCGTACCCGTTGTGTTATGTGTTATTGTTGTGCCGTAATTCTTATAGTGGTGTGATGCTTTATGTTGTAAAATGTGGAGTATGTGGATCATGGATATGAATCCCAGTTTATGATAAGAGGCGTTTAAGGATAACCCGATTAATGGGTAAGTATCGTCTATTAAGGAAGTAGCTCCATTAGAGGAGAAACACTCTAGGGTTAAGGAAAACAAGGAGTGATTTGTTAAGCGTAGATGCGTTGACTATATTTGTGGTGACCTCTGTTGGAGATTGAAATGTGTTTGTGTTATTGAAGTACATGCATGATTTAATGTAATCAACCGCATGCTAAGACGACAATTAGTTGTGCGTGGCCTGGTAGCATGCGGGCTGCGAGATTACCATACCAGCAAAGGTGCTGAGCCCCCTGGGGGCCACCCTTTCTTCTCTTTCCTATTTCAGGTACAAGGAGCTGGAAGCCATTCGAGAGTAGGACGGGGTAGTCATTTGTACATGGGTAGCCATTTAAATTGTGTATGTATTGTAGGTGTAGTAAGACCGAAATTGTGTTCGGCATTAGTTTGTAAATACTCGGTACAGTTGGAATGTATATGTATATTGGTTGTTGTTAATAGAAAGGGATAGTAATGTGTAGTTGCTCGGGAATCTAGTCCATCAGACCGATACAATGTATATGTATCAGCCTTGTTAGCCACGTGGGTGGTTAATGGCATGTAACACCATTGAGTTAAGTAATGTTATGAGTTAAGTTTTCCGCTGCAGTTTGTTGTTAAGCGTATGGTTGTAGTTGGGGTGTTACAAAAAGTGGTATCAGAGCGAAGTATCGCTCTGATGACTGAATTACCGAGCTTAGGAAGTACCGAGTTAGGATTTTTGTACTTTGGGTTAGGGGTTGAGTGATAGCGTGAGAGATACGCTAGTTAGGAATTACCAGTGTGTACTGGAAACCTACAATATCCTTCCCGCCCTCCACAATCCCTGTTTTATAACTTGGGAAACAACGCCAGAGGGATGGAAGTCCTCTCATACTCGGGAAACCCGTATCTGGCTGTTTAAAGTACATCTAAAGGTACGGAGAACCTGTCATACGGTAGATCCCGAAAACTGGGAATCCCGGAGACGGTTTCCATCTGAACAATGTTAACCACATTTAATAGCGAAGAATGAAGAATCCTACACACAAAAGAATGGAATTTCCGGCAACCTGGGTCGACACGCCGAGCAGTCGAGCACAACCAGCTTACAACGCACCAACCGTGCAACAGGCAAGAAGTGAAATAATGGAACCCGGGACGAGAGTCTACGGAACCACAGTTGTTAAATAATACACCAACGGTATACCAACCGACTAATGAACTACAACGTAGTACCCAAACAAGAGACAGATCTCAGTAACCACGACAAGTGCGTGGAATGGGCTACGAAGAGGATACAATACTAAGTAAAAGGGGACTCCAAGAATGGGGAACACCCCAGTTAATGATTATCATGTGAAGACAGTGAGAAGTCACCCAGAGGAATTATTATCAAGAATGTAGGATCAAGTGAGGGCCAACAAGGCCACTGATGACAGTGCGGGTAAAAATGATACCGCAACCGGTGTGTGTGTTTAACCGATAGCCAGTTAGCATGGCGCACTTGCCATGGCAAGTGCAGCTATAACAGGGCTGTTTGGGAAAATTTTAGCAAATACAAAGTACTTAGTGAAGTAACATGAAGTTAAAGGAGATCATCATAACCGTGGAAGGGCTTAACAGCCTAACCAATGTATGTGGGAATAAACCAGTCAGCAAGAAGCTAGACTTGGTTAAGGCAAGAAGGCGTTGTGAAACCATGAAAATTTTTCTTTCAAACTCAGATTATTTCAAACTCTTTTCTTTCAAAACCAAATTTTCTTTCAAACCAATACTTATTTCTAACCTTCTTTAAAAACCAAACCAGAGGACCTACACCGGCCTTAGTGCCACATGGTAGGTAAGTTATACCCAGTTTACTTTTGAATAACCGGACGGAAACCGGTAAACCCTAGGGTAGCAACCCGAGGGAATGGATGGAGTTCATAACAATGCGGCAGTGGATAAACTTCCCTTGATTAAGTTCGGGAAGCACGGAATACATATTATCACAGGATGATATAAGGGAGTTGACGACAGAATACTTCACCTAGGCGTGTGACGGACACTACGAGCGTACCAACTGAAATGTGGGACGACCGCACTCCGATAGGAGCATGTGGGCTTGACAGACCTACCTATGGGTTAGTCGGGTAAGTAGCAATGTATCAGTAGGGTACCCCACATATGTATACGAGTAGAGTCCGGAACACGGGAAGTAGTTGACTCCGTACTACGGTCAACAGTATAAGTCAAACAAATTCTAAGGATTACCACGAATGGTAGAAGGAAAAGAGCCCAGTTAAGTTAACAAGACTAAAGGAATCAGTGAATTCATTTCAAGGAAATGTATAAGAGTCAAGAAGTGCGGAATGCACGGACTGTTATGTAAAGACATTGTATGTGTCTTAAGGATCCTCAGGGATGAACATAATAGCTGGAACGGTGACCCAGCCTATATATGGTAAGGCAGATGCCTGATATGGACATGTTAACGTGCAATGAACGGGATGAAACTCCCGGAATGATCACCTGGATTACCATGGAATATCGATCTTCACAGACGAAGATAGAAAACCCAGCTAAGAACGTAAAATGGCGTAATTAACTAAAGGTACCAATAAGTGCAAGCCAGAGGTATGGCATAACTTACTAGCAATACCCAAGAGCAATCCTTGAAGGGTGTTTGCATCAACAGTTGTTGTACGAAATGACAGGACAGAAGCACAAGAGTTGGAACTAATTCTCAGTTTAAACATAAGTCGTCAGAAGGAAGCCTAACGTCCTTGAAGGGGCATCCCATGAAAATAAGCGTGATGCAACGACCTTGTCTTGGAGCCCAATACTACCACTAAACCATGTAATGTTGTACAGGGAAATAAATGTGTGTAAACCGTCCACAATGGACAGAGCTCGAAGCAGTAAGGCTTATAAGCCACAAATAAAGTGTGATATGTAAATTTGATCGACTGCAGAAGTTTGTGTTGTACGAGTAAATAGAGCGGAGAACGAACCACTGCTTTATGAGTGGGGATACCTCTCGATACTGTGAAACCACTGGAGCGGTAGTTATGTGAACCAAGTTCAAGAAATATGTTAAGGATGGACGATATTTTATTGAGAGAGAGTAGTTAGTTTAGTAGCATGTGTGTATAAAGTGAAGCACCGAGCTGAATAATGTCGGCTTGTGACTCGAATGATCAATGCTCAAGGAGCATTCAGTAGTCATCCAAATGAGTGACGAACCATAATACGAATGATGTAAGTATATGTGTGGAAGTTAATGTGACAGTAAATACCATGTAAGTTAGTGTTATGCAATAAGTAAGAGCACGGTGCGCAGCAAGCGACCGTTGTATAAGTATTGTTAACCGATAAGTGATAGCAAATAACTAGGCAGTAAGCCAGTAGCCAGTATTACGAGATCAGAATCTCAGTGAAACACAATGTGAATTCCGTTGTGAATCGCATGAGAGATTTACTGCCAAGGGTTTACCCCTCTGCACTCTGTACGACTGAGTGTTTTGGTATTGCACTTGCGCAGTAATGATCGAGTGGGATAGCTAGGAATTGGGAACATGTTAATTGTGGAAGAATAATGTTATAATGGCCGATGCATAGGAAATGCAAGGCCGCACCAATGAAAGAATACATGTACAAAACCAAATGTGGAGGCATGATTAACAGTAAGTGACTATAGTAGCACTAACTACCAAATATCGGTATGGAATATACCTCAAGTGTTGGAAATAACCAAGAGAGCGCTACACATTAGGTAGCAGCTCAACCTCAACCGACGGTAAGTCGGAAGGGAAACAAGTCAATCATTGTGAAGTACATAGCAGTATACACAGTAAATTATTATGGAAGTGAATAGAAAGTTTGAAACTCACCGAATTCACTCACGGTAAGAGATACCACGCATCGGTTAAGAAACCATTCTTCACAAGATAAGGTGAACCCATGCTTCAGATACTAAATATGCATTGTGAATACGAATAAACGGCTAATTATTAATGCCTAAAAGCCTCACGGGTCAGAACCGAAACCGGTTATGACTTTAATAAACTCTGATGAGAATTCTTGGTTTAGCGACTAAACCGCCAATATGGTTAAGGCCCCCTAACCAGAACGCATTGTATAACAGGCTGCGTGCAAGCTAAAATACTTCACGATGGCAGAACATTTTAAACCAATATCCAGTGGTTGATTACGTGGGCGTAATCCCTTTTAAGGGGGGTAGAGCTCAAAACCGCTTAGTGTGTTTTACCGTACAAGTGTACGTGAACTATGTTGTGCATAGCATAAAATAACTTGCTTGATGATTGGTGTGTGTGTTACATAAACATACGCATTCATTCATGGTTTAATTGTGGTAATTGCGCACAAGAGATGCGAATATCATTGTGATAGTGTGTTTATTTTGTTAACGGTTGTGTGTGAGAGTACAAGTGTAAGGGAGTAAAGAAACTCCCGGGGAACAAAAACCCCGACAGTGTATAATTGTAAAACCGTGTGTTGTATTTTGATAAAAATATATGTATATATGTAATATAGTGATTCATGAAAGGGTATGAAACCGACATAGAACCTAGTGAGAATAAGATTCCCTAGGTAACAAGATTAAAGTGAACGGAGATAACTGATAGACGGAGTTCTATCCTTTGGAGATGTAATGGTTATGACTAGAAAGACTAAAAGATAGAAAGTGGGAAGTATGTGTATTATTTGATGCTTGAAAATGAAGTGGGAGGTGGAACTTGGTTTGCATGTGATCTAGGGAAGCCGAACACAAATTGGGGTGGAAGGATAGTTCAACACTGATGCTGATCACATCAGGGTTGGATGATTCTTGAAGCTCCCTATAAGTGGTCACAAATAACCACGCTAGGAAAAGAAGCAAAGAGCTTAAGTTGGACTTGGAGTTGTATGCGTTTTCAAAAGGATTTTCAATTGGTATTTTTAAAACCTTCGATAGATACTTTAAATAAAGAAATTTCTTAAATTTAAGTGAATGTTTGATCTCCCAAAGGAATGGGGACAGAAGGTGTCCATCGCGACCGGGTTCTGCGGGATCACAGTGTATATAAAAGATATTTTTGGTTGCCATACATGCTAAGACATGTTGTGTGGTATGTGTAATAAATATTATTTTGACCTTGAGTCCTAATGTGGTTGAGTTCTGAATTTGGTTATGTTACCCGGGCCTATGAGTCCGAATGTTATTATGTTACCTAGACCTATGTGTCTAAATGTTGTTATGTTACCCAGACTTGAGTGTCTAAGGGTTGTTATGTAAGTATAATGTTGATTAAGGTACCCGGACCATTAAGTCCGAGGTTATCATGTAAGTATGTTATTTATGTTATGTTATGTATGGATGTGAATATGTTACCGGACCATTAAGTCCGAGGGTGTAATGTAAAGTATGTTTGGTTATGGAAGTTTATCTGCAAGTGATTCCTGTATTCTAATCCAAATGATGTGTGGGAAGTGTGAACTTCGAGGACGAAGTTCTTTTAAGGGGGTAGATTGAAATACCCCAAACCTTGATATGTTGTTTAAACATTAAACTATGGTATTTAAATGCTAAAAAGTGCCTTAGAAACATCAGTGTACAATTTAAACCATAGTAAAAACAGTAAAGCACAAAGACACAGTTTGAACGAAAACATGCTCTAAGCTTGGAGTGAACTTGGTTAGGACCCAAAGAGCCAACCAAGACTTTATAACATTCAATTATGATTTAATAAGGCTAATTAAGTCCTTTGGAAACTTTGGTAGACAATTAAACCAAACAAACACAAATAAATACTTTAAAGCCAATATGGGCAAAAATGTGCTCTAAGCTTGGGATAAGTTTGGTTAAGACCTAATGAGCTTACCAAGACCTTAATTATATGTTAATGATCGTATTAAACCAATTACTAAAGAAAACCAAGCTTGAAAACAAGTTAAAACACAAAATTCGCTTTAAGGAGTCTTAAAGCACATTTTAAAAAAATTGTCTTGTAAATGGGTTTTGGGTGGCTAAATGTCCATCATTACTCTTTAATTAACAAGTGTACTGCTTAGTATCACATTAGGAAGTTTAAATCAATGGGAAATCAAAAATTTCACAATATGTGCCTTAGTTTGTGAATAGTAACTAAATTAAGCAAGTTTATAACATAAGTCAATATAAGTAAGTAATAGGTCAACAAAGACAAAACACCCCTAGGTAATAAAAGGGGGCCGGGTTTTGTAAGGTGAGTCACCACCTTGATAGTAACAAGTAAATAAAGTAAGATAAAGTAAGTTAATATTTGCTTTTTCTACTTAAATAGCTAAGACATAATCACCCCTTACATCAGTTTAAAATAAACGACGGGTGCACAGGCGCAACCCGAACTCAAAAAAATATCCCATCCTAAGTCTAACCGCTCCTACTCTCGTAGTGCGTCCTCATGGGACTCTACCTGCAAGTGTAAAAACAGCCCCCAAAGGGGGTCAGCACGAATGCTGGTACACCCTCTCATGGCCCCCAAGCTAACGGGGCTACGACGACTAATTGTCGATAGCATGGAAATGATTACATACACAAGCATGATATGAAGTGCAATAACAATAACCACAGATGAACATGTAAGTTCACAAACAATGAACGACTAAAGCGTTCCCTTATCAAGTGGGTTAGTAACCCCCTCCTAGTCCTCATTTCCTTAATTGTAACACACCAACCGTTAATCTCGTTGTCATTACCTCTTAAACTGTTACTAATACTCCTACTCACGCAGCGGAACTCTAATTACAACGAGGGGGAAACAACGCCGTTAGCCACCCATGTGGCTAACCAGGCCTTCCTTACATACCGTAACGGTCTGATGAACTGGAACAACCGAGTACTTCATACAAATACAATACTCAATTCATATCTCTACTATACCGAGTCTACAAATACGGATGCCGATAACATACTCGGACTTACACCTCATTCAAACGCATAAGTAATTACAATCTAACTACCCATGCTCACAGCAGTCCCCGTTCTACTCTCTCGAACGGTGGTCAGCTTCAAGTACCTGCACACTAAAAACGTTCCCCCTAGGGGGTCAGCTTACGCTGCGCATGAAATTCGCATATACCGCGTGCTAACCGCGGTACGCCGACTACTTTGGGTCGGATATACATGGAGTTCATTTTAATCAAACAACATGCATCATGGCAATACAATATATATATGTATATCACACAAGGAATCTACATCCAATCACGGAACACGATTCCTAACTAACATAACAATGTTGTTAGTGGTAACTGGTTACTCCTAGGCATTGAGGGTTATTCCTCACTATGCCTTGTTTACTTATTCAATACCTCACCCGCTCTCTCGGGTTACCTATTCGTATACACACCCATTCTCTTGGGCTACTCATTCTTATACTTACCATTCTCTCGGGTTACTCATACATATACTCACCCCTTTCTCTCGGGTTATTTATACTCATTATCTCACCCACACTCTTGGGTTATTCATACTCAAGCTCTTGTAGATTCTCGAGACACTACAGGTCTCCTACGTCACGCTTGTTACTCTCTTTACATACTTAAGCCAAAACTCATGGCTCTCTAGCATAGTTTTACTTCCCCGGTTTCGACCCTACTCTGGGTCTAGCATGGTGGGAAGGTTCAACTAGCTCACGGAACTCTCTCTTAGTTCCTATCTCTTTTACTTAGGTCCGACTACTCTCGGACTACTCTCGTTCCCATACACTCCTCTCTCGGAGTTATAATAATATCATGTATATTAGTCTAGAAGCATCATTCTCGATGTTTCTAATGACTTGGGAACTTTACTTAAATTCGGGTAATCTTAGGTTTAAGTGTTACCCTCACAATCATATGCTTGTACATTCGGATATTTTCTTATACCGGGGTAAAATCCTCATTTAGGAGGTCGACCGTGTCTCAAGGGAACCACATAGTCCCTAGGTCTCTTTTACCTTTCTTATATATTCACATCATTGGACTAACTTCAATCCTCTCGATGGAGGTTCATTTATCTCTCCACTCATATTATTTCGTGGATTGTTTCAATAAGGTTCTCTAACCGTTATCGGGTATATACTCAACCCGTACATCTCCTCGCATTTTAGGGAGTTCATATGTTTGTGTTATCGTTATACTTTAATCGATAGCTGGTGTGTGTTTGCATAATACCACTGGTTATGTGACTACCGTTCAACGGGTTTCTAGTCAATCAGTACTCACTAAGAGTCGGTCTATGCACTAAGTTAGACCACAACGGCATACAAGTATGTTAGCTCATTCAACATACAACAATGCATGCATAATCAAACAAGGGATTATTTTCATGCTTTAATCTTGATTAAGCCGGCACAAAAACACACAAAATCAGAGTAACTCGGTTAGCATACGGGGCATGAGAAATCATACCTTTCAGGGGGTTTTTACTTTTACCGTGTCATCTCACCATGCTGGGTCACGCACGATTCTCTGATAATGTTTCAAACATTATTATAATAATACTAAGCTCATACGGTACATTATTAAATGCTACTCCCGTACCTACCCCGTTATCCCGTTATCTCGGTTTCACTTTTGTTACTTTAAGCTCTCACATCTCAAACACTTCTAACACTTTCTAACACTTTTTAGGGCCTTTACATCTCACCAAACAAGGCCTTAACATCTTATAACATCATTAACATTCAAACCCCCATCATTTACAACCTTTAAAAACACTCTCTGTAGGTTTCTGGGGGTGGTCCGGGACTTGGTTCCTATCTTAAGTCCCGGACCAAAGCATACTAAACTCTCGGGTTAATTTCTGATGGTGGTCCGGGACCTTGTCCCAACCTTAAGTCCCGGACAAAGGTGAGCAAAGAACTCTCGGCGCAAAATTAAGGGTGGTCCGGGACTTGGGCATGACTTAAGTCCCGGACCAGGCAGGTTGTGCACTCTCGGGGGTAAAATCAGGGGTGGTCCGGGACTTGGTCCTGGACCTAAGTCCCGGACCCTGCTACAGATTTTGTAAATTTACAGTTTCTTCATCTGTTACAGGTTCTCTCTTGCCCTTAATTAACCAACCTTCACCAACTAAAATCTTCATGTTTTAGTGACTAATTACCCACCTAAACCACTTTCAACCAAACACCAAGTACACTCACCAATCTAGTTAATTTTACTTAGATTCTTTTACACTCACAACCTTGTTTTCTCCCTTGTTTTCTAACAGATTGTAACAGATTTTGGCTATTACTTTAAACCATTCAAACCTCTCATACTAATGCCATTCATAGCACCCAAATGACCTTATTTTCCTCTCAGTTCTACTCCAAGAACCTTACTCTTTCTCTTCCCAAATTCCAAGTGATTTACCACTCACTTTAATATTCGAAACATGCCTAGTTTTTCCTAGGTTTCACACTCCTAATCACTTGGTTTCCAAGTAAAATTTGACAGCACTTGCTTGCTTTACTAAGCACTTTCACCTCACTAAACATGCTCACACAACACTTCTTCTCCTCTGTTGGTTTACACATCAAAAACCACCTCATATTCCCCTTGTTCACACATATAAACTAGCTTAGTTCACAAACTTATTTCTCACACTTAAAAACATTAAACATTCTCATTTAACTACCTCATTGTAGTATCACAACTACACCCATTCAAGCTCAAGGTTGTTTATACAACACCAACATAAGTTTTCCCAAGCAAATAAAACCAACGCAAGGTAAGCCCATTACCTTTTTATTCTCGGTTTTTACTCCTCTTCCTCTTCTTTTCTTGTTCCCTCTTTCTCTTCTTGTTCTCCACCCACACAAGGATCATGGATTGTTAGCTACAACCATATCCAACCACATACAACAACAAGTAAATTTCAATATTTCCCACATAACCTAATATATTTCAAGGAGCTAGTTTTCAAGGTTTAGCTTAGGTTTTACCTTAGAATAACCAAATGGATAGCTTGGCAATCCATTGGAAGAGTTCCCATCCCTCCACAAGAGCAAGATGCTCACGGCTAACATGGGGAAAAATTCAACGTGAGGGAATTTTTCCAAAATGGGAGAGAGTTAGCTAGAAATGAAGAGCTTGTAATTTCTTTTTACTTGAAGCATCAAGAAGAGGATAGAGGCTCAAATCAGCTCCTCAAGCTTCAAAAGCCAAAACACACCCATGGAAGTGAAGGTGGAGGAAACAAGATTTTGAGGGGGTGGAAAACGTTAGCCCTCGCCGATACGAATCTAACGGTACGATTTTTGTGCGATTCGGTGAAGAAACGAGGAAGTTAATGGAGGAAGAAGGTGGGCTGTGTACTCACGTAAGGAATCGCCTTTTAACAGAGGAGGAAGAAGATAATAACAGGGGCTGGGCAATACGTGAGAATAAGGAAGAAGAAGGTGAGTGAGTGTATTAAGTTGCTTTTACTATTCACTATTTGCTTTATTACTTATTTCTTTGTCTTGTTATTAGTTATTAGCTAAACAAGCTATTAATGGGTGTACACTTATTAATCAAAACCGGCCCACGTGAATTAATAGCCCGGGTCGTTTTTCGTCTTTTCGAATTAAACGCGTTTCGTCTCCCGTTTCGTCACTATTCGCTTACCGGGTCCGTTTTCCGGAATTTCTCGTTTAATTATTTTAATGGTTACTAAGCTTCCATTAATACTTAATTATAAGTTATTTAATCAACTATAATTTTTACGGGTCCGTTTGACCACTTAAAGTCACGTTTTCGGGTTTCTCGAAAAACGTGCTTTAAACTCCGTTAGCGTTTTAATCCATTATTTGGATTCGTTTTCTTCGGGAATCATTCCTGTATACTAATTAGGCCTAACTAAGCCTTAGGAATCCATCTCGGACCCTCTCGAGATCATATATCTCTTACACTCATTTAACGCGCATTTTAGCGTTTTTCGCTTTTCAAGCATTTTCTCTTTTTTTTGGTTTTATTCTTTTTACCAATACTCTTTAGGCACCATTAGGCCCTTAATAATTTTATTAGAGTAATTTAATCCCCATTTTTAGATCCGGGGTATTAAAATCTACCCCCCTTAGGAACTTTGTCCTCAAAGTTGGTGAATCTAGATGGTTTACTCTCATGGCGTACTATGCCAAGGTTATAATACATGTATAACCTTACAGACTCCACAAGTCTGTCTCATTTCATACTACACACCACACACATATCACATCATGTTATAGCAATCAAAAATACTTTTTGTTCTCTCCCCATGGAATCGGTCCAAAGACAAGAAGGCACTACAGTCTCGAATCCATGTTGAGTGATATACTACTGATCCCCTCAGGTACCGGTTCAGGTTGAACACTTACTCTTTCTGGTTCACGGCCGTTTCATGACAAATGGGCACTTACTCTCTCTGGCCCACGGTCCCCTCGGTTCTGATCAAAACGTTACACATATACATATCCTCTGGCACTCTGGTTGACTCACTCAACACAGGAACTTCTCAGGGTACTCTCCCCGTCCGCGTGCCTTTGGAAAAATCACACACTGACACCGCCCTAACCGGTCACTTAGGACCGCCGCATGTACTGGTGTAATGGTTTCAAAACTAATACACGCCCACCGTTCTACCGGTCATCAAGACTTAAGGCTCAGCCATCGGCGGGTGATAGCGGTTTCAAACCAGTTCCATTTCCATCTTCATACTTGAAGGAAATTCTTTTTCAAAATCTGTTTGAAAATTCTTTTTAAAACATCACACAACTCCAAATCAGATTATGGTAGCTGTATTTTCTTAGCGTGATACTTGTGACAACTATAGGGAGCTTCAGGAATCATCTCACCCTGATGTGATCAGCATCAGGTTGAACTATCCTTCCACCCCAATTTGTGTTTGGTTTCCCTTGATCGCTAGCAGATCAAGTTCCACCTCCCACGTCAGTTTCAAACAATCAGATAGTCAAACATTTTTGTTTTCTATCTTTACTCTTTCTAGTCATATTCACGAAACAATTCGTTCAATTAATCTCTAGTTCCTAGTAACTTAGGTCATTGTGATTCTCATTGCTTCACTACTTTACCTAGGTATTCCAACTTATATGGCTTCTTTTACCCAAATTGTTGCTCAATTTAAAACACATAACATACAACTCCAAAGGATGGAACTCACTCCATTATCATTCTCAAATAAAATCACCTAGGGAAACTCACTCCCTTTAGGTTACACATCGGTTTCATGCCGATTCATACTCATCATAACTCATGTCTAATCTCAAGAACATATACTATAGGGATTCTCATTCCCTAGGAGTCTCTCTACTCCTCTTTTCATAAAATATACATCTCATTATTGCATCTCTCATGCACATACTCATTATTACACAAATGAATGGGTACCTATGTTTATGTAACATAAGTTCCAATCATCAAAACAATTTCTTTTTGTGCTATGCACATAGTAGTTTACGCACCTATAAACAATATAAGACGAACGCGCACTACCCCTTATAAGGGGCCCTTAAAAGGGGTTCGCCCGCGTAACCAACCATATGTTATCACTGAACATTGGTTCACTAATTCGGTATTATGAAGTGTTCTAACTTCAGTACGGTTAATTAACTCATAACCGGGTTCGGTTCTAGCCTCTAAGGCTTCAAGGGGTTTATGATATAGGTATACTTAACCCTGAATCACGGTCCACAAGCTTCTGCTGCGTGACCTGATAACTAGAGCTTAATTCGCTCTTTGGTATTCTCCATGTATTTCAATCGTCGCTTGGTATCTCTTACCGTATGCGAATTCGATGAATTTTAGATTGTCTCCCCAGTTCTCTGGGAATCTACTTCGTATAACACTGTATACCTTTGTGATTATTCACTTATTTTTCCCGACTTGTTGTCGGTTGAGGTCAAGCTACTACTTAGCATGTAGTGCTTCCTCGTTTAATAGTGGCTCATGGATTATGTTTGTTTCTTGGTTCTGTACCAGAGTTCTTCATTCATACTACTCTGCATTTTTCCACATATCGATCCTGGGCCCTGTGGGTTACTGCCCACGTTCTTTGTGCATCTTTAGCCAATGGCCGCACGGTTATCTCTCTAAATTCTCACTCAACAGGCTTGTTGACATTTCTCAATTCCTGGCTCTCCCACTCGATCATCACCGCACAAGTGCGATACCAAAACACTCAGTCATACAGAGTGCAGAAGCGTAAACCCTTGACAGTAAATCTCTCATGAGATAGGAATGAAATGTCTCCTTTACCACATTTTCTCACCAACTTCATATCATGAACTGGGATATACTCTTACAATGGTTGCTTGCTGCGTACCATATTCTTTCTCATTCTATGGCATCCGCTACTACTTTAGCTTCCGCCCAGGTGTTCTCGCCATTTACACGATGGCTTGCCATTCATTTGGCTGAAACAATACGTTATTCTTAAAGTCTCTCTGCGCACTTGCGCGCTGCTTACTCTGCAGTTCATATTGCACACTACAGTGTTTACTACTCAACTGATTACTCTTCGGTCTCGAATTGCTACATTGAGGTTCCTCTTTACACTCTACTATAGTTCATATACTCATTGGCATTATACACATGCTCAAGTTTTACTACACCGCTCTAGCGGTTTCACATTACATACTTAGGTGGTAGCCTTTCTCTGGAGGATTCACGCAAATGCCGCTCCATAGGCCCCATAATCAAAAGTGGTATCCCCACTCTAAGGTAGTGGTTCATTCACCACTGTTCCTCTTATGCCTTTATGCATATGTTTTACAATGTTTGGATCTACGTATTGTAGTTGGTTTTATCGGCTTACAAGCCACCTTGCCTCGAGTCATGCTCCATGCGGGCTGTTTATATAGGTTTGCTTCTCCGTATACCATTAAATGGTTTGGAGGTATTACTGGGTTTTTCGATATGGTTGTCTCACCACTCTTCCGTACTTGGAAGGCCCTTTTTTTTTACTAGGTATTAATTCATGCCTCTGCAATTAGGGTATCCCGTGTTACAAGGGATCCCTTCGGGTTTACCCGAGTGTTTGCTTAAACACTTGTGTTCTCAACACGATGTTTCGTTCAACTACTGTTGACTCCGGCACCCTTCTCGGATTGCTCCTGGGTGTTACTGAGTAATGCCATTACATCTGGCTTGTACTCATGGTTATGTTCAGTTGTGACTTCGCCTTGCGGCTATGTCCTTGACTATCCCGTTTAGGGTTGTAATGTCTCTCATTATTGGGTAGATCCTTGGTACCTTCTAATACCTTCTGGGTCAGGTCATTATTCTCTTCAGTGAGGTATAAAGTGGGAATTCTATCCCGTTTATCGTACATTAATAAGTTCATTTAGGCATTCGCCGCATTATTACACTGGTATTCACCCAGTTATTAGGTATTTCCTGAGACATATCCAATGTCTGTACTTAATACTCTGTGCTTCTCGCACTTCTTAACGCCTTATCCTTAGGTCCGTGACCTTACTGGATTCTAGACTCCCTTAACTCGGTAAGCTTCCTTGTGTTCTTCGATCATTCGAGGTGTCCAACTGTCTTGGTTTGAATTGGCTCTTTCGTCCGTAGTATGGAGTGGGCTACTTCCCGTGTACCGTACTCTACTTGTATACATACATGGAGTATCTTATTGATACGTTACCACTTACCCCAACTAACTCATAATGGTCTGTCAGGCCCGCAAGCTCCTTTGGAGTGCGGTCGTTCCATGTCTCATTTGTGTACACTTGTAGTGTCGGTCACGCCTAAGTGAAGTATTCTGTTGCCAACTCCTCTTATATCATTATATGATAACTTACCGTGGTTTCTGGTTTGGTTTTTTTTAAAATTTAGGAGGTTTTTGGAAAATACTCTGTTTGAAAGAAAATTTGGGTTTAGAAAATAAAATTTTCATGGCATTCAATGCCGGTTACTTCTTACCAGGTCTAGCTTCTCGCGACCGGTATGCTCTTAATAAGTGGTCAGGCTGTAGGCCTTTCCAAGTTTCATTTCAGAATTTCTTAGGTTTGTCTTGCTATATTGGCTTCTCTCGCCATTTGGTACTTGCTAAGTACTGGTCGCTTGTCAAAGCTCCTCTTAATAGTCCGTTTTTACTGCACTTGCCGAGGCAAGTGCGCGGTACAGGCGGTTTTTGGGTTAACTCATACCGGTCACGGTATTGTTCACATTGTATTTGGTAGCCTCGTTGGCTCTTCCTTGATCCCCTAGTTGGATAACTGCTCCTTGGAGCTGATTCTCATTCCTCTTGACATGACTGTCATTCATTTAGGTGCTCCTCCACTCTCGGAGTTCCTTAATCACTTTAATTCTAGGCTTTACCTCGTTGCTCGTTCCCACGTCTTTACTGTGGTTACCGAGGTTTAACTTATTTAGGTACTACTTCTGTAGTCCTATTCGGGTATATCCCGTAGCTATGCTCGTAGCTGTCTAAGCTGTATCAGTTAAGTATTGCAACCTCTTCGGGTGTGGCAGGGTGGGTGTATCTACTCTTGACTAGATTCTTAGTCGGTTAGTGTACCGTTGATGGTATTATTTAGTTATGGCGGTCCGTAGACATGTGTCTCGGTTTTTGTTATATCATTGCTTCATTAATCCGCCTTCTTGCACGGTTGTGCTTTTTCTTGCTACTGCTCGGCTAGCTGGGTTCTCGCGACTGCTAAGCATGTCGCCCCAGGCTGCCACAAATTCTGGTCTCCTTGGATTAGGATGTCTCGACCTTTCGCCATTGAGTGCGGTTATTGTCGTTCCAGCGGGATCCGTCTCCGGGTTTCCGGTTCTCGGGATCTACCGCATGACAGGTTCCAGTTCATTTTGAAATATTGTAAGCCAGATTGGGTTTCCCGTCTCTCTGGCGTTCTTTCCCGATTTTAATACGGGGGTTGTGGAGGGCGGGTTTGGTATTGTAGGTATCCAGAACATACTGGAAGTTCCTATCTAGCGCATCTCTCACGCTACCACTCAACCCATAGCCCTAAGTCTCTAATTCCTAACTCGGTATTTCCTAAGCTCGGTATTTCCAGTCATCAGAGCGATACTTCGCTCTGATACCATTTTTGTAACACCCCAACCGTTAATCTCGTCATTACCTCTTAAACTGTACTAATTACTCCTACTCACGCAGCGGAACTCTAATTACAACGGGGGTGAAACAACGCCGTTAGCCACCCATGTGGCTAACCAGGCCTTCTTACATACCGTAACGGTCTGATGAACTGGAACAACCGAGTACTTCATACAAATACAATACTCAATTTATCTCTACTATACCGAGTCTACAATATACGGATGCCGATAACATACTCGGACTTACACCTCATTCAAACGCATAAGTAATTACAATCTAACTACCCATGCTCACAGCAGTCCCCGTCCTACTCTCTCGAACGGTGGTCAGCTTCAAGTACCTGCACACTAAAAACGTTCCCCCTAGGGGGTCAGCTTACGCTGCGCATGAAATTCGCATATACCGCGTGCTAACCGCGGTACGCCGACTACTTTGGGTCGGATATACATGGAGTTCATTTTAATCAAACAACATGCATCATGGCAATACAATATATATGTATATCACACAAGGAATCTACATCCAATCACGGAACACGATTCCTAACTAACATAACAATGTTGTTAGTGGTAACTGGTTACTCTTAGGCATTGAGGGTTATTCCTCACTATGCCTTGTTTACTTATTCAATACCTCACCCGCTCTCTCGGGTTACTTATTCGTATACACACCCATTCTCTTGGGCTACTCATTCTTATACTTACCCATTCTCTCGGGTTACTCATACATATACTCACCCCTTTCTCTCGGGTTATTTATACTCATTATCTCACCACACTCTTGGGTTATTCATACTCAAGCTCTTGTAGATTCTCGAGACACTACAGGTCTCCTACGTCACGCTTGTTACTCTCTTTACATACTTAAGCCAAAACTCATGGCTCTCTAGCATAGTCTTACTTCCCGGTTTCGACCCTACTCTGGGTCTAGCATGGTGGGAAGGTTCAACTAGCTCACGGAACTCTCTCTTAGTTCCTATCTCTTTTACTTAGGTCCGACTACTCTCGGACTACTCTCGTTCCCATACACTCCTCTCTCGGAGTTATAATAATATCATGTATATTAGTCTAGAAGCATCATTCTCGATGTTTCTAATGACTTTGGGAACTTTACTTAAATTCGGGTAATCTTAGGTTAAGTGTTACCCTCACAATCATATGCTTGTACATTCGGATATTTTCTATACCGGGTAAAATCCTCATATAGGAGGTCGACCGTGTCTCAAGGGAACCACATAGTCCCTTAGGTCTCTTTTACCTTTCTTATATTCACATCATTGGACTAACTTCAATCCTCTCGATGGAGGTTCATTTATCTCTCCACTCATATTTATTTCGTGGATTGTTTCAATAAGGTTCTCTAACCGTTATCGGGTATATACTCAACCCGTACATCTCCTCGCATTTTAGGGAGTTCATATGTTTGTGTTATCGTTATACTTTAATCGATAGCTTGTGTGGTTTGCATAATACCATGGTTATGTGACTACCCGTTCAACGGGTTTCTAGTCAATCAGTACTCACTAAGAGTCGGTCTATGCACTAAGTTAGACCACACCGGCATACAAGTATGTTAGCTCATCAACATACAACAATGCATGCATAATCAAACAAGGGATTATTTTCATGCTTTAATCTTGATTAAGCCGGCACACAAACACACAAATCAGAGTAACTCGGTTAGCATACGGGGCATGAGAAAATCATACCTTTCACCGGGGTTTTTACTTTTACCGTGTCATCTCACCATGCTCGGGTCACGCACGATTCTCTGATAATGTTTCAAACATTATTATTAATACTAAGCTCATACGGTACATTATTAAATGCTACTCCCGTAGTTACCCCGTTATCCCGTTATCTCGGTTTCACTTTTGTTATTTGAGTTCTCACTTCTCAAACACTTCTAACACTTTCTAACACTTCCTAGGGCCTTTACATCTCACCAAACAAGGCCTTAACATCTTATAACATCATTAACATTCAAAACCCCATCATTTACAACCTTTAAAACACTCTCTGTAGGTTTCTGGGGGTGGTCCGGGACTTGGTTCCTATCTAAGTCCCGGACCAAAGCATTACTAAACTCTCGGGTTAATTTCTGATGGTGGTCCGGGACCTTGTCCCAACCTTAAGTCCCGGACCAAGGTGAGCAAAGAACTCTCGGGCAAAATAAGGGTGGTCGGGACTTGGGCATGGACTTAAGTCCCGGACCAGGCAGTTGTGCACTCTCGGGGGTAAATCAGGGGTGGTCCGGGACTTGGTCCTGGACCTAAGTCCCGGACCCTGCTACAGATTTTGTAAATTTACAGTTTCTTCATCTGTTACAGGTTCTCTCTTTGCCCATTAATTAACCAACCTTCACCAACTAAAATCTTCATGTTTTAGTGACTAATTACCCACCTAAACCACTTTCAACCAAACACCAAGTACACTCACCAATCTAGTTAATTTTACTTAGATTCTTTTACACTCACAACCTGTTTTCTCCTGTTTCTAACAGATTGTAACAGATTTTGGCTATTACTTTAAACCATTCAAACCTCTCATACTAATGCCATTCATAGCACCCAAATGACCTTATTTTCCTCTCAGTTCTACTCCAAGAACCTTACTCTTCCTCTTCCCAAATTCCAAGTGATTTACCACTCACTTTAATATTCGAAACATGCCTAGTTTTTCCTAGGTTTCACACTCCTATCACCCTTGGTTTCCAAGTAAAATTGACAGCACTTGCTTGCTTTACTAAGCACTTCACCTCACACTAAACATGCTCACAAACACTTCTTCTCCTCTGTTTGGTTTACACATCAAAACCACCAAATTCCCCTTGTTCACACATATAAACTAGCTTAGTTCACAAACTTATTCTCACACTTAAACAACATTAAACATTCTCATTTAACTACCATCATTGTAGTATCACAACTACACCCATTCAAGCTCAAGGTTGTTTATACAACACAACATAAGTTTTCCCAAGCAAATAAAACCAACGCAAGGTAAGCCCATTACCTTGTTTATTCTCGGTTTTTACTCCTCTTCTTTCTTTCTCTTGTTCCCTCTTTCTCTTCTTGTTCTCCACCCACACAAGGATCATGGATTGTTAGCTACAACCATATCCCACCACATACAACAACAAGTAAATTTCAATATTTCCCACATAACCTAATAATTCAAGGAGCTAGTTTTCAAGGTTTAGCTTAGGTTTTACCTTAGAAAACCAAATGGATAGCTTGGCAATCCATGGAAGAGTTTCCATCCCTCCACAAGAAGATGCTCACGGCTAAATGGGGAAAAAATTCAACGTGAGGGAATTTTTTCCAAAATAAGAAGAAGAGTTAGCTAGAAATGAAGAGCTTGTAACTTTCTTTTTACCTTGAAGCATCAAGAAGAGGATAGAGGCTCAAAATCAGCTCCTCAAGCTTCAAAAGCCAAAACACCCATGGAAGTGAAGGTGGAGGAAACAAGATTTGGAGGGGTGGAAACGTAGCCCTCGCCGATACGAATCTAACGGTACGATTTTTGTGCGATTCGGTGAAGAAACGAGGAAGTTAATGGAGGAAGAAGGTGGGCTGTGTACTCACGTAAGGAATCGCCTTTTAACAGAGGAGAGAAGAAGATAATAACAGGGGCTGGGCAATACGTGAGAATAAGAAGAAGAAGGTGAGTGAGTGTATTTAAGTTGCTTTACTATTCACTATTTGCTTTACTTACTTATTCTTTGTCTTGTTATTAGTTATTAGCTAACAAGCTATTAATGGGTGTGTACACTTATTAATCAAAACCGGCCCACGTGAATTAATAGCCCGGGTCGTTTTTCGTCTTTTCGAATTAAAACGCGTTTCGTCTCCCGGTTTCGTCACTATCGCTTACCGGGTCCGTTTTCCGGAATTTCTCGTTTAATTATTTTTAATGGTTATAAGCTTCCATTAATACTTAATTATAGTTATTTAATCAACTATAATTTTTACGGGTCCGTTTGACCACTTAAAGTCACGTTTTCGGGTTTTCTCGAAAAACGTGCTTTAAAATCCGTTAGCGTTTTAATCCATTATTTGGATTCGTTTTCTTCGGGAATCATTCCCGTATACTAATTAGGCCTAACTAAGCCTTAGGAATCCATCTCGGCCCTCTCGAGATCATATATCTTACACTCATTTAACGCGCATTTAGCGTTTTTCGCTTTCAAGCGTTCTCTTTTCTTTTGGTTTTATTCTTTTTACCAATACTCTTTAGGCACCATTAGGCCCTTAATAATTTATTAGAGTAATTTAATCCCCATTTTTAGATCCGGGTATTAAATTAATCTCAGTTCCTTACCTTACCTTAATCTTAATATCAACTATTCTCAGTTTACAAACCGTTCCTGGAAGGGATGGTTGTAGCTTAATTCAAACCTGGATTTAGGTGATCCACCGCACCATTTAAGCCACCTACTCTGGACGGGAGTCCAGCGTAGCTGAGCCGGCAACCGGCCCTAGGCTACAAGTCGAAGACAAGTCCTTAAGCGGAGAGCGGATCTGATTCAGATGTCGCCCCCTTTTTCCTTAGCATGCGATGAACGGAGATCAGTCCGGGTTTCCTCACTCAAGTTCCAGTTAGTAGAAATCTTAATCACCAGGTGCTAGCTAAGCCTAACGGGCATTAACCAAACAACCACCAAACTTACTCTTATCTTAATCAGTAAGTACTAAACTTGGTTAGTAACAATCTCAAGTCTCGCGGGTTAGTGTAAAACATAACACATACACAACGAGAACAAATATACACGGTTGCATGCTTTACTTGTTTTAGTCATAGCAATTTAACAGATAGCACTTCGCCGACGGACACCTCGTTAGCAAGCAGGTCACAAGAAAGATTGTACCGTTAACCGTCGATCGTCGTTTGTTTTATCTTCTCCGGGTGGTCCCAATTCACAAACCTAAAACATTGGTACATTTTAGACCATTGTTATTTGCACCTTACTTAAACTCACTTAGTCCCTAAAGATTTCCATTCAATAACCTCTTAAGTCTTTGCCACTTAGCTTACAAATCTTAACTTTAAACATTAAAATTTTACTTAACTTAACTTAATCCTTAAGTTCTAGGGTCCTAATCATTACCACCCTACCAAAGGTATACCTTATTACCTATTACCATCCTTAGAATTCAAAATTTCTTTTTTTTTTATTTTTAGGCTCGACCGAACTTCCGACCGACCTTACCCAAGGTCGGTCCATTCCAGAACACATTACCGTTTGAAAATTCTACCCCGACCGACCTTGCAAGTCCGATCCAAAGGTTGGTCCATTCCCGAGAGTTTTCCCCCGTGGGAAATTTAAGCTCGACCGAACTTGCCAAGTCCGGTCCCCATGTTCGGTCGATTCCAGAGACTTATTTCCTTCACAAAATACAAGCCCGACCGAACTTGTAAGTCCGGTCCTCAAGTTCGGTCGGTTCCAGAGACCATTTCCGGTAGTGTAATTTGAGCTCGACCGACCTTGCAGGTCCGGTCCCTAAGGTAGGTCGGCTCCAGAACCTTGTTTCCAAATTCCCATTCAACTCCAAACTTCACCTCATATATTCTAGCATGTTCTAACCTCATTTGGGCACCTCAAATACACCTTAAGCCCTCCACTAAACACATTAAATCATTCACCAAGACCCACCTTAGTCATTATGCATTTTCCTTGTAATAATGCCAACACTTGTAATGTTTTTCACTAGGTTCTAGGTGATGGTTCATACCTAGTATAACCACTATGCCAAATGCTTCCTCACCACTATAACATCATCTCCCAAGCATCTTTCACCATCTAAAACTCCTTTACACACTACTCATAGTTTCTTCACAAGCTTATGCTTCCATCTATCTACACATCATTTCCTTCCTAGTTGTCTATCAACATTTGCCTAAGTCCTAAATACTCAAGTATATTCTTTTGATTCCTAAATCCTTCATAGCAATGCCTAAGTCATTATAACTCATTAAAACACTTTATCTCACCCCTTTTTCATCAAGACAACCTCTAAAACTTCCTAGTACTTCCTTAGTCATTAAATCCCCTTAGAACATCTTAAACACTTAAGTACTCCTTTAAATTTTTTTTGCCATGGGTTCTCTAGTACATAGCACATCCTAACACATGGTTTTTCTCAATCAACAACCAACATCACCCAAATTCTCATCACAACACCTTAACACACCAATTTACACCAAAACTACCCACATCATCATATAGTGCTTAAACTTAAAATGCTTGGCACTTAGGCCCTTAAATGACAATAATCTTAACCACTGAATTTCCACATATATTTGCCTTTAACCTGCGAATACACACAACAAGGCTCCCATTGAAATAAAATGCTTCTTATATTTCATCTCACAACATTGTTTTAACTATCTCTTCTTCTCATTGCTCTTTAGTCACAAGTTCACAAGTATAGTCATTGTTTCTACTAGGTTTTTATATAACCCTTTTCTAATGTAAACTCTACACTAACCCATCACATATCTAAATCCCATTCCCTTAACAATAAAACACCTTAAGGTAAGTAATTTACCTTGTTCTTTTACAAGCTTTAAAAGCTTTCTTCCTTAGGTTTTTCCTTGCTCAATCTCGGTCACCAATATATATCTCCTTGCCAATGTTCTAACCATTACCCAATGACTCCAATGAGTACTCGATAATACATTAACCCTAAGAACAAACCTAGGTTAAAATGTGCTTTAAGGTATTAAGTGATTGTTTTACCTTGGTCTCTTAAGACAAGATTGGATATGAAGCAAGGAGGACCTCCTCAATCCTTTGAAGAGTAGAAACAAGCTAGAACAAGGCATTAAAATGAAGCCTCATGAGCATACATTTTCGGTCTAGAAGAAAAGTGATGGAAACCTAGATTTTCTTACACTTTCTTTACCTTAAGAGAATGGAGAAGCCAATGGAGTCTCCAAATTTGAATTTCCTCCTCTAATGGTCGTTTGGCTTGGCACCAATCAAAGCTCTTGAAGTTTTGAAAAGAGAAAGAGAGAGCTTGAGCTAACTAAGAGGAATATGTAATTTGTTTTGGTTTTGGAGCTAAATGAGCAAGTAGTGATCAAAGCTAGATGGAGATAGCATGGAGGTTGAGTTTTACGTGAGAAAGAAGAAAGCGAGCAAAGAAAACCGTGGAGAAGATGGAGAATGAAGAGATGAGGAGAGAGGTAAGTAAAGTGAGATATTTGTTTCCTTAAAGTAAATAGTACTCCTTACTTTTCCCTCTTCTTTTCTAATATCATTTGGCTACTCATGATGAGTCACAACCTTAGAAAACCGCCTCCTTTATTAATTAGGCTAGTCATGGTCTTGTTTGACCAACTAAGTAAACTAAATGACTTATGTTATAACTAGCTTAATTAAGTTACTATTCATAAAAACAAGGCACAATGTTGTGAAATTTTTGATTTCCCATTGATATAGACTTCCAAATGTGATACTATATAGTACACATGTTATTAAAGAGTAATTATGGACATTTAGCCATTCAAAACTCATTTACAAGACAATTTTTCAAAAATGTGCTTTAAGACTCCTTAAAGCACATTTTGTGTTTTAACTTGTTTTCAAGCTTGGTTTTCTTTGGTAATTGATTTAAATGACCATTAGGATATTAATAAGGTCTTAGAACAATATTTGGGTACTCTCCCAAGTCTCTCCAAGCTTAGAGCACGTTTTTGCTTAAACTGCTCTTTTGGTGTTTCCTTATATTTCTTTGATTAGAAATGTTTCTTAATGTTTCTAAGGCATTATTTAGCCTCCTTATATCTTAGTTTATCATTTAAACACCATATATAAGTTTGGGGTATTTCAATCTACCCCCCTTAAAAGAACTTTGACCTCAAAGTTCTCATATGTACTTAACCATTCACGTACTCAATTCCTTTAATCTTAACACCACATCTTATATCCAGATTCACACATCTCAAGACTCAAAAGTCAATCTCAAATACAATACATAAGTATTATACATAACTCAAACTTAACACCAAAGTGTAGCAACTTACACCAAATTCACATCTTAAACAATCAAACAAACGACAAACATGATCGTTTCCTAACCAAAAGCGAGGAAGCTCTACCCCCCTTAAAAAGGGGTACGCCCCTACCCTATACAGACGATCTAGTCAGTAAACAAAGAAGGGTACTTCGCCCTCATCTTATCCTCTAATTCCCACGTGGCCTCTTCGACATCCTGGTTAGACCAGAGAACCTTCACCAGTCGCACTGACTTGTGGCGAGTGTCCCTAGTCTTACTGTCCAAGATTCTCTGAGGAGTCTCCACTGATCTCATATTCGGTTCTAAAGTCAACCTCTCAGGTTCTAACACATGGGAGGGGTGGTGCATGTATTTCTTTAGCTGTGAAACATGAAAAACATCATGCACTTTACCCAGCTCAGCAGGTAAATTCAACCTGTAAGCAACCGGACCCACCCGCTCCGTAATCTCATAAGGACCAACAAATTTCGGGCTTAATTTGCCCTTCTGCCCAAACCTGAATACACCCTTCATTGGTGAAACTCGCAGAAATACCTGGTCGCCCACTGCGAACTCCAGGTCCCGTCGTCGAACATCAGCATACGACTTCTGCCTATCTTGAGCAGCTTTCATGTTCTCTCTGGTTTGCTGAACTTCAGCCTTACTTGTTCTAATATTCTGGTCCTATAATGACCGTCTCACTCAACTCATCCCAGCAGAGTGGTGTATAACATGGTCTACCGTACAACGCTTGAAAAGGTGCCATCTTGATCGAAGCGTGATAGCTGTTGTTGTATGAAAACTCGATCAGATGCAATCTGTCAATCCAACTGCCCTGGAAGTCTAAGGCACATGCTCTCAGCATGTCCTCGAGTGTCTGAATAGTACGCTCAGTCTGACCATCTGTCTGAGGATGGAACGCGGTACTCAGCTTGAGTTCTGTACCCAACGCTTCTTTGGTAGCTCTCCAGTACCTCGAAGGAATCTGGTATCTCTATCTGACACTATGGTCTTTGGTATCCCATGATGTCTCATGATTTTTTTCTCAAATAACTCAGCTAATTTGGTCACCTTCCAAGTATCCTTCATCGGTATGAATCGGGCTACTTTGGTAAGGCGATCCACCACCACCCATATCATGTTGAGACCTCCCCTAGCAGGTGGAAGCCCAACTACGAAGTCCATGGAAATATCATGGAACTTCAACTCCGGAACTGGCATCGACTGTACCATTCCGCCCGGTCGTCGGTGCTCAATTTCACCTTCTGGCATGTGAGACACCTCAAGACGAACTCGGTAACATCTGTCTTCATCCCCGACCACCAGAAGTATCTCTTCATGTCTTTATACATTTTAGAGGCTCCCGGATGGATGGAAACTGAAGAACAGTGTGATTCTCTAAGTATACGGTCTTTCAGATCCGTGTTGCCCCGTGGTATGCATAACCGGCCCTTAAGTCTGATCAGATCATCATCATGAAGTCTGAAGTCGTATTTCTGACTCTCAAAGGTACCATCTATCAGCTTCTGTCTGACCTCTCTCATGTACTCATCTGTCCTCTGAGCCTCTCGCACCTCATCAACCAAGCTGGAGAAGGAAACTAGCGAATGGAGTGAGTGTGCTCGACGGCTCAGGGCGCCTGCTACAACATTGGCCTTCCCCTCTTTGTATTGGAGGTCAATGTCATTGTCTTTCAGAAACTCTAACCATCTCCTCTGTCAAAGATTCAACTCCTTCTGAGTGAATATATATCTCAAACTCTTATGATCGGTGTGGATCGTCACACTAACCCCATACTAGTGGCGCCATATCTTCAAAGCGAAGACTACAGCTCCCAGCTCTAAATCATGTGTGGGGTAGTTCTCCTCATGTTTCTTCAACTGGCGTGAGGCATATGCCACCACCTTGCCATGTTGCATGAGCACGCAACCCAGCCCTCTGTCGGATGCATCACAATAAACCTCAAAGCCCTCTGTACCGTCTGGAATGGTCAGAACGGGTGCAGTGGTCAGTGAGTCCTTCAAGCTCTAAAATGATCTCTCACAGTCAACTGTCCACAAGAACGGTGCATCCTTCTTCATCAGACTGGTCATCGGTTTTGCGACCTTGCTGAAATCCCTAACAACCTCCTATAGTAACCTGCCAGACCGAGAAAGCTCCGGATGTCGGTAACAGTCTTCGGCCTTGGCCAAGTACGTACGGCATCAATCTTCGCTGGATCCACTGAGATCCCAGCATCTGAGATGACATGACCTAGGAAAGAGACCTGGTCAAGCCAAAACTCACACTTGGAGAACTTAGCATATAGCTGGTTCTCCCTCAATATTTCCAATACTCTCCTCAGATGTTCCTCATGTTCAACCTTAGACTTCGAGTATATCAAAATGTCATCAATAAACACCATAACCGACTTGTCCAGATGTTCCCGGAACAAGCGGTTCATCAGATCCATAAACTTTGCCGGTGCGTTCGACAAACCGAACGGCATCACTGTAAACTCATAGTGGCTTATCGTGTCCGGAATGTCGTCTTCTCAATGTCTCCCTCCTTAATGGCTATCTGATGATACCCCAATCTGAGATCAATCTTGGAGAACACAGATGCTCCCTTCAACTGATCGAACAGATCGTTAATGCGGGGTAGTGGGTACTTATTCTTCACTGTCACTGCATTCAGCTCTCTATAGTCGATGCAGAGGCAGAGACTACCATCCTTCTTCTTCACGAAGAGGACTGGCGCTCCCCATGGTGACACACTTGGTCTAATAAACCCTTATCCAATAATCTTTCAATTGTTCCTTTAATTCAGTCATTTCTGCCGGAGCCATACGGTATGGTGCCTTGGCTATCGTTCCGGTACCAGGTAGCAGCTCGATGGTGAACTCTACCTCCCGAGTGGGTGCATGCCGGGCATTTCCCGTGGAAACAAGTCGGGGAACTCCGACACTACCGGTAAGTCGGGGTCGAACTCAGGGTCTCTCTCTATGTCCTGTACATAGCAGAGGTACACTTCTTCCTTTCTCCTTAACTCCTTATACATTGCCATGGCGGTGATGATCTAGTCGAAGGCTCTCTGGGCCTCTGGCGGTATGATATTGTTACCCCAGACGGACTCCTGAGCAGCAATCTATGCTCGGCGCAGAGGATACGTCCATTGTGCCGCTCCAACCAGTTCATCCAAAGATAACATCAAATCCTAGCTCACTGAACTCTACAAAACTGAAAGAAAAGTCTCCTCCCTTAATTCTAACAGTGGCTCCTCGGTAGTAACGAGTGCAACGAACCTTCTCCTTAGACGGGAGCGTAACCGTGAAGTCGGGTAGCTCATCAGCGTCTAGCCCCCCCCTCTCGCGAATGATGCCGAGAAAAAGGTAGCGAGGCCCCTGAGTCAAAGAGAATTGATGCCTCAATCCCATTAATCGGAAAGGTGCCGGTGAGGATAGTACCACTGGCGTCGGCCTGTGCCTCTGTAAGTATGCTTAGTGCACCTTCCGTACCGAGTCCAGATAACCTAATTGTATTCATAAGCTTCATGAGTATTGATGGTATAACAAGAGTCGAAACAATCTATAAAACAACACTGTTATTTTATTCATAACCATCCTGTTTACAACATGTGCTTTTATCTTACATCTCACTCTAACATTACATGGCTAATATTGTCTAAAGGTTAGGTTTAATCTCCCAGGTCTCATATGCATCGCATTGATTACTGCTGACGGTGTTGTATTCAGCTTGACTCTCTTAATCCCGTGGTACAACATCCTTGATTCTCCTCCCATAATTAATACATCTCCTGACTTAAGTACCAACTTATTCGCACGGTCTGCACGCTTCTGCTCGCCGTATAAAAACTCTGCATCATCCCCAATGGACAAAGACACTACGGGTATCCCTCTTTCGAGAGACTCCGTTGTCTCGTCCTTATCCTGGTGTAGTCCAAGTCGCCCATCCTTCTCGTAGAAGTTCACAATGCAAATGTCTGCTCGAATGTCTGGAGTCAGTTCAGCTTCCAACTGCTGAGCGATTTCCACAACTTGTGTAATAACTGGATGGAACTCTTCGGGTATTCCCGGTGGTGAGACTCCATCTTGCATCCTCGTGGTTTGGTAATTCTTGGCATACGGGTTCCAATCCTTGCCCAAGCTCATCATTTTTATTTCATCCTTGCTCCCCCTGGGTACTCCGGTGTGTAAAAACCTCCCGGTCCCATTCCTAGTTGATTGCATCTTCTGATGATGGCTATTTGTGCTTCGGGTGTCAGGTATCCCCTTAATAAAATCATACCTGTGCGGATAACCTGACATTGTTCGGTTGGAAAGTCTATGGTTTCGATGTCGGTGTGCTCCGGGTTAGGTGTAGATGGTATTGGGTAGCAGATGTTGAATCTTCCTAAAGTGGTAGTAGTTTAAATCTTACTTAAGTTCTAATCTCATCTTATTCTTACTTAACTCAGTTATTCACCAAACATGCATGATAATGCGGTAAGCAGGTAGTTTTATTACTAAATGGTTATAGTGGTACCTGGCCTCGATGAGGGTTCAGGCTCATCGTCCCGGTCCACCATGTGTAGTGTGGGTCCCGACTTCTGGGTCACCCTTGGGTTCTTGTCTGCCGCCTGCTGCACCTTCCTCTGACCGTCAGATCCAGCTCCCTGATCGGTCTTGCTCTTGCCCCTGGTGTCAGGCCTATAGGCTCTGCTAGCAGGGTTCCGGTAACCCTCATATGCCCGTGTCCGTACACTCCACAAAAGTTGCACTCCACCTTATTCCCTTTACAATCGAGCCCGGGGTGGTCCTTGTGACACCACCTACAGATGAAGTGTCGCTGGTAGCCACCACCGGCTCCCTTCTCAGTCTCAGATCCTGATGATTCATAATATTAGTACCCATTTCTCAAACGGTCACTAATTGTTTCTTAACTCATTCAACATCAATTCCTTACCCTTTGGCGCCCTAGAGCGCAGGGGTGTAGCTGCATAAGCATATGTCAACTTCAATTGCTCTTCCGGAGCCTTCTCTTTTTCCTCCTTCCCCTTTGGGTTCTGATTTTTCTGGGCCTGAGGCTGGTACTTTTGTTTCTTGTACCCTCCTTGCCCTTGACTCTCCAGCTCTTACTCTTACCAGCATTCTTTCTCTTAGCATTCTCCTCGTCCCTCAGCTGGACGTTTATCTCAACCTTAGCAGCGGCATGATAGCACTCCTGCTTTTCCACATTAGTCACTCTCATTCCTTGTAATCTAAATCTTATTCATTTACTTATTCAAATCTCAATCATTCTTATTACCTGCAAGGTAGTGTAACTCGTCGGCCCCCATGCCGTAGCGGAGTCGATGGCTAAGCCCGCCATAGAAGCGGTCCACCAGGATCTGGTCAGAATATCCCAGACCTGGCAGAAGACGGAGCAAGGCGGTGAACTCTGAGTAATACTCGTCCACCGTCATCTTGTCTGTCTGCTTAAGCGCATCCAACTGCAAGCGCTTCTTCGTCGGACATGGGCGGGGTAGTACTTTGCTCGTAGCAAGGCGGTGTACTGCTCCCAGCCGAACTCTGGATCGGCCACATGCTCGGCCCTCACCAGCTTCCACCAATCACCTGCCGCCCCCTTCAGATAAAAGCAGCCAGACGCACCTTGATCCCATAGGGACGTCAAGGGTCTCGAAGGCGGTCTCCAGCTCGGAGATGTACGCCTCAAGCTTGGCGGGATCGGTCTCCCCCTTAAAGTGCGCGGGTCGAAGATCTGCAAGACTCTTCACCCAATTTGGTTCCCTGGGTTGTGGCGGTGGAGGTGGTGCACCCACACCAGACTGATAGCCCATATGCCCTAATGCGGCAGCTACGATCTCTGCGATCGTCTGCCCTCCCGGTATTCCTGAAGCATCATCACCCTGGCCGCGACCTCGGCTTCCTCTAGGACGTCCTGCCATCTGAACAAGCATAACTCACATTAGATTCGTATTCACCACTGTTTTGGTTAACGAATTTATAACGTCCGTAGACGGTAAAGACGATCCACACTTATTAGTGGTCATCTGACTCCACTCACTCTAACTTCTCACACCCTTAACCCATCACTTATTCCTTAACTTATATCCTAACTCGGTGGTTACTCATGTCCGGTATTTCTTGATCAGAGCGTAACTACGCTCTGATACCACTTTTTGTAACACCCCATCCAAAGCCAATCGTGGTTATCGCAAAACTGAACCTTAATCGAATACGTCGCAGCGGAAATAATAAACACCTGGACCTTGCCACGGTCTGATCGTTAGAATATACCGGCCTTAACATTTACAACACTTATCCAAAATACTTAACCAACCCAAAACATCACCATCCATAATACCACAACCAACCGAGTACAATAGCTAAGACATAATCACCACCTTACATCAGTTTAAATATAAACAGACGGGTGCACAGGCGCAACCCGAACTCAAAATAAATATCCCATCCTAAGTCTAACCGCTCCTACTCTCGTAGTGCGTCCTCATGGGTCTCTTACCTGCAAGTGTAAAAACAGCCCCCAAAGGGGGTCAGCACGAATGCTGGTACACCCTCTCATGGCCCCCAAGCTAACGGGCTACGACGACTAATTGTCGATAGCATGGAAATTGATTATATACACAAGCATGATATGAAGTGCAATAACAATAACCACAGATGAACATGTATAGTTCACAACAATGAACGACTAAAGCGTTCCCTTATCAAGTGGGTTAGTAACCCCCTCCTTAGTCCTCATTTCCTAATCTCAGTTCCTTACCTTACCTTAATCTTAATCTCAACTTATTCTCAGTTTACAAACCGTTCCTGGAAGGGAATGGTTGTAGCTTAATTCAAACCTGGGATTTAGGTGATCCCACCGCACCATCTTAATGCCACCTACTCTGGACGGGAGTCCAGCGTAGCTGAGCCGGCAACCGGCCCTAGGCTACAAGTCTGAAGACAAGTCCTTAAGCGGTGGGCGGATCTGATTCAGATACCGTCCCCCTTTTTCCTTAGCATGCATGTCCGGAGATCGGTCTCGGGTTTCCTCACTCAAGTTCCAGTTAGTAGAAATCTTAATCACCATGTGCTAGCTAAGCCTTAATGGGCATTAACCAACAACCACCAAATATAACTGGTTAGTAAGTACTAAACTTGGTTAGTAACAATCTCAAGTCTCGCGGGTTAGTGTAAACATAACACATACACAACGAGAACAAATATAAACTGGTTGCATGCTTTATCTTGTTTTAGTCATAGCAATTAACAGATAGCACACAAGCCGAGGGACACCTCGTTAGCAAGCAGGTCACAAGAAAGATTGTACCGTTCACCGTCGATCGTCGTTTGTTTTATCTTCTTCCGGGGTCCCAATTCACAAACCTAAAACATTGGTTCATTTTTAGACCATTAGTTATTTGCACCTTACTTAACTCACTTAGTCCCTAAAGATTCCCATTCAATAACCTCTCAAGTCTTTGCCACTTAGCTTACAAACTTAACTTTAAACATTAAAATTTATACTTAACTTAATCCCTTAAGTTCTTAGGGTCCTAATCATTACCACCCTACCAATGGTATACCTTATTACCTATTACCATCCTTAGAATTCAAATTTCTTTTTTTTTATTTTTAGGCTCGACCGAACTTCCGACCGACCTTACCCAAGGTCGGTCCATTCCAGAACACATTACCATTTGAAAATTCTACCCCGACCGACCTTGCAAGTCCGGTCCCAAGGTCGGTCCATTCCCGAGAGTTTTCCCCCGTGGGAAATTTAAGCTCGACCGAACTTGCGAAGTCCGGTCCCATGTTCGGTCGATTCTAGAGACTTATTTCCTTCACAAAATACAAGCCCGACCGAACTTGTAAGTCCGGTCTTCAAGTTCGGTCGGTTCCAGAGACCATTTCCGGTAGTGTAATTTGAGCTCGACCGACCTTGCAGGTCCGGTCCCTAAGGTCGGTCGGCTCCAGAACCTTGTTTCCAATTCCCATTCAACTCCAAACTTCACCTCATATATCCTAGCATGTTCTAACCTCATTTTGGCACCTCAAATACACCCTTAAGCCCTCCACTAAACACATTAAATCATTCACCAAGATCCACCTTAGTCATTATGCATTTTCCTTGTAATGCCAACACTTGTAATGTTTTTCACTAGGTTTCTAGGTGTGGTTCATACCTAGTATAACCACTATGCCAAATGCTTCCTCACCACTATAACATCATCTCCCAAGCATCTTTCACCATCTAAAACTCCTTTACACAACTACTCATAGTTTCTTCACAAGCTTATGCTTCCATCTATCTACACATCATTTCCTTCCTAGTTGTCTATCAACATTTGCCTAAGTCCTAAATACTCAAGTATATTCTTTTGATTCCTAAATCCTTCATAGCAATGCCTAAGTCATTATAACTCATTAAAACACTTTATCTCACCCCTTTTTCATCAAGACAACCTCTAAAACTTCCTAGTACTTCCTTAGTCATTAAATCCCCTTAGAACATCTTAAACACTTAAGTACTCTCCTTTAAATTTTTTTTGCCATGGGTTCTCTAGTACATTGCATATCCTAACACATGGTTTTTCTCCATCAAACAACCAACATCCCAAATTCTCATCACAACACCTTAACACACAATTTACACCAAAACTACACCACATCATCCTATAGTGCTTAAACTTAAAATGCTTGGCACTTAGGCCCTTAAATGACAATAATCTTAACCACTGAATTTCCACATATATTTGCCTTTAACCTGCGAATACACACAACAAGGCTCCCATTGAAATAAAATGCTTCTTATACTTCATCTCAAAATTGTTTTAACTATCTCTTCTTCTCATTTGCTCTTTAGTCACAAGTTCACAAGTATAGTCATTGTTTCTCCTAGGTTTAATAAACCCTTTTCAAATGTAAACTCTACACTAAACCCATCACATATCTAAATCCCATTCCCTTAAACAATAAAACACCTTAAGGTAAGTAATTACCTTGTTCTTTTACAAGCTTTAAAAGCTTTCTTCCTTAGGTTTTTCCTTGCTCAATCTCGGTCACCAATATATATCTCCTTGCCAGTGATCTAACCAATATCCAATGACTCCAATGAGTACTCGATAATACATTAACCCTAAGGAACAAACCCTAGGTTAAAAATGTGCTTTAAGGTATTAAGTGATTGTTTTTACCTTGGTTTCTTAAGACAAGCTTGGATATGAAGCAAGGAGGTCCTCCTCAATCCTTTGAAGAGTAGAAAACAAGCTAGAACAAGGCATTAAAATGAAGCCTCATGAGCATACATTTTCGGTCAAGAAGAAAAGTGATGGAAACCTAGATTTTCTTACACTTTCTTTACCTTAAGAGAATGGAGAAGCCAATGGAGTCTCCAAACTTGAATTTCCTCCTCTAATGGTGGTTTTCTTGGCACCAAATCAAAGCTCTTGAAGTCTGGAAAAGATAGAAAGAGAGAGCTTGAGCTAACTAAGAGGAATATGTAATTTGTTTTGGTTTTGGAGCAAAATGAGCAAGTAGTGATCAAAGCTAGATGGAGCTAGCATGGAGGTTTTGTTTTACGTGAGAGAGAAAGAGAGGCAAAGAAAACCGGTGGAGAAGATGGAGAATGAAGAGATGAGGAGAGAGTAGGTAAAGTGAGATATTTGTTTCCTTAAAGTAAATAGTAACTCCTTACTTTTCCCTCTTCTTTTCTAATATCATTTGGCTACTCATGATGAGTCAACCTTAGAAACCGGCCCCCTTTATTAATTAGGCTAGTCATGGCCTTGTTTGACAAACTAAGTAAAACTAAATTGACTTATGTTATAAACTAGCTTAATTAAGTTACTATTCACAAAACAAGGCACATTGTTGTGAAATTTTTGATTTCACATTGATATAGACTTCCAAATGTGATACTATATAGTACACATGTTAATTAAAGAGTAATGATGGACATTTAGCCATTCAAAACTCATTTACAAGACAATTTTTCAAAAATGTGCTTTAAGACTCCTTAAAGCACATTTTGTGTTTTAACTTGTTTTCAAGCTTGGTTTCTTTGGTAATTGATTTAAAATGACCATTAGGATATTACTAAGGTCTTAGAACAATATTTGGGTACTCTCCCAAGTCTCTCCAAGCTTAGAGCACGTTTTTGCTTAAACTGCTCTTTTGGTGTTCCTTATTTTCTTTGATTAGAAAGTGGTCTAAGGCATTATTTAGCCTCCTTATATCTTATTTTATCATTTAAACACGATATATAAGTTTGGGGTATTTCACTTCAAGGTAAGGAAAAACCAAAGAAAACTTCATTTCCTTCACTTTTTTGTTGTGACCAAAAAATGCACCTTGTAATGGTGTCTTCTCTTTTCTTGGTTTAGCTTCACTCTCATCTTCATAGGGCTTTGTGGAGTCCTCTCTTGCTACATATCCAAACCCTCTTCCATTTCCAAGGTAAAACAACTACCTTAGTGTTTTAAGACAATGTAAAACTTAGGGTTTATAAGTGTGCTTAAGCATGAAACTTGTATACTTATTACATTGCTTGTATATTGATTAGAAGTTGTCAAGCAACTAAAGCCTTGCCGATTTTAGTCAAGGAAACAAGAAAGAAGTTTGTGTGGAAAAGAGGTAAATGTGTTAACCTAATGTAGCTTAAAGCCTTAGGAGAAATGAGCTTATGTTGCTTATTAAAACTACTTAAGGAGCCAATAGTGAATGACCTAGTAAATGTCCTTAAGGGAATTATTAAAAGGCATATGAGGTGTTGTGTGTAGTTGCAGGTCAAGACAATATATATGTGGGAAATTCAGTGTTTAAGTTTTATGTTATTTAAGGGCCTAAGAGCCATGTTATTTAAGGGCCTAAGTGCCAAGCATGTTAAATTATGCACAATATTGTGATGTAGTGTAATGGGGTGAAGTTTTGTGTATGAGAATGTCTTGATGGATTTAAGTGTTCTTGGATGTTTAATGGTGAAAACTATGTGTTTTGGTGTAAGAATATACAAGAGAAGCTATGGCAAAATTTAGTTGATAAACAAGGAGTTTGTGTTCTAATGAGATTTTATGACCTAGAAGGTACTAGGAAATTGTTAAGTGTTAAGATGGTGAAAGAAAGTGAATCATGATGTTTTAGGTGTTAAGATGCCATTGGCATTGTCTTGGAGGTGTAACACCCCACCTACCACCGTACACATAACATCAAATTGCAGCGGAAAATTCAACTCATCACCTTACTTGATTCAATGGTGTTACACGCCGTTAACCACACCCACGTGGCTAACAAGGCTAATACATGTACATTGTATCGGTCTGATGGACTAGATTTCCGAGCAACTACACAAAATACCATCCTTATTCCGTTTCCAACATTTATTATTACATACATTCCCACTGTATCGAGTATTTACAACTAATGCCGATAACAATTTCGGTCTTACTACGCCTACAATGCTTACGCCATTAAATGGCTACCCATGTATAAACATCTACCCCCGTCCTACTCTCGAACGGCTTCCACTCCTTGTGCCTGAAATGAGAAGGAGAAAGGGTGGCCCCCAAGGGGCTCAGCACCTTTCTGGTATGTTAATCCCGCACCCACATGCTAAGACCGGGCACGCACAACTAATTGTCGTCTTAGCATGCAGTTGATTATATTAAAATCACGCATACAAACCATAAACACACAACACTTTGCATACACCCAACGATAGGTCTCAACATATATCCAACACATCCACACTTAACAAACCATCCAATGATTCCTTTAACCTTAGAGTGGCTCTCCTCTAAAACGGAGCTACTTCCTTAATGAACGCCACGACCCATTAATCGGGTTATCCTTAAACGCCTCTTGTCACAAACTGGGATTCATTCCATGATCCACACACTCCATATCATACAACATATCTCATTTCTCACATAATAAAACACAACAACACCTTTTTGTTTCGACGTACACATGATAACATCACAATCATTTTAAACACCTAACGTATACTTAACGTAGCATAGCAAGGGAATTCGCATAGCACAACACCAATACATAACACCGTAGATCGGTTCTCACAAGGAACCTTCCACCATAGTTAGTATACATAGTGAGCCTAGAGATTATTACCAATCCCATGTTAAGCTCGTTACCAACCTCGTTACCGTCCGGTTATATAGAACGGTTAACTTATACCCAAGGTGTGTCGGATATAGTAATCCCAAGCACACCGAAATAACATTCGTATGCCCTGTGGCCCGACGTGAGTCAGTAACTAGCTTTGGATAAGCTAAGGGAAGGTAGAAACCAAATTGGAGTACCACCTATACATACACCAAGAGAGCCGAACCGGATATGATATCAACTCCCGTCCATCACACGCGTGGCCGGAACAACCGGACTCCTCACCCCCCATTAGTACATATACTCTTATAAATAAGTAGTTAGAGATCCATTATGGAGCCTACCACATCCACACACCATACGGTATCATAACCGAGTTAAGCACACAAGGGAGGTTCACACACTTGCATACAATAACAATGTCCAACTAACTCACACATAGCCGTGGTTAGCACGTTCCCAAGGTTTGGGCCGTCAACTCCGAATACCGATCACTCATGTGTTCCTAGATTTGGTTAGCTAAGGTTTAACACATATTTGAGGTTAAATGGTATCGGAGGCCAAATTCGCCACATAAATGAATTACTATAAACTCATTACATGTTTTAATCTTACAAGGTGGCAAACACTCAGTAAAACATATTGGCATACAAGCCGGTGTAATCCGGTAGGACACAGGTTGCAAGAAAACCATACCTGTCACCGGAGTCCACTTTACCACGTCCACTTATGTTCCTCGAGCAATTCTCGAACAACTGATAACATTACATGTACTTTTATTAACATCGGGGTAGCATGATTATTTAATGTCTAATGCTTATAATTTTCCCCGTTAACTTAGTTACATAACTTCACTTTTTAACTTGTTTTACTTTCACATTTTATTACAACTTTTCACCCACTTATTGTCATTAAAACTCACCTAACATGTCCTTAACATCCTCATAACAATTAACCATCAATCCCCATCATTACACACCATTTCCATACTTTAAACAATGTTTTTGGTCCATACAGCGCCTTGTCCGAACTTGTGTCCGGACTTCTCAAGTTCGGACACCGTTCGAGACTCTAAGGGTGCAAATTGGTGGACGTCCGAACTTGCGTCCGGACTTCCCAAGTTCGGACGCCGTTCGAAGCCAAACCAGAGAATGAATTATGTGTGTCCGAACTTCCCATGTTCGGACGGTAGTTCGGACATCAATCGAAGGTCAGAAAACTCACGCGCACAGAGGCACGTCCGAACGTCCACGTTCGGACGGTAGTTCGGACGGGCCAGAACCTCATTTTCCAAGTCTTGTTTCACCTCTTATCTTCATCCTTTAATTACCCAAGCTTCATACATGAACTTGGCATATTCTAATACTAGAATATCACTTTGATTCACCTTAAAACATAGTCCAACTTGTTACTCAATCTTCTTATCAAATCTCTTAACACTTGTAACATTTCCTTTTGGTTTTCTAAGTGGTGTTTCACCTTAAATGACCACTACACTAAAATGCTTCTTTACCTTCATAACATCATCTCTTAAGCATCATTTCTTACAAAACAAATCTTCTTTTTCACACCTTCTCGAATTCCTTTCTCAAAACCTTACCTAAACATCATTCTCTCCTTATTCATCAACATTACCTAAACCTTAAACAAACTCCTCCAAGACTTTAATACATCCTAAAAACACTCATTGGATTTCTAGAACTTCCAAGCCAATGCCTAAATCCTTATAGCACCTTAGAACACCTTAATGCATGTTTTCTTCCTTAGCAAAGCATGTATCCTTTCCTAACAATTCCTAGTTCACCCAAGTTCATTCAAGCACTTAAACTCCTTATACATTTTACAAATTTTGCCATAGGTTCTCTTAGCACATCATCATTCCAAAGCTCATAGTTTTCACCATTGAACACTCAAGAACACCCAAATCCATCAAGAACACTATCACTCACAAAACTTCACCAAATTACACTACATCACAATATAGTGCATAATTAAACTTGCTTGGCACTTAGGCCCTTAAAAGCATGGCTCTTAGGCCCTTAAATAGCTTAAACCTTAAACACTGAATTTCCACAATACATAAGCCTTTGACCTGCAAATACACACAACATGGCATATGTTCTTTTACTATTCTCCTTGAGAACACTTTACTAAGTCATTCACCATTTGCTCTTTAGGTAGTTTTAACAAGCATTATAAGCTCATTCCTCCTAAGGCATTAAACCACATTAGGTTAGTATATTTACCTCTTTTCCACCCAAACTTCTTTCTTGTTTCCTCATAAAACCGGTAAGGCATTTCATTCCTTGTCAACTACTAAACAATACACCAACATTGAAATGAGTATATAAGCTTTAAGCTTCATCTCATTGTAAACCCTAGTTACATATATTGTTTTAACACATCAAGGTAATTGTTTTACCTTTGAATGGAAAGAGAGCTTGAATGAGTATCAAGAGAGGACTCCTCCTAGCCCTTGGAAGATTTAAATGAAGCTAAAACAAGACAAGAGAAGACACCATTACAAGGTGCATTTTCGGTCAACACCAAAAATGAAGGAAATGGAGTTTTCTTTGGTTTTTCCTTACCTTGAAAGCAAAGGTGATCAACAAGGTATAAAAATATTAGCTCAAGCTCCTTCCATATGGAAGTTCTCCTTGGCACCGAAATGGTGGTTTTGATGATTTGAAAAGACAATGTTGTAGGCTTGCTCCAACTAAGAGAACGGTAGTCTCGGAATTAAATTCGGAGCATGGAGTCATAAGTTACAAGTGAAGAAGGATGAAGAATGATATGGTCTGTTGGAAAACCGATGGAGAGAGGAGGAAGAAGGTGGCCACCGTGGGAAATGAAGAAAGGAATGAAGAGAGAATGAAGATAACCTTTGCTTTTTGAAGATATTTGTTCTTTTAAAGCAAATAGTACATTAATTAGTCATTCTTTCTTTTCTTAGTAAATTAACAAGGGTGGTGAGTCACCACACCTTAAAACCGGCCCCCAATAGTACCTAGGGTATTTTAGACTTTATTAATCAATTGTCTCACTTATAACATTATATGTTACAAACTAGCTTATTAAGGTTACTATTCACAAAAACAAGGCACATAGAAGTGAAATTTTTGATTTCCCATTGATATAGCCACCCAAATGTGATACTATATAGTAGACATGTTAATTAAAGAGTAATGATGGACATTTAGCCATTCAAAACTCATTTACAAGACAATTTTTCAAAAACGTGCTTTAAGACTTCTTAAAGCACATTTTGTGTTTTAACTTGTTTTCAAGCTTGGTTTTCTTTAGTAATTGATTTAATATGTTCATTAACATATAAATAAGGCATAGGTATGACCCTTAGGTCTTATACACATTTATCCCAAGCTTAGAGCACATTTTAGCCCATATTGACCTTAAGGTATTTATTGTTTTGTGTTGGTTTCATTGTCTACCAAAGTTTCCTAAGGACTTAATTAGCCTTATAAAGTCATAATTAAATATTATCAAGTCTTGGTAGGCTTTTGGGTCCTAACCAAGTTCACTCCAAGCTTAGAGCATGTTTTTGCTCAACCGTGTCTTAGTGTTTTATTGTGTTTTACCAGGGGTTAAATGGTTCATTTATGTTTCTAAGGCACTTTTTAGCCTTTAAATACCATATTTTAACATTTACACAACATACCAAGGTTTAGGGTATTTCAATCTACCCCCCTAAAAAGAACTCGTCCTCGAAGTTCACATTTCCTCGCATCATTGGATTAGAATACGGGAATTACTTATAACCATAATACTTCCATTACCAACCACCCTTACATCCAACCCCGGACTTAATGGTCCGGGCAACATATCCACATTATACATACAATATATACTCACATGGTAACCTCGGACTTAATGGTCCGGGTACCTTCACCACACTAGCACTTACATAATATCCCTCAGACTCTTAGGTCTGGGTGACATAACCACATTTGGACTCATAGGCCCGGGTAACACAATCAATTCAGACCCACCCAGACTTAGTCTAACTCATTCTTATAACTTTTATTAACATGTTTTGTATATCAACAGAAATACCTTTCCCTTTTCCATCTCATGTTGTCTATATACGTTAGATCATACACTGATCCGCAGAACACTCTGCGATGGACACTTCTGGTCCCCGTTCCTTTGGGAGATCAAAAACATTCACTTAATTTTTAACATATGTACTTCTCATGTCACCGGTCCGAAGACAAAGGCTCATACGTCCTCAGCTCGTGAGCAAGTACTACAAAAATATTCTTTACTGGTTAAGTATAAGAAGATCTTTTATTCAAAATATTAATCGATTGTTTGAAAACACCAATTGAAAATCCTTTTGAAAAACACCACACAACTCCAAGTCCAATTTATGCTCCTTGTATTTTTCTTAACATGGTTGTTTGTGACCACTTACAGGGAGCTTCAAGAGTCATCCAACCCTGATGTGATCAGCATCAGTTGAACTATCTTTCCACCCCAATTTGTGTTCGGCTTCCCTTGATCTCATGATAATCAAGTTTCACCTCCCACTTCTTTTTCAACCAACAACTAATTCAAGCGTATCCCATTTTCTATCTTTAAATCCTTCTAGTCATAATCATTACATCTCCAAGGAATAGAACTCCGTCTATCAATCATCACCCAAATCCAACTTAATTCAAGTTACCTAGGAAATTTAATTCTCACTAGGTTCTATGTCGGTCTTATACCCCTCATAAATCACAACACTGTATATATATACATATTTTTTATCAAAATACAATACATGGTTTACATTTATGCACCGTCGGGGTTTTAGTTCCCCGGGAGTTTCTTACTCCCTTCCACTTGTACTCTTACACACCACTGTTAACAAAATAAGCACACTTCCCACAATGGTATTCGCATCTTCTGTGCGCAATTACCACAATTTAACCACAAATAAATGCGTATGTTTATATAACACACGCGCCAACCATCATAACAAATCATTGTGCTATGCACAACCCCGTTCACGTACACTTGTACGGTAAAACACACTAAGTGGTTTTGCGCTCTACCCCCCTTAAAAGGGATTACGTCCACGTAATCAATCACTAACCTTGGCTTAAAATGTTCTGCCGTTGTGAAGTGTTTTAACTTCCACGCGGTCCATTACACAATGGATTCTGATTAGAGGATCTTAACCATATTAGCGGTTTAGTTCCTAAACCAAGAATTCGCATTGGAGTTGTAACTCATAACCGGTTTCGGTCCTGGCCTGTGAGGCTTTTAGGCGTTGATAGCTAGCCATTTTTCATATTCACCATGTATATTCGGCATTTGATGCATGGGCTCACTGGCCTCTGCTGCGCCATTCTGATAATTATAGGGCTAGTTTGCCCCATTCGTTACTGTTACTGTATTGTACATCTCCATGTATTACCCTTATCTTGGAAGAATGGTTTCTCAACCGACGCATGGTATCTCTTACCCTGAGCGAATTCGGTGAGTATCACAATTTTCCATTCACTTCTCCAATAGCTTACAGTGTAAACTACTATGTAATTCACAATGATTGACTTACTTCTACCGACTTTCTGTCGGTTGAGATTGAGCTACTACCTAATGTGTAGTGCTCTCTCAGTTATTTCCACACCTGGGGTATATCTCATACCGACCTTTGGTATTTAGTGTTACTGTAGTTATTTACTGTTAATCATGTCTCCACCTTTGGTTTTGTACATGTATTCTTTCATTCCTACGACCTTGCATTACCTATGCATCGGCCATTATAACATTATTCCTCCACAATTACCATGCTTCTGATTCCTAGCTATGCCACTCGATCATTACTGTGCAAGTGCAATACCAAAACACTCAGTCATACAGAGTGCAGAGGCGTAAACTCTTGGCAGTAAATCTCTCATGCGATTGCGATAGGAATTTACACTGTGTTTTACCGAAATTCTTATCACATAATACTTGTCACCGGCTTACTGCTCGGCTCGTTTGCTATCATTTACTGTTGTACCTCGACTGGGTTTAATTCATAACTCTGCTCACTCACCATTTTATCATCTAACAATACTCCACAACGGTCGCTTATTGCGCACCGTACCTTACCCATTATACAACATCAACTTATACTGCATCCGCTATTATATAGCTTCCGCTATTACGCTGGGTTTCTGGGTTTATCTGGCACTTATTCGCTACTCATTTAGCTTCACACACCTATGGTGATTGCTATCAGACTTATTACTCTTCCTGTGTACACAACTGGTACGAGCACTTCTTTTCGTATTATTTTATTCAAATCCTCCTGGGTAATAACAACGTGGTCCATCCTCCACATACTTCTTGAACTAGATTCATAACTACCGCTCCTACGGTCTCACAATATCGAGAGGTATCCCCACTCTTAATGCAGTGGTTCGTTTACCACTCTATTCACTTATACAACATAAACTTCTACCATCAATCGAATTTATATAACATATCCTGCTTATGGCTTATAAGCCTTATTTGCTTGAGCTGGGCTCATTGTAGGCTGTCACACACATGTACTTCTCTGTACATATTTACAGGTCGTTGCATCACGTTTCCTTTCACGGATGCCCCTTAGGTTTGTCAGTCCGTCTTCTGACAACTTATGTCTAAACTGGGTGTTAATTTCAACCCTTGTGTTTCTGTCATGTATTTCGTTCAACAATTGTTGATGCGAACACCCTTCAAGGATTTCTCCTGGGTGTTGTTAAGTTATGCCTTTACATCTGGTCACAGTTATTGGTACATTCAGTTAGTCACGCCTTTTTGCGTTCTTAACAGTTATTATCTTCTTCTGTGAAGATCAACACTTCCTGGTAGTGTAGGTACTCATTCTGGGAGTTTCATCCCGTTCATTGCACATTAATGGTCCACATTAGGCATCTGCTTGCCATGTACAGGCTGGGTCACCGTTCCAGCTAATATGTCTATCCCTGAGGATCCTTAAGACATATACGATGTCTTTACATTACAGTTAGTGCACTTCGCACCTCCTGACTCTTAAACATTCCTTGAAAGGAATTCACTAATTCCTTTAATCTCGTTAACTTAACTGAGTTCCTTAACTTCAACCATTCCTTGCAATCTCTAGCTCTCGTTTGATTTATACTGCTGACCGTAGACGGAGTCGACTACTTCCCGTGTTTCGGACTCTACTCGTATACATATTGGGGTATATACTGATACATTACTACTTACCCAACTAACCTATAAGTAGGTCTGTCAGGCCACATGCTCCTATCGGAGTGCGGTCGTCCCACAACACAGTTGGTACACTTGTAGTGTCCGTCACACGCCTAGGTGAAGTATTTGTTGTCAACTCCCTTATATTGTCCCGTGACAATATTCATTCCTTACTTCCCGAACTTAATCGAGGGAAGTTTATCCACTGTATCCTTGTCAATTGCCCCTGGTTTCACTGGTTTCGTTTAAAAGAAGGTCGGAAAGAAGTGTTGGTTTGAAAGAAAATCTGGTTTGAAAAGAAAGGGTTTGAATAAAATTAGGTTTGAAAGAAAAATTTTCATGGTCACAAACATCTTCTTACCTAGCCAAGTCTAGCTTCTTGCTGACTGGTGTACTTCAATTACAGAGGTTAGGCTAACAGGCCTTCCACTGTTATGACAATCACATTTAACTTTATTGTACTTCTCCAAGCCTTTGTAGTGGTTATAAATTTCCCGAATAGCCCTGTTATAGCAGCACTTGCTATGGCAAGTGCGCCATGCTAACTGGCTATCGGTTTCAACACATACCGGTAGTGGTATTGTTTTTACCCGTACTATCATCAGTGGCCTTGTTGGCCCTTATTGGTCTTACGGTCTCGACAATATCCTTTGGGTAACTTTTCACTGTATTCACATAATAATCATTAACTAGGGTGTTTCCCATTCTAGGAGTCCCTATGTTCTTAGTATTGTATTCTTTTGGTAGCCCGTTCCACGCATTGTCGTGGTTGCTGAGACCTGTCTCTTGTTTGGGCACTACGTTGTAGTTCCTTTGTCGGTGGGTATACCGTTGGTGTATCGCTTACCAACTGTGGTCCCATAGACATTCGTCTCGGGTTTCATTAATCCACTTCTTGCTTGTTGCACGGTCAGTGCGTTGCAAGCCGGTTGTTCTCGACTGCTTAGCATGTCGACCCAGGTTGCCGGAAATTCTATTCTTCTATACATAAGATTCTTCATTCCTCGATATTAAATGCGGTTAACATTGTTCAGATGGAACCGTCTCCGGGATTCCCACTTTTCGGGATCTACCGTTTGACAGGTTCTCCGTACCCTAAAGGTATTTAATAACAGCCAGATCGGGTATTCCCGAGTATGAGAGGACTTTCATCTCTCTGGCGTTATTTCCCAAGTTATATAACAGGGATTGTGGAGGGCGGGAAGGATATAGTAGGTTTCCAGTATTCACTGGTAGTTCCTTACTAGCGTATCTCTCACGCTATCACTCAACCCTTAACCCAAAGTACTTAAATCCTAACTCGGTATTTCCTAAGCTCGGTAATCCAGTCATCAGAGCGATACTTCACTCTGATACCACTTTTTGTAACACCCCACCTACCACCGTACACATAACATCAAATTGCAGCGGAAAATTCAACTCATCACCTTACTTGATTCAATGGTGTTACACGCCGTTAACCACCCACGTGGCTAACAAGGCTAATACATGTACATTGTATCGGTCTGATGGACTAGATTTCCGAGCAACTACACAATACCATCCTTATTCCGTTTCCAACATTTATATTACATACATTCTCACTGTACCGAGTATTTACAACTAATGCCGATAACAATTTCGGTCTTACTACGCCTACAATGCTTACGCCATTAAATGGCTACCCATGTATAAACATCTACCCCGTCCTACTCTCGAACGGCTTCCAGCTCCTTGTGCCTGAAATAGAAAAGGAGAGAAGGGTGGCCCCCAAGGGGCTCAGCACCTTTGTTGGTATGGTAATCCCGCAACCCACATGCTACCGGACCACGCACAACTAATTGTCGTCTTAGCATGCAGTTGATTATATTAAAATCACGCATACAAACCATAAACACACAACACTTTGCATACACCCAACGATAGGGCTCAACATATATCCAACACATCCACACTTAACAAACCATCCAATGATTCCTTTAACCTTAGAGTGGCTCTCCTCTAAAACGGAGCTACTTCCTTAATGAACGCCACGTACCCATTAATCGGGTATCCTTAAACGCCTCTTGTCACAAACTGGGATTCATTTCCATGATCCACACTCCATATCATACAACATATCTCATTTCTCACATAATAAAAACACAACAACACCTTTTTGTTTCGACGTACACATGATAACATCACAATCATTTTAACACCTAACGTATACTTAACGTGCAAGCAAAGGGAATTCGCATAGCACAACACCAATACATAACACCGTAGATTGGTTCTCACAAGGAACCTTCCACCATAGTTAGTATACATAGTGAGCCTAGAGATTATTACCAATCCCATGTTAAGCTCGTTACCAACCTCGTTACCGTCCGGTTATATAGAACGGTTAACTTATACCCAGGTGTGTCGGATATAGTAATCCCAAGCACACCGAAATAACATTCGTATGCCCCTGTGGCCCGACGTGAGTCAGTAACTAGCTTTGGATAAGCTAAGGGAAGGTAGAAACCAAATTGGAGTACCACCTATACATACACCAAGAGAGCCGAACCGGATATGATATCGACTCCCGTCCATCACACGCGTGGCCGGAACAACCGGACTCCTCACTTCCCATTAGTACATATACACTTATAAATAAGTAGTTAGAGAGCCATTATGGAGCCTACCACATCCACACACCATACGGTATCATAACCGAGTTAAGCACACAAGGGAGGTTCACACACTTGCATACAATAACAATGTCCAACTAACTCACACATAGCCGTGGTTAGCACGTTCCCAAGGTTTGGGCCGTCAACTCCGAATACCGATCACTCATGTGTTCCTAGATTTGGTTAGCTAAGGTTTAACACATATTTGAGGTTAAATGGTATCGGAGGCCAAATTCGCCACATAAATGAATTACTATAAACTCATTACATGTTTTAATCTTACAAGGTGGCAAACACTCAGTAAAACATATTGGCATACAAGCGGTGTAATCCGGTAGGACACAGGTTGCAAGAAAACCATACCTGTCACCGGAGTCCACTTTACCACGTCCACTTATGTTCCTCGAGCAATTCTCGAACAACTGATAACATTACATGTACTTTTATTAACATCGGGGTAGCATGATTATTTAATGTAATGCTTATAATTTTCCCCGTAACTTAGTTACATAACTTCACTTTTTCACTTGTTTTACTTTCACATTTTATTACAACTTTTCACCCACTTAATTGTCATTAAAACTCACCTAACATGTCCTTAACATCCTCAAAACATCATAACCATCAATCCCCATCATTACACACCATTTCCATACTTTAAACAATGTTTTGGTCCATACAGCGCCTTGTCCGAACTTGTGTCCGGACTTCTCAAGTTCGGACACCGTTCGAGACTCTAAGGGTGCAAATTGGTGGACGTCCGAACTTGCGTCCGGACTTCCCAAGTTCGGACGCCGTTCGAAGCCAAACCAGAGAATGAATTATGTGTGTCCGAACTTCCCATGTTCGGACGGTAGTTCGGACATCAATCGAAGGTCAGAAAACTCACGCGCACAGAGGCACGTCCGAACGTCCACGTTCGGACGGTAGTTCGGACGGGCCAGAACCTCATTTTCCAAGTCTTGTTTCACCTCTATCTTCATCCTTTAATTACCCAAGCTTCATACATGAACTTTGCATATTCTAATACTAGAATATCACTTTGATTCACCTTAAAAACATAGTCCAACTTGTTACTCAATCTTTTATCAAATCTCTTAACACTTGTAACATTTCCTTTTGGTTTTCTAAGTGGTGTTTCACCTTAAATGACCACTACACTAAATGCTTCTTTACCTTCATAACATCATCTCTTAAGCATCATTTCTTACAAAACAAATCTTCTTTTTCACACTTCTCGAATTCCTTTCTCAAAACCTTACCTAAACATCATTCTCTCCTTATTCATCAACATTACCTAAACCTAAACAAACTCCTCCAAGACTTTAATACATCCTAAAAACACTCATTGGATTTCTAGAACTTCCAAGCCAATGCCTAAATCCTTATAGCACCTTAGAACACCTTAATGCATGTTTTCTTCCTTAGCAAAGCATGTATCCTTTCCTAACATTCCTAGTTCACCCAAGTTCATTCAAGCACTTAAACTCCTTATACATTTTACAAATTTTGCCATAGGTTCTCTTAGCACATCATCATTCCAAAGCTCATAGTTTTCACCATTGAACACTCAAGAACACCCCAAATCCATCAAGAACACTATCACTCACAAAACTTCACCAAATTACACTACATCACAATATAGTGCATAATTAAACTTGCTTGGCACTTAGGCCCTTAAATAGCATGGCTCTTAGGCCCTTAAATAGCTTAAACCTTAAACACTGAATTTCCACAATAATAAGCCTTTGACCTGCAAATACACACAACATGGCATATGTTCTTTTACTATTCTCCTTGAGAACACTTTACTAAGTCATTCACCATTTGCTCTTTAGGTAGTTTAACAAGCATTATAAGCTCATTCCTCCTAAGGCATTAAACCACATTAGGTTAGTATATTTACCTCTTTTCCACCCAAACTTCTTTCTTGTTTCCTCATAAAACCGGTAAGGCATTTCATTCCTTGTCAACTACTAAACAATACACCAACATTGAAATGAGTATATAAGCTTTAAGCTTCATCTCATTGTAAACCTAGTTACATATATTGGTTTAACACATCAAGGTAATTGTTTTACCTTTGAATGGAAAGAGAGCTTGAATGAGTATCAAGAGAGGACTCCTCCTAGCCCTTGGAAGATTTAAATGAAGCTAAAACAAGACAAGAGAAGACACCATTACAAGGTGCATTTTCGGTCAACACCAAAATGAAGGAAATGGAGTTTTCTTTGGTTTTTCCTTACCTTGAAGCAAAGGTGATCAACAAGGTATAAAAATATTAGCTCAAGCTCCTTCCATGGAAGTTCTCCTTGGCACCGAAATGGTGGTTTTGATGATTTGAAAAGACAATGTTGTAGAGCTTGCTCCAACTAAGAGAACGGTAGTCTCGGAATTAAATTCGGAGCATGGAGTCATAAGTTACAAGTGAAGAAGGATGAAGAATGATATGGTTCTGTTGGAAACCGATGGAGAGAGGAGGAAGAAGGTGGCCACCGTGGGAAATGAAGAAAGGAATGAGAGAATGAAGATAACCTTTGCTTTTTGAAGATATTTGTTCTTTTAAAGCAAATAGTACATTAATTAGTCATTATTTCTTTTCTTAGTAAATTAACAAGGGTGGTGAGTCACCACACCTTAAAAACGGCCCCCAATAGTACCTAGGGGTATTTTAGACTTTATTAATCAATTGTCTCACTTATAACATTATATGTTACAAACTAGCTTATTAAGGTTACTATTCACAAAAACAAGGCACATAGAAGTGAAATTTTTGATTTCCCATTGATATAGCCACCCAAATGTGATACTATATAGTAGACATGTTAATTAATAAGTAATGATGGACATTTAGCCATTCAAAACTCATTTACAAGACAATTTTTCAAAAACGTGCTTTAAGACTTCTTAAAGCACATTTTGTGTTTTAACTTGTTTTCAAGCTTGGTTTCTTTAGTAATTGATTTAATATGTTCATTAACATATAAATAAGGCATAGGTATGACCATTAGGTCTTATACACATTTATCCCAAGCTTAGAGCACATTTTAGCCCATATTGACCTTAAGGTATTTATTTGTGTTTTGTTTGGTTTCATTGTCTACCAAAGTTTCCTAAGGACTTAATTAGCCTTATAAAGTCATAATTAATATTATCAAGTCTTGGTAGGCTCTTTGGGTCCTAACCAAGTTCACTCCAAGCTTAGAGCATGTTTTGCTCAAACCGTGTCTTAGTGTTTTATTGTGTTTACCATGGTTTAAATGGTTCATTTATGTTTCTAAGGCACTTTTTAGCCTTTAAATACCATAGTTTAACATTTACACAACATACAAGGTTTGGGGTATTTCAGGAGGACTTAGAGATCAAGGGGTGTTTTAAACACACCAAGGTTATGTGTGTGAAGTGCTAAGTCTTGTGCAAGTTTCGGTGACCAAAGGAAAATAATGCCTTTGGAGTAGTGATAATGGTGTAAGGAAACATTTTGGGATAGTGATTGTCATAGGTATAAAACACCACTTAGAAACTAAGGAAAAACACTACAAGTGTTAGTATTTATAATATTGTGTAAGCTTGAGGAAGATCTTTAATGGGTAATTTAAGGAGTTTAATGAAATCTTAAGGTGTGTTTGAGGTGCCCAAATGAGGTTAGAACATACTAGGAACACATGAGGTGAAGTTTGGAGTCAAATGGGATTTAGAAACAAAGGTCTGGAGCCGACCGACCTTAGGGACCGGGCCTGCAAGGTCGGTCGAGCTCAGTTTACACTACCGGAAAGAGTTTTTGGAATGGACCGACCTTGGGGACCGGACTTGCAAGGTCGGTCGGGCTTGTATTTTGGGTACGAATTGAGTCCCTGGAATCGACCGAACTTGGGACCGACGGGCCTAAAATTTTCAACGGGAAAACTCTCGGGAATGGACCGACCTTGGGGACCGGACTTGCAAGGTCGGTCGGGGTAAAACTTTCAAACGGTAATATGTTCTGGAATGGACCGACCTTGTGTAAGGTCGGTCGTGAGGTCGATCGGACCAAAAACTTGTAAAAAAAAACATAAAGGAATATGACTTATGTAATTAACCCTAGGGGTATAATGAAGGAAATCAAGGATAAGTTTGGGCATTAAAACATGTCATATAATCGTGTAAAATACTTAGTAAACTTTAAAGTTAAGTAAGTTAATTAACCAACATTATTAATTATGTTTAGGGACTACGCTTGGCGGGTCACGTTCGCAGCAAGGACCAAGGTATGGTTTTCTTGCAACCTGTGTCCTACCGGATTACACCGGCTTGTATGCCAATGTGTTTTTCTGTATGTTTGCCACGTTGTAAGATAAAACATGTAATGAGTTTATAGTAATTCATTTATGTGGCGTGTTCAATTCGATACCATTTAACTCAAAAGTGTTAAACCTTAGCTAATTGTGTCTAGGATCACATGAGAGATCGGTATTCGGATTTAACGACCCGAACCATGGGACGTTCTAACCACGGTATACGTGAGTTAATTGTGTGATGTTTGTGTGTGAATGTATGGACCTCCCTCGTGTTTGCCCCAGTTGAAATACCTTTTGGTGTGTGGATGTGATAGATTCCATAGTGGGCACTAACTATTATCTACAAGTAATTATGTACTAACGGGGTGAGGAATCCGGATGTTCCCGTCGCGCGTTGTTTGGGAGTGGGTATCCTTCTAGCTTTTGTAACACTCCTAATCTTAAACCTGTAATAACGTCATAACTCGTAGCATAATAAACAGCAAATCGCAGCGGGTAAATAAAAATATCTAACCTTGGTGTTACAGCCGTCACTCACCCTTGTGAGTAACAAGGCATCCTTACTCTTCCAACATTACAACTTCCACACGCTGTGATGAACAGATACTGAGCACTCTAATTATTACAATCCAAAACCAACTAAATGAGCAACTAACTGAAATACAACAAACTCCAAATATAATACATAACAAATCCACAAGTGTTTATAAAAACACAGCGGCTACCCTGTCCCCGCACTCCGGCTTGTGTATTCTTCAGTGACCTGAAATGTTTGGCCCAATGAAGGGCTCAGCAAACTATGCTGGTATGCTAAATGTAGTCCTAAGTCTTCTAGATTCCTTAAGTCGTTTTAGCATCTTGATATAGATTCATTACATAAAATACCGGTTATAATGATACAGAAATAACTGTAAACACTCAACAAACACATAACAATCCACCTGTAAACACCAGTGTACAATAGTACCCAACACCATATAACCACACACAATAACACACAACAATAACCAATAATCCACATTAGAAAACCATAACAATAATCAAACAAGATACACGTATTAAACTGTGCTTGTTAGTTAGTCACTTGACTCTTATCCTTTAACCAATCATTAACCTTTCCCAATTAATTTTACCATGTTAAGACAAACCTTAATAACCTATGGACGAATGTCCCTTGTGTTCCATTGGAACTGTTTACCAGCTGACCCTGTGGCCCTGGTTAATTGACCGATCCGGTCGAACCTGTGCACCTACGGCAGTGCCCTCCGCCATCCCCGAATGTGGCTGATGGATTTGAGTGACTCCCTTTTGAGGTCCCTCATAGTGATCACAATGCGCAACCAGAAGGTCGGAGACGATCTTGGATTCCTCTCTTTATAAGTTAGCCCTTTTGTCAGTGACATAATAACCAATCCTTGAGTTAAGACTATAACAGTTGACCTTTGTTAGGTTCAATAATACCTAAAGGTCAGTTAGTCCCTTTTTTTCAGTTTAGATGTACAAACTTTAGTCACAAGACATTCGCGTATAAAAACAACGCAACAGTTTGGGCAATCCTACATACAATATCATTCACATAAAATCATAGATATCGTTCTTAAACATTTAAACACACAATGTCTGGACCTCAGGATAATCCTTAGGACATTCAGACCACACAATTAACATACCGTTCACCAAGAAACTGCTAGCTTGACAAACTCCTGTTCAGTAGTCCCTCCCCGTACGCTGTTATTTAAACATGCAATACCGGGTAGTATTAATACAACTATCCATCTAACATTACAGTACTGTCACTGTGGAGTTTATTCTCGTCGTATAATAACTCCGTATGTTATTTATTTTTCCCTGTTATTTTAACAGTGGTTCTAGATAACCTAACAGTTCATCATTTTATGTGAAAGTCACATGTGATAATGAATTATCATTTATACGGTACATCTTTACCCTATTAATTATATACTTATAATTATTTCTACTTATCATTTATATTATATCCCTTGGTCATTTTTTATAACCAAAATTATTTATACACTTTACATTATATTCCTTAATATACCATAGTACATTATATTACCTAGTTTCACTTCCTCGCCTTATTAAATTACAAAACCAATCTCATTAACTCGGTATTTATATATTATACCCAACAACTTAATAAATTGCTAAATAACCACATATAATTTTCCGGTAATCATAATTGATCCCGTTAACTTTTACAACTTAACAATATCCATATACTTTTATAATTAATTAAATACCCTTATCAATTTCGAAAATTGTAAAACATTATATTAACTTCTATAAATTGCCAAATAACCTTATAACTTTTATAATTCACTAATTACCCTCATTAAACTCTGTAAATATTAACTAACCACCTTACTTTTACAAATCACCAAACACTCTTACTATTTCGGTAATTACAAATTAATACCATAAATCTTATAAATTATCAATTAAGCCCATAAGCTCTTCGGTTAAATCATATAGTTTCTATATTTACACCTTTAACCCCAAAACTATATGTAAGTTACATATTAACTTATCACTATAGTTTAAATATTTTATTTCTTTAAATAACCAAAGTACCCCATATCTTTTCTTAAATTGCATTTTCGCCCACATTAATTTTCTATCTGTCATATATACTTCCATAAATTACATATTCGCCCCAAAACTTTTATAAACTTAATATTTTATGTCATAAATCATTTTAACCCAAAGTTTTTGGTCAACACTTTGACCAAGACTTAATTTCACAATTAATACTTCAATATACCCATAAAATCATAAATAATTCTCGCCCACACCTTATATTTCCCAATAATTATAAAATAGCCCCAAACTTTATAAAATGTTATTTTAACACTTGTACACTTATTTAAATTCACCAAAATTCATAATATTAATTCCTACCTTACATTATACTATAACATACCAAATCACCCCTTATATTCTCGGCAATTAGTATTTATATCCCAAACTTTTCAAAAATTACATTTTAACCACATAACTTTATGAACTTGTCATTTAAATACTTGTAGATATTTTTAATACTCCCAAAAATTATAATATAATTAATATACTTATATATTTCGAAAATCATTCAAATAATACATATCATTCTCGGCTCCAATTTTATTTTACTATATAGTTTTTAAAACTTGCTTTAAACCTTATAATAAATACTTATAAATGTATATAAGCCATATAACACTTCTAAAAATTATGCTAATGACTTAGAATGATTATAAACTAAAAATAGAACATATTATCCTTAGATTTTCGGTTTTAATATATGTGTATCCTAATTAATTTTTGTGACACATATTTATACCTTAAGGTAATAATCTTACCTTATATGTTATAAATTATCTTCTTTGATACTTTAACTTAATAATTTTCGGCCTTAATATTAGCATGGCCTTAACATAATTTTTATACTAAATTTGAAGCTCAAATTAAGCTTAAACTTAATAAACCTTAATTATATAAACTTACCCTTAAATCAAGACAATTCTTGTACTTGATTTTTCCTTGAATCTCCAAGCTCTCCAAAAGCTCTTTTGATGAAGATATTTCGAACTCCTTGTATATATGTAGGAGATCTATTTGTTAGATTTCTAACAAAGTTTATAAATAATATTTGGAGTAATTTTTACAAGAGCTTACCTTAGGAATTTATCAAGGTATTTTTGATACACCTTGAGATGATTGTAGATTCAAGTTTCCTTCATGAAATAATGAAGAGAGTATGGATTTAGGAGACCAAATATTTTCGGACATAGGAGTAATTTTATTTAGAGTTTTCAAACATGAAAATACCTTAGATTAACCTTGATTACTCCTTGAATTGATGTTGAATCAAGACAACTCCTTGGAGAATAATTGTTGGCGATTTCCTTAGAGATATGCTAGGATTATTCTTGCTCCAAGACTTGATAGAATTAACTAGGGAATTACATTAAAATGGTGTTAGGAACTAATACACCATTAATAGAGTTTATTAGCATTTATTAATTAAGTTGGGAATTGTAGAAGAGGGCAAAGAGGGAGCTTAGAATTGACTTACCAATTCGGTGTGAATATGGCAAGTAGAAGAAGTGCTCACGTAGAGCTTTAGTAGTAGGAACAAAGGCAAGTCAGATTTTTGATTGTTACGATTTAATTAACATGCTTCCTATCTTGTTTATGCTCATTCTAATTCACTAATTTTAGCTACATAATTTAACCCCATCATCTCCTAACTTTAGTAGCCAAACGGCTGTAGTGTGCACTATCAAAATGGCAACTCCAATCATGCTTATTAACGGCTAAAAGGGTTGGTCCTTATTTAATCTTGATTGTTAATTTCATTAGACTTTATTCTAGGATGTACTAGGTAATTAATCATAGTAGTTAATTAACATTTCATGAGTTTAATTACTGCATTATTGTTATTTCTTCCTGCAGGTGCGCTTGGTTGGATCCGCATGGAGACTCCACTTCAGCAACCCCCCCTTTCAAGTATGCTTTGTTAGCTTAATTATTATGTAATTATTGTACTAACCTATCTCCTTGTGCAGGTTGATCGGCGCATAGCAGTATAGGTTGCTAATGGGTATAGCTTTACGGTACATATATTGTTAATGGTTGCTTTTGCTTATAGTATTAGTGTAATTAATTGTTAACTTCATTGTGTTGCAGGTGGTGATTGTCGCTTGGACAGGAATGGAGACTCGACTACTGCTGCTCTCTTCACGTTAATGGAGTTCCCACTTTGTGATATTAGTTATTGTCTAATTAACTTATCTGTTTTGCTTCTGCAGGGCTAATGATCCGCAGACATGGACTCACCATGCACCTATGCAACAGAAAAGAATGGTGTAAGTTCCATTCTGAATTCTTAATATTATTTGTTAGATTTAGCTTATTAATTACTTGCAATCATTGATCACTAATACTGCACATTTGTTGCAGGTTGGACGGTCTGTATATGGACACTCCAATCAGTCCACTCCATGTCCACGATAGTGGTATTTATATATCATATTCGTTTGCTAGTTTACAGCATTAGCATAGTTTATTACTAATGACACTTATCTTGTCTTTGCAGGTGTATTAATCGACACCATCATGGAGCACTTCAGCATCATCATCTGCAGTAGGCTCACGTAAAAAAAATGACTAGATAGCTTAGGTTTGTTTTAATTCATAATATGACAAATCAAAATTAGGTACTTGTCTTTAGCCTAACATAAACTAGCTTTGTTATTATTCTCCTGCAGGTATACGCAATGGAAAGGCTTCTCCTGATTGCTATAATGATATATTATCAAATACTAAGGGTGGAGATGAGTCACTATATTACATGACATATTTTTGAAGCAAAACTAGCCAAATATGGCCTTAAAAATTCGCCCAACATAGGAATAAATTGAGACTGATTTTTCATTTGATCTTTGTTGCTTTATATTGTTTATAGTCAATAATAATATGTTGAAGTGTTACATTGAGTTATATAGGGTTATATAAATCCATAACACAATTTTTAGGCTACCCGGGCAAAAAGGAGCGTTAAGAAACTCCCCCGAGTATTTTATCTTTAACTGAGAATTTAACCTGAGAACTTTGTCTTAAATGTTTATTAAAGTATTATCAAGCATTTTAAATGAGGTGTAATGCTTTACTTTATTTAATAAGGTATTTTCGGGACTTTCGGGCCCTAAGGGGCCTTTAAGAGAATTCCCGGGTATTTAGTATTTTTACTCACTTTCCAACTGAGTACTTGCGTTCCAAGGGTCTATAATGATCCTAGGTCGACTTTATATGATTTTTATAGCTTATATAATTTATTTACTTAAGGTCGGGCTTTAACGCACGTTTTTAACCTTAAGGAGTTCTAGTGCGTTCTTAACGCTTGAGTGTTTATATGTTTTCTTAGGGTTTAATAAACCCCCAATAATGTTTATTTACTTATATTTAATTATTTAAATGTTAGGGGTATTTCAGTCTACCCCCCTTAAAAGGACTTTGTCCCGAAGTCATAATTTATATTTGTTTATCCTATGGAATCAAGTCCCTCATTTCTACTCCTTTCTACTTATCATCCTTGGGTGTCAATACTGTATTGACACTTCTATATTCCATCACTACTCTGAGTGTATATAATTCCTATAGACAAATATTCTTTATTCGTGATAATAATATATCACAGCATAATAACTTAATAAATACTGTAAAACCATACATGTTCCAACTTCCTAGCTATCCCACTCGGTCATCACTGCACAAGTGCAATACCAAATCCTCAGTCCTACAGAGTGCAGAGGCGTAAACCTTGGCAGTGAATCTCTTGTGTGATTGTAGGAATAAATATAAATATACTGTAAAATAATTAAGTGCTTCATAAACATTCAAGTGTTACATAGGACACACAAATAATCATTCAATTGTCACATAGGACATACTAATAACCAGCCAAATGTCACATAGGACATAACCATCTAATTAATTGCACACATGCGCAACAAACAATCAAACACAAATAATCATACACGACACCAATATAGACTGCAGATATGCAGTCGCATGTGGTGCTCTACCCCCTTAAAAAGGTTACGCCCACGTACCCCTACAAGTATACACAAAAACAAGAGAAAATTGTTGGATACTTGTCTCGCATGGAGTCTTCTAACTCCCATGTCGCTTCTTCAATGTCGTGAGTTTACCACAGAGCTTTGACCATTCTAATGATCTTGTTCCTTGTCTCCCCAGTGTTGGAGTCTAAAATGCGAACTGGGGTCTCCTCATTTCTAAGTGTATGGTTTAGCTCGAATGTCTCGGGTTCTAAGTTATGTGATGGGTGAGGCACACATTGCTTTAGCTGAGAAATGTGAAACACATCGTGCACTCTCCCTAGCCTAACATATGAGTCTAATCTGTAGGCTAATGGGCCCACTCGCTCCGTAATAAGGTACGGTCCTACATACTTCGGGCTAAACTTGCCCTTCTACCCTAATCTAAAATTTCCCTTCATAGGTGAAACTCTGAGGAAAACTCGATCGCCTACTGCGAACTCGAGATCTTTCCTATGGACGTCAGCATATGACTTCTGTCCGTGTACGAGGTCTATCCCTCAAGAATATATGTATTCTTTGATACGTTCTCTTAGTGCATTAGTATGTGTGGGTCAAGGTGATCTCTTGTCTTATAATTTGCCATTACTATTTCATGGCTTGTTTAAACTATTTGTGTATAACATACATCCATTCATCGCCTCTTAGTTGTAGTCATCGACGCTCGTGTCTTTGTATTAATATTGGGCATATTTATAATCCCTTTCTTTAGGTCATCATCTTGTGATTCTGGTATTTGAGTTTACTGTCGCCATATACGGCTTTCGTTTTCACCGTAAAGTATGAGCTATGGTTGAGCCGTGCATCTTATGTATTTTACAGCAGGATTGCTTTATGTTATTGGTTCACCTGTTATTGGTAGTATATACACGATTATTATCGTCTGGTCATCAGGTATACCACAGTAGGGTTCCTATTAAGGTTTCTAACAAGGTGTAGTTTCCTCCTAATTAAACATGTTCTTGCTGTTGTGAATCAATTCTGGTGAGTATTAGTATAATGTTTATACTCTTGTATTCTACCATGTTTATAGGTAGGTTCTTATTCAATATATTGGGTTTGAATTTGTAAAGAAAGACATGAAAGTCGATCTTTCCTTCCAGATGGCAATTGGCCATATTTTAGAAGATAGCTAGAGAATACTGTTATTATAAGTAATTTTCTCTTTATCTCATATTTGATTTGTCAACACGGTCCATGGGATAATAATAGTTAGTATTTCCCTCATAATTGAATATGTTTCCGATATCTGCGGAGTTGTTTTAGTTATTAATCTTCTCGGGGTAATCTAGACAACTTAACTCTTAATTTACACATTCTACCTCTCTCTATACCTATTAGTCAAATTTTATATTTGGTTTAAGAATAATACTTACGTATTACAGAAATATTTGTGACCTCTTATAAGGAGTCTCAAGAATCATCCAACCCTGACGGGGTCAGTGTCAGTGTTGAACTATCCTTCGATACCATTTTGTGTTTGGTTTCCCTTGATCTGACCAGGATCAAGTTTCACCTCCCACGTCAAATATCAAACAATCACATAATTGTCATCTTCCAATTTTTTATCTTATTAGACTTTGTGACGTGGTGAGTACTACATTTTCTCCTGATCGATATACTACTATTCCAATATTGTTATTACCTATACTTGAACCTAGGGTATTACCAAAATCCCCTGGACAATATTCCTTTGATCAAATCATCAAGCGGGAAACCAGTTTTTCCTCTTGGCATTAAAGATAAAATCTTATTAAAGCATCTAGGCTCTTACTGTCTAATAACTATATCCATCAGTCAATTTTAACTCTTAAATCCATCATACAAGTAATAAGTTCCGTCATGGACTTGCATACTTTAGAATACTCTCTTCACTTTAAAAGGCTTATCTAGTATTTCTCTTATCAGGGCTTGATTATTGCCTTTACTTTAGTTATCATTTCATAGAACGAAGACAGTCACAGTTAGACTTTTAAGTAAAAATTCCCATAACTCAATCAAACACTACAGACCATAAAGTATTATCTCCCTCTTCCTTAAAGCTTAGCTTCTTCCTTATTCCATCTAAAATCCATAAATCAGATGAATCATATGTTCACCTTAGTCAAGTATCCCTCAATATTAGTACCTTCTCAAACTAAGGATTTCCAGTTTGAATTCTACTGTTTGGTAACAGGACAATCAAGGCTTATTGTTTGTTTTTATCTCTTTAGAAACGTGGTTAGTCCACTAGCTCAATGGCTTCCAAAGATAAGTCGGTTAGTTATGTTAAATAAAGAATTTAGAATCACAGGGTTTAGCATATAACGTTAGGATGGTTTATGTGTAAAGCCATGGTTACAAACCTGGGATATGTTTCCCTATTTTTTATATATAATTTACACTCATTTTTGTGTATATATTGTTTCACACACTTATATAACTTACACTCACTCTTAGTGTATGTTTTAGTTTAAGCCTTTGGTATACCTGACACTACCTTTACTGTAAGTGTCAAGGAAAGTCGTTTGTTATCATGTTATACTAGAGTTTATATTACATATGGTTTATCCTTAGTTGGTGAAATACCCCGAATATTTTAACATTCTCAATTCGCGAAGGTTAAATTAAATTAACGAGTAACCATTAATATGATCATACAAAAATATATATATACGACCAATGTTATATATAAGTAACGACGTGACGTATTAATACCGTCACATATACGTACATAGATGTAACGTTGCAAAAAATTACAACGTGACATAATAGCATAATTATATGCATAGTTATATATATAACTAATAACGCAACAAAGTAAAGTAGTCGCGTATGAAATTAAAAACGCGACATATTATGTAGTCATACATATATACTAATGGGCATGTATATAACTAATACAAAAAATTCGAGGGAAAAGGAAAAGGGAGGAAATGCACTCCCATCAAGGTTCGAACCCAGAACCTCTCATACCCTCCCAGACAACTTAACCGTTTGAGCTGAGCTCATATTCAATAATAAACTGCACCGATTTATACAAGAGTAATAATGCATATCAGGACATAAATTAAGCTACCAATTACCTACTAAGATAATAGATACCTAACTAGTGCCCCACCACTTTTCTTGTTACCACTATCGGAAATAGCACACAGTGCATCAGTTCCTCACTTCGATCTCCTCTTCTATCTCGAGCAGTACACAGCACCGGCGTACCCAACCCATTCACGTGCTCCCTACCTCAAATTCCACAGCAACCAACCATGTCTTGTCGGTTTCAAAACCCCAACAACATCAGGCATCTCTTCCTCCCTTCTGATTCCATGCGCACACTCAAGAAAGAAGGAGAGACCCAGACACATACTGCGCGTGCATGCGTGGGCAATAATTTCCCCGTACCGTGCTGCCTTATTGAAAGTTACAAAAGGCAACAGAATCCTGCATGTCTCGATGAATGCCATTCGGACTCTTCCCACGTTCTCTGTTGCTGGGCATTTCACACCAGTAATAATTTCTATGTAATGGCCCTCACCTGCTCAAGGCTCATCCACCCTGCTCATCTGTCCATCGATCTCGCATGTCCTGAACTCATCACATTCTTCTGTCTATGGGCAAACAGCTCCTCAACTCCCTCTGGTTCTAGCAGAGGAGTAATCAGAGAACAGAACAGAAAAAAAAATATAGATTGGAACCACTGATCGCTGCCACCTTAGTCATGCACTAACTCCTCTAGATGTCCCATCAAGAATGCACCAAATCCCTTCAGCAACATCTGCATTTTCTTTGGGTTGCACCTCAGCTCACGGTAAGACAATGAGACCATCAAATTCTGGTTGTTAAGTCCCTTATCCTCATGTTTTTCTTTCTCTTGCGTCTGAAAGTTGAGTAACTGACTCCCTCCTTCTCACCTGTTCTCGTCGTGCGTGAACTCCCTTAGTAAGACCTTCAGAGATCGTGATCTAGTACCTCCTGGAATACTAGCTTCAAATGCACTTGAAGACCAGCCCAAGGTGAGGTCACATGACCTGGTGGTTTTAGTGCCTTTTTCTACTTATAATTTTCAGTCTCCAAACATGATTTCTGTCACTCAGGTGCTCTCCCCTTGCGTAGCATTAAGGCACTTTAAGTCTGTAAGTTCACCCCAACTGGCACGCCAAGCAAAACTAGCCTGAAGCCAGCCATTCAATGTCCTGATAATGCGAGGAGAAACAACACAGTAAGTTCAACTATAAAACGATACTCCCTCTTTGCAATTCCAACATCTGTAACCTTCCTTGTAAGTGGGCTACAGAGCTGCTAATAAGATGGTAGAGGGTTAATAATGAAACTGGGAATCTAACTAAGACACTTAGCTTAATTTTTAAACACCTTGGGAAGGATAGGAGCCAATGGAATACACCAGAAAAAAATGTACTGTGGGAGGCGCCTCAATTTTCTGCAACACCACAGGTTCTGTATGAGAGAAGTTTTAGAGAGGTTGCTGTCTTATGTTGGGTCTGCTCTAGAGTTAAAAGAAAACTGTATCAAGACCTTAACCAAGCAGTTAAACAGTTTGAGGAAAATTGAGAACTCAATTCGTGAAGAAAAACAAAAAAAAACAGAAGGGAATCAGAGCAGTAATTATCAGGTTTGGATGTTTCAATTCTAGTTTTCCTGAAACTAGTGCGTTCTGTGTAACTCTAATACAAAGAGGTGTAAGGGGTGTTAATGAATAGTTTAAGAGTTTAGAGCCTTGCCTCCTTGTCATCTAAATCAGTTTAAACACCCTGGGAGAATTACAAGCCCCAACCTGATATTTAAAAAAAAAACCCAGTCAAGTTTCAAATCTGTTAAGAGTTTCAGTTACTACCGGTTTCTGTTTTCAATACATGGAAGTTCCAGCAATAAGCTAGCAGTGATATTAGCGTGTTAATGAACCTTCAACAATGTCATATACATAACCCAGGAGGTAGGCTCGTAAGAATGTTAAAACAGACAGAGCTCATGCAGTGATCTGATTTTCAGTTTCAATTGGTTTCAATTTATATTTTCTGTCCTCTGCAACATACGGTTGCTGTATCATGAATTTTCAGTGGCAATAATACTACTGTTGTTACGACTGAACCAATGCATTGTTAAAGGAGTGAACTAGCTGGTGTATTCAGTAGGAGATAAAAAAAAAAAATCAGTTACACAACCTAACAGATGGAATGAAGAAGAAATGCACAAGCTTTGTTTTCAGGTTTTCGATAAGTGACTGCTTCTGTATAACTGGATTACAAAAAAAAATGTTAAGAGTGTTACACTAGTTTAGGATGAAACCCAGACAAAACACCCAGCTGACTGAGTCAATAATTTGAGAAAAGAAAACTGGAAGATTAGATTAGCAAGAACATTAAGGAAGAGAGGAGAACAGATACTAGTTTCTGGTTTCAGTTTCTCAGTCCCACCAGCCTCTGTATAATTGAGTTCCAGAAATATCAGGAGTGTGTAGTGGTTCGAGAATGAACCCCAGGACAGTTCACAGAGTGGACTAAGTTGGTAAGTTAAGTTGGAAGATTAGAAATCAGTGTAGCAAACTGACAGCAAGAAGAATAAGAGGAGATTCAACTTCAATTTCAGTTTCTAGTTTTCTGTATGAGTGAGTTCAGTGGATTTGTCAGCTGTTTTAGGTTGTTGTTAAGATGGAAAAAAACCCCTATTCACACGATTAATGACGTGTTTACATGATTTAGGGAATGCACTTGAAGTCAGCTTATTAAACAGACAACAACAGGAAAAGAAAGAAATATATCAGTTCATACTACAGTTTTCTGTTTTGATTGTCTCGGTATACCTGATTTACAGTTATGTTAAGAGTATTGTGTTTGGTTAGTAATCAACCCAAATCGTTGCTAATACCCTCAGTTAGGTTGGGATATTCATGGGGGAGGTTAGGAGATAGTCAAACAGACATAAAAGATGGAAGAGGAAGAGGCAATTAATAGGTTTTGCTTCCTGTTTTCTGATTTTTGGTTTCAGTTTTGCAACAGTTGCTGCCTGGTGTAATCGAGTACAGAGGATTAGATGAGTGTCTTAATTAGTTTAGTGTGTATTTAGGACATTATTAACACCCATATTTAGTGGGGTAAATACTGTGGGAAAGATTAAACCTCGGCCGAGTTAACTAGAAATAAGAAACACAAGAAACATGGAGGTTGTTGTCTCAGTTTCCAGTAATGTTGTTGTTTCTGTATAACTGTAATACAGTTGGTATGAGGGTGTTGAAAGGATCTGGAAATGGACTTATAACATTGTTAATGCATCAACCTAAGAGTGTGAACACTTTGGGAAAAATTATAAATCAATCTAATGCATTAAAAGAGAGATTGGAATGGAAGTATGTACAGATTGATGTTTCAGTTTTCTGAAATTTGTGCCTCTGTATGATCCTTATCCAGAGGTGTTAAAAAGTGTGGTGTTGGTTAAAAATGAACCCAAAATATGCTAATACATGTATCTAGGTTGGTGAAACATTTGGGAGGATTAGACATCAGCTGGATACATTAAAAGTGAGGTTAGATAAGGGGTAACACCGAAATTATGTGATAGTTTTATAAATCTTAGGACTTCTGTACAAACATGTTTTAGGAGTTTCCTAAATATTATATCACTATGATAATAGGTTTAAAACAGTACAAACCTATTTAGCTAGGAAGGGAATACACTCTAGGCAAGTTAAATCTACTTTAGATAAACTTGTTACATACTAGTGTTTAAAAATACTCTAGAGTAATATCTAGAGGGAGGACTTAGTTAACTCATACAACGACGATGTAAACATCCTAGGAGTTAAATAATAATCTAAGGTGGGTACTTGGGAAGTTCTAAGGTTTAGAATAAACTGTACATTCAACGACTCACCTAGGGAATAACACCCGGTATAAACGAGTTAAACTAGAAAAGTGTCGTCACATGAAATCATGAACTGACACGTTATTTTTAATCAACGTTAGGGTCGTAACGAACGCCAACACAGGAACCCGTGTGTGAGACGACACTTGCTTCTGATCCAGGTATGGACATGTGTGGTTCGTATGTTGCCGTGTTACACGGCTTGTGTGCTGTGTGCTATGTGTGAAAAGACTTTAAGATCAAAGCAGGAAATTGGATTGCTTGTTTATCATGTTGGGTGGGTTCTATATCATTGTGTATATCATTGCGCGCACACAGTAGTTTAGTCCCTTTCTCGTTTATGGAACTTGAGACGAACTACTACGAACTATGAAAACAAAGAAAACTCAATAAGGGGGACTCCTCTCTAAACCATTGAGGACTACCATGACACCCACTATGGTGTCTATTCATTAATCATAATGAAGAGCAAGTCTCCTTGGTGAGACATGACGAACCACGTAGACAAAACAAAAGAACTATACAACGAGAAAACCCCTCTTAACTATAGAGGACCTCTAAAGACACCCACTATGGTGTCGAGTTATCAAAGATGATGATAAGCTAGTAACATTGAGAATGAATAGGGAGACGGACCCTTTGTATCCGGGGTAAAGACCATAACATTGAGAAGGAATAGGGAGACGGACCCTTTGAATCCGGAGCAAAGGCTAGTAACATTGAGAATGAATAGGGAGACGGACCCTTGTATCCGGGGTAAAGACCATAACATTGAGAAGGAATAGGGAGACGGACCCTTTGAATCCGGAGCAAAGGCTAGTAACATTGAGAATGAATAGGGAGACGGACCCTTTGTATCCGGGGTAGAGACCAGAACATTGAGAAGGAATAGGGAGACGGACCCTTGAATCCGGAGCAGAGGCTAGTAACATGGAAAAAGGAATAGGGAGACGGACCCTTGGTATCCGGGGCAATGGCCAGTAACATTTAAAAACAATAGAGAGAGAAAGAGCTATCCGGGGATGGAGGATTAGCTATGGACAAGATGTACTCCAAATTGTGGTGATAAGAGAATTCACAAATAACCCTTAAAGAAACAAGGAAAGATTAGCACCTACATGAGATGGTCACGGGATCTAAATTACATCCCCAGACCTGGTGCAAGGAAAGAGAAAGAAAATACACATTAAGGGAACGAGAGAAAAGAAATGAAAAACACACAACGCTCGTACGATCCCATAGTGAGGATCATGGGTATCACATACCTATGCACACGTCTCATGACTTACATGATTGTTGTTACTATATTAGCAGCTTGTTGTGCTTGGTTGCGTGTTTGATGGGCTATGATGCAGCCTGTTATGCTTGGATGTTTGTTGATATTGCTATGCTACCTTAAAGTGTGTTTGATATTATGATGTATTGTGATGTGCTTTACTGCTTTAATAGCATGTAAATTGACTTAATAATATTCGACCAAGTAGTCGTGTGGCCCGGTAACATGCGGGCTTCACACGTTCATACTCAGCGTAGTTTGCTGAGTCCTTTACACCCAATTTTTTTCAGGTCTTGTGCCAGACGATAACGGAGAGTAGGCAAGGGTGACTACCATAGGGGTAGTCCACATGGCAAGACTTTTAGTAGTATGCTTTTAATGTATGGGTTGTACTTCCGGTTTATGATGTTGGATTAAGAACTTATGTTGTAGACTCTCGGTACTCGGTTTGTATCTTTTGTGTTGGACTTGGACTTCTAGTCATTCAGACCGTAACTTGGTGTAAGTAGAGTGGTCGGGTCAACCACGTGGGTGGTTGGCGTCTGTAGCACCCGAATAGAGTTCGAAACCGCTGCGTAGACTTCTCCCGCTAACTTAGGCGCGTCGTATTATTGTTGGTCGTGATTCGAGGGTGTTACAGTTGGTTTACTGCGATCTTTATTCGCATTCATAATTGAGTTGTCATAGTAGACATATGCTCGTAAAATTCATAAGGTTCGTATAGGACATGTATCTCAAAATAGGGTAGGTATATTTAATGGTACTCAACCCTCTGAAATGTATTAATACCTCAATGTTTTAGGTTAATAACCTCCAAATTATATTTATATCTGTAGCATTTAGGTATTGCTAATTAGGTAGTTCTCTCCACCTTAGAAAATATATATTCAAAATTTGTTCTCTCCTCTTTATTAATTAGGAGTCTAGCACCGTTATATATTGATACTAGCTGAGACCCTTGGTATTTGCTCAGGTATTTCAAAACCCGTGCTTATCCATTATGGATGTTTAGTTATATTTTTGAGATTCTATTTCTCAATTGTCACACTTCAAGGTTTCTCACTATCTTCTCTCGGAGTTTATAAGAGATTGTAAGATTTCTAGACTCGCACTGAGCGTAAAGCTCGGTGCCTGGGTATCCCATAAATTTCAGTGTTTGCTCTTTAAGTGAGCTCTTTGACAGTTCCTATAGTCTTAAGTATTTGTATTAATGTATTCCTGTTCATGACATCTGCTCGTCATTTAGGCAGGTCATAATTTGTAGTTAAGTATTTCTTGAGTAGGATCATCCCGGGTCAAAGTACTTGGCATTATGCCTTGGGATATTCCCGACCTTCGCTCATAGGCTCAGGTGACCACGGTCTCATAGGTAAGGAAACTAATATCAAAGTATCTTATTATGTGAGAGGTTTCCCACAGTAGGTCTCTCTAAATTTTGATACTCACTAATCACATATATAAGTCTCATCGACTGATACTATAAACACATATTTATGCATCATGCATTTAGTTTAGGTTCTAGGCTTACCGGTTTCGCGCTAAGCGCTAGCTTCAGCGCCTGAAGTTCCCACTGAATACAGGGCATTTCTTTCTGGAGTCATCTCCTTTCCCTTCTGGATCTCGGATGAGGGTCGTTGTCCTCCCGGTCCTGTAGTATAATTGTTATTCTGCGGCGCCTGGCCTCCTCTAGGTCCGCCCGCCTCATTAGCTGGAGTTCTCTGTGCACCTCTAGCTCCTTTGTATACTCGACTTCCTGGATTGGAAAAGCATTCATATTCTCTATGACCTTCCTTTTCGCAATGGCGGCACTCCACCTTTCTTCCTGCGCAATCTACGCCTGGGTGATCCTTTCCACAACGTTTACAGTAATAGTGTCGTCGGGTTGGCTTGTTGCCTCTAGGTGGTGCTGCTCTTAGTGGTAGATCATCAATAGCTGGGCCGGTCAGACGAGGGACTTGTTCCTCCGTCTTCTGACCATGGAAATTATTCTGTCCCTTCTTCTTTCAAAGAATTTCTTCCGCTTCTTGCAGTAGCCGCCAGAGGTTGCTCCATCATCATCTCCTTCAGTACTCTTCCTTTTCTTTATTCCTGCATCGGAGCAGTTGACTCCTGGTATATTGTCCAATAAACTGGCGATCCGCGCATAGTATTGGTCAACTGTCTGTCTCCCTGGATTAAGGTCTTGATCTCCTACCTTTTCCTCTGCTTAATGTGTTCGGGGTAATACTTCTCCCGCAACACTTCTACGAACTCTGTCCATTCAAATTCCGGTGTAGCTCTACGGTGGCCCTCAATAGTCCTCCACCAATGTCAGCTGCGCCCTTCAGGTTGTATGTGTGTCGATGTCGACTTGTGGTCTTCTGGAACTCTGACAGCCTTGAACGCCTTCTGGTGCTCTGCAATGAACTTCTCCAGTGCGGCGGGGTCCGGTTCCCCTGAATAAGTTGGTACTCTTGCGTCTGCAACGCTCTTCAACCAGTTGGTTTCTCTGGGCCGCGGCGGGGGGGGTATGGCTCCCGTAAATTAAGCTCCTAGCTGTTGCGCGAAAGTTGCCATGGCTGCTGTTAAGTCTTGTACTGTTGGAATATCCGCCAGTGTGTCTCGCTACTGCATCCACTGCTGTCTCCACCTGGTCCTTCTCTGGTCGACATCTAAGGTAGTATATTTTTATTTCTACTCGGTTGCTACACCGTATCACATACACAATCAAAAACATGTAAGTAAGCTAGCAATAAAATATCCCTAGGGTTTTTCTTTCTAGGTCACGAGTCTCACAGACGTTTCCCGTAACCCAATATTCCTATGCTCATTGTCCTAGACTCAGTATCTTTCATCAGAGCGGTACTCCGCTCTGATACCATTTTTTTAACACCCCTAATCTTTTAAACCTGTAATAACGTCATAACTCGTAGCATAATAAACAGCAAATCGCAGCGGTAAATAAAACTATCTAACCTTGGTGTTACACGCCGTCACTCACCCTTGAGAGTAACAAGGCATCTTTACCTTCCAACATTACAACTTCCACACGCTGTGATGAACAGATACTGAGCACTCTAATTATTACAATCCAAAACCAACTAAATGAGCAACTAACTGAAATACAACAAACTCCAAAATATAATACATAACAAATCCACAAGTGTTTATAAAAACACAGCGGCTACCCTGTTCCCCGCCACTCGGCTTGTATATTCTTCAGTGACCTGAAATTTTGGCCCAATGAAGGGCTCAGCAAACTATGCTGGTATGCTAAATGTAGTCCTAAGTCTTCTAAATTCCTAAGTCGTTTTAGCCATCTTGATATAGATTCATTACAAAAAGATACCGGTTTATAATGATAACAGAAATAACTGTAAACACTCAACAAACACATAACAATCCACCTGTAAACACCAGTGTACAATAGTACCCAACACCAATAACCACACAACAATAACCACACACAATAACCAATAATCACACATTAGTAAACCATAACAATAATCAAACAAGATACACGTATTAAACTGTGCTTGTTAGTTAGTCACTTGACTCTTATCCTTTAACCAATCATTTAACCTTTCCCAATTAATTTTACCATGTTAAGACAAACCTTAATAACCTGTGGACGAATGTCCCTTGTGTTCCATTGGAACTGTTTACCAGCTGACCCTGTGGCCCTGGTTAATTGACCGATCCGGTCGAACCTGTGCACCTACGGCAGTGCCCTCCGCCATCCCCGAATGTGGCTGATGGATTTTGAGTGACTCCCTTTTTGAGTCCCTCATAGTGATCACAATGCGCAACCAGAAGGTCGGAACGATCTGGATTCCTCTCTTTATAAGTTAGCCCTTTTGTCAGTGACATAATAACCAATCCTTGAGTTAACTATAACAGTTGACCTTTGTTAGGTTCAATAATACCTAAAGGTCAGTTAGTCCCTTTTTTTTCAGTTTAGATGTACAAACTTTAGTCACAAGACATTCGCGTATAAAACGCAACGCAACAGTTTGGGCAATCCCACATACAATATCATTCACATAAAATCATAGATATCGTTCTTAAACATTTAAACACACAATGTCTGGACCTCAGGATAATCCTTAGGACATTCAGACCACACAATTAACATACCGTTCACCAAGAAACTGCTAGCTTGACAAACTCCTGTTCAGTAGTCCCTCCCCGTACGCTGTTATTTAAACATGCAATACCGGGTAGTATTAATACAACTATCCATCTAACATTACAGTACTGTCACTGTAGAGTTTATTCTCGTCGTATAATAACTCCGTATGTTATTTATTTTCCCCTGTTATTTTAACAGTGGTTCTAGATAACCTAACAGTTCATCATTTTATGTGAAACTCACATGTGATAATGAATTATCATTTATACGGTACATCTTTACCCTACAAAACCAATCTCATTAACTCGGTATTTATATATTATACCCAACAACTTAATAAATTGCTAAATAACCACGTATAATTTTCTGGTAATCATAATTGATCCCGTTAACTTTTACAACTTAACAAATATCCATATACTTTTATAATTAATTAAATACCCTTATCAATTTCGAAAATTGTAAAACAATTATATTAACTTCTATAAATTGCCAAATAACCTTATAACTTTTATAATTCACTAATTACCCTCATTACCCTCTGTAAATATTAACTAACCACCTTACTTTTACAAATCACCAAACACTCTTACTATTTCGGTAATTACAAATTAATACCACAAATCTTATAAATTATCAATTAAGCCCATAAGCTCTTCGGTTAAATCATATAGTTTCTATATTTACACTTTTAACCCCAAAACTATATGTAAGTTACATATTAACTTATAAACTATAGTTTAAATATTTTATTTCTTTAAATAACCAAAGTACCCCATATCTTTTCTTAAATTGCATTTTCGCCCACATTAATTTTCTATCTTTCATATATACTTCCATAAATTACATATTCGCCCCAAAACTTTTATAAACTTAATATTTTATGTCATAAATCATTTTAACCCAAAGTTTTTGGTCAACACTTTGACCAAGACTTATTTCACAATTAATACTTCAATATACCCATAAAATCATAAATAATTCTCGGCCACACCTTATATTTCCCAATAATTTTAAAATAGCCCCAAAACTTTATAAAATGTTATTTTAACACTTGTACACTTATTTAAATTCACCAAAATTCATAATATTAATTCCTACCTTACATTATACTATAACATACCAAATCACCCCTTATATTCTCGGCAATTAGTATTTATATCCCAAACTTTTCAAAAATTACATTTTAACCACATAACTTTATGAACTTGTCATTTAAATACTTGTAGCTATTTTTAATACTCCCCAAAATTATAATATAAATTAATATACTTATATATTTCGAAAATCATTCAAATAATACATATCATTCTCGGCTCCAATTTTATTTTACTATATAGTTTTAAAACTTGCTTTAAACCTTATAATAAATACTTATAAATGTATATAAGCCATATAACACTTCTAAAAATTATGCTAATGACTTAGAATGATTATAAACTAAAAATAGAACATATTATCCTTAGATATTTCGGTTTTAATATGTGTATCCTAATTAATTTTTGTGACACATATTTATACCTTAAGGTAATAATCTTACCTTATATGTTATAAATTATCTTCTTTGATACTTTAACTTAATAATTTTCGGCCTTAATATTAGCATGGCCTTAACATAATTTTTATACTAAATTTTGAAGCTCAAATTAAGCTTAAACTTAATAAACCTTAATTATATAAACTTACCCTTAAATCAAGACAATTCTTGTACTTGATTTTTCCTTGAATCTCCAAGCTCTCCAAAAGCTATTTTGATGAAGATATTTCGAACTCCTTGTATATATGTAGGAGATCTATTTGTTAGATTTCTAACAAAGTTTATAAATAATATTTGGAGTAATTTTTACAAGAGCTTACCTTAGGAATTTATCAAGGTATTTTTGATACACCTTGAGATGATTGTAGATTCAAGTTTCCTTCATGAAATAATGAAGAGAGTATGGATTTAGGAGACCAAATATTTTCGGACATAGGAGTAATTTTATTTAGAGTTTTCAAACATGAAAATACCTTAGATTAACCTTGATTACTCCTTGAATTGATGTTGAATCAAGACAACTCCTTGGAGAATAATTGTTGGCGATTTCCTTAGAGATATGCTAGGATTATTCTTGCTCCAAGACTTGATAGAATTAACTAGGGAATTACATTAAAATGGTGTTAGGAACTAATACACCATTAATAGAGTTTATTAGCATTTATGAATTAAGTTGGGAATTGTAGAAGAGGGCAAAGAGGGAGCTTAGAATTGACTTACCAATTCGGTGTGAATATGGCAAGTAGAAGAAGTGCTCACGTAGAGCTTTAGTAGTAGGAACAAAGGCAAGTCAGATTTTTGATTGTTACGATTTAATTAACATGCTTCCTATCTTGTTTATGCTTATTCTAATTCACTAATTTTAGCTACATAATTTAACCCTATCATCTCCTAACTTTAGTAGCCAAACGGTTGTAGTGGTGCACTATCAAAATGGCAACTCCAATCATGCTTATTAACGGCTAAAAGGGTTGGTCCTTATTTAATCTTGATTGTTAATTTCATTAGACTTTATTCTAGGATGTACTAGGTAATTAATCATAGTAGTTATTAACATTTCATGAGTTTAATTACTGCATTATTGTTATTTCTTCTTGTTCTGGTTGTGATGCGCTTGGTTGGATCCGCATGGAGACTCCACTTCAGCAACCCCCTCTTTCAAGTATGCTTTGTTAGCTTAATTATATGTAATTATTGTACTAACCTATCTCCTTGTGCAGGTTGATCGGCGCATAGCAGTATAGGTTGCTAATGGGTATAGCTTTACGGTACATATATTGTTAATGGGTTGCTTTGCTTATAGTATTAGTGTAATTAATTGTTAACTTCATTGTGTTGCAGGTGGTGATTGTCGCTTGGACAGGAATGGAGACTCCACTACTGCTGCTCTGAGAAACATAGGGGACCGGAAAAGTATTGTTTTATTATAATGTGTAAATGTGGTAAGTTACTGGGATAGACATTTGCATGTCTATTTATACTACAACAGTACAACGGATATATATGCTAGGTGGATAGAATAACACCTATACAGACGTATATACTATGTAGATATAACATTACATGTACGGACTTAAAAGTCTAACAGCCCCCTCAAGATCAACACGGGTGATGTTGTTGGTCTTGTGTCAATGTAAGTCCGATATCTCTCAAGATGTTTGAATATGATTTTCGAGGTAAAGATTTGGTGAGAAAATCGGCCAGCTGCTCTTGTTGGATATATGTCTGACAGCAATAAGGCCTTCTTGGATTTTCTGCTTACATAGTGAATATCAATTCTATGTGCTTCGTGCGCTGGTGTTTGAACTTGTTGAACTGGGTTCTTCGCTATGTAAACCGCAGATTTGTTGTCGCAGTGCACTGGGATGGGTTGAATTTCTATGACTCCTAGCTCGTGTACTAAGCGACTGAGCCAAGATAGTTCACTTGTGACAGCCCGTAGCGCTCTGTATTCTGCCTCTGCAGAAGAAAGTGAGATGCTGTGCTGTTTCTTGGACTTCCAGGATATTGGAGAGTTGCCCAACAGAATGTAGTAGCCTGAGACCGAACGGGTGTGTCTGGGCATCCAGCCCAGTCACTGTCACAATATGCCAGCAGAGAGAAATCTGGAGTATTGTTGAGATTGATTCCGTAATGTGAAGTTCCTTGGAGATAGTGTAATGTGTGAATGGCAGCTCGCATGTGTAGTGTAGTTGGTGCCTGCAGAAATTGACTTAGTAACTGTGTTGTATAGCAAATATCAGGACGTGTGTGAGTCAAGTAATTTAATTTACCAACTAGACTACGGTATGGAGTGGGTTAGGAAGGATCTCACCATCTGTTGTGTTGAGTTTCAGTGTGGAAGGGAGAGGAGAAACAGAAACGTCATTACCGTGAATGTTGTATTCTGCCAAAATGTCATTGCAGAATCTGCGCTGTGTAATAATCAGACCTGTAGAATGATACAAGAATTCCATGCCAAGAAAAAATGAAGTTTGCCAAGATTCTTTATTTTGAATTCTTGGTCCAATTGCTGTTTAACATTTTCAATTTCAGTTTTATTGTTTCCTGTGATGAGAATATCGTCAACATAAACAGCAAGAAATGTAACTTGTTTTAAGTTGTTTTTCAGAAAGAGGGATGAATCATTACAAGATTGTGTGTATCCTAGAGTCTCTAGGAATATGCTGAGACGGGCAAACCATTGTCTAGACGCTTGTTTTAATCCATAGAGGGATTTTTTTAAGCGACAAGCATTTATTTTATTCTCAACTGTTAACCCTTTCGGTAGTTGCATATATTTCTTCTTGGAGGTTCCCGTGAATGAAAGCATTGTTGACATCTAGTTGTTCTATTTCCCATTTTTTTGATTGCTATGGTCAAGATGGTTCGAATTGTGGTCATTCGAACTACAGGGGAGAATGTTTCGGTATAATCTAGACCATATTTTTGGCTAAACCCCTTAGCAACAAGACGAGCTTTATACCTCTCTAGAGTACCATCAGCTTTTAGTTTTGTCTTGAAAACCCACTTGCAGCCTATTGCTTTTTTGTGTTTAGGCAGTTTTGTTAACTCCCATGTAGCATTTTCTGTTAGGGCTGAAAGCTCGGCATTGATGGCATCTACCCAATGTTTGTGTTTTGCAGCGTCTTCATATGTTTGGGGTTCTTGGATGTCAAGAATGTTTTCAATTGTAGTTCTGTTTTGGACAGATGTTGCAGCTAGAGAAAGGATGGGGGTTATATCAGTGAGAGAGGTTAAAGAGAGAGGAGTGTGAGCAGAAAGAGGAGTGAAGGAGGATGTGAGTCTGTTGTGAAGAATTTCAGTGAAGAGATCTTGGTCCAGAATCGCAGAACTGGTGTGATAGTCTTGGAGATATGTAGGAGGGTGGCGGGTTCTGGAAGATCTTCTGAGGTTATCATGAGATGTGGATGGATCAGAAGTAGGTATTTGGGTTTGTGTGTCGGTGGTGTTGTTTGTGGGTATAATAGATTGTGAGTCAGAAGTTGTGTCTATGGTTAATGGAACAGAAGGTAAGGTGGTGATGGAAGGAGAAGAAGGTTCATCATCTGAGACGTATATAGGTGGAGTTGGTTCTGTTGGTTGGACAGAAACTGGGGAATTAGAAAAGGGAGGCATATGAGGGGGAGGGTAGGTGAAGGGGAATACAGTTTCGTGGAATGTAACGTCTCGAGAAGTGATGATTGCTTTATCTTCTAATCTCAACAATTTGTACCCTTTTTGCCTGTCAGCTAGTCCTAGGTGAACACAAGGTGTGGATTTGGAGCTAAATTTTCCTGGCCTAGGACCGAGAATGAGAGCATAAGCAAGACAGCCAAAAATTTTTAAATTACTGTAATCTATCGGTTTATTGTATAGAATTTCATGTGGAGGTTTTCCGTGTAATGAAGAAGAGGGAAGTTTATTTATAAGATCTGTGGCAGTAAGAAGGCATTCACTCCAATACTCTATGGGAACTTTTGATTGATGGAATAATGCTCTGGCAGTTTCCATTAGGTATCGATGTTTCCGTTCAACAATTCCATTCTGTTGAGGGGTGTAAGGGCAAGAAGTTTGATGGATAATTCCTAGAGTATTAAAGAAAGTTTTTCCTTCATTTGAACTTCCAAGTTCAAGAGCATTATCAGATCTTATGCATTTAACTCTTTTATGAAACTGTCTTTCAACATACTGAAGAAAAGCTTTATAAAAGTGAAGGCTTCTGATTTGATGCAAGAAGTTTAATCCATAGAGCCCTACTTTTGTCATCTACAATGCTAAGAAACAGTTTTTTGTTGTTATGACTTGGTTGCCTAAAGGGACCACAAATGTCTATATGTATTAAGTCAAATATTTCAACACTGGTTGTAACAGGTTTGGGAAAAGGGAGTCTGTGGTTTTTGGCTCGATTGCAACTATCACACAAAAATGTGTTATCAGATCGGCACGTTTTATTAGTTTGAGTTTTAACAGTTTTTCTAGTGGAGTGTGACCCAAACGTAAATGCCATAGAGTTGCAACATTCATTGCAGTAGCAGAAATAGAGTTCTTTTCCATATCAGCATGCGAATCAGAAGCAAGTGATTTGTCTTTACAAGGGAAAGTAGATTTACTAATACAAATGCTAGTTCTTTGATGCAAAAATCATCCAAACAATCAGATTCCAGAAATATAGCCCATTTTTCTGGTATGCAAAGGGAACAGAAGTGTTGGAATTAAGGTCCTGCAAAGCACATGTATGTTCAGAAAAGATCATGCTAGCATTGATTTGTTGTAAAAATTTACGAGCAGATATTAGGAAGAATTCAAAACTTGGAACATATAACACATTATGAAGCATGAAGAGATTTGTGAGTTTAACTGTACCAAAACCCTTTATGTTACCACAGTGACCATCAGGCATCGTTACAGAAGTATTGCATAGTGTAAAATTTGTATCAAGGAATAAATTTATGTTGCCACATATGTGGTCTGTGGCACCAGAATCAATCACCCAACAGTTATGCAAATCATTCAGAGGTTTAGTGTTTAAGGAAGAAAGAACAATACCAGCAAACTGATTATAAAAATCAGTGTCGTGTTGCTTGTTGGTAACGGGTGGTCTGGTCAAGATAGGCAGTCAAAGAAGCCAATTGTCGTGGGGTTACTCCAGGAACAGGCGATTTCTTGTCTTGAATGTGTGGTTAGAGCTTGTAGTTGATCTTTAGTGAAACCCGGCACCGGTGATTCATCGATTTGGGTTTGGTTGGTAGCATCAGCAACGGCAGCAGAGACGGGATTCTTTGGTTTGTTTCGCCAATGACTTGGAAAATTTCCCTTGATCCAATAGCAGTCGTCATAAGAATGGCCAATCTTCTTGCAATGTGAACACTTTGTTTTCTTGGTGTCGTTGCGGAAGGTGGTAGTGCGTGCATCAGAGGATTGTCGATTTGTTGAATTAGGGTTTACGTTTGCGAATGCCAGAGTATCATCCGAGTCGCCCCTTCTTGTTTTTCGATTGAGACGGTGATTCTCCTCTTGACGAAGCATAGCGTAGACACTGTCTAAGGTTGGCAAAGGGTTGATCATTAATATGTTGCTTCGAATCGATTTGTACGAATCATGAAGACCCATTAAAAAATCAAAAATTCTTTCGTTGTCTCTTTGCTGGTGAAGTTCGACAGCGGATCCACAGGTACAAGGAGAAATTGCAGTCAATGCGTTTTGCTCGTTCCAAATCTTGATCCATCTTGTGTAGTAATCGTTGATTGTGTCACGGCCTTGTTCAATATGATGTGCCTCTTGTCGAAGAGTGTATAATCTGGATCCAGCTGGGTCGTCCCACCGTTTGCACAAATTCTTCCAGGCTTCGGCGGCAGTGGAATAGTAGATAACACTCTCTTTAAGTGATTCACTCAGGGAATTGAAAAGCCAGGCAAGCACCATATTGTTGGCCTTGTCCCAATCAATTTGGGTGTCGGCGTCGTAATGCTCACGCTTTACTTCACCCGTGAGGAACCCTACTTTGTGTTTGGTGGAGAGAGCGACGACGAAGGCGCGTTTCCAAGTAGCAAAGCCTTTCCCATCGAATCGATGCGTGATCTGTGAACCAGGGCTGTCGAACGGATGTAGGTAAAGAATCTTGTTTCTGTCGGGTTTGGAAGTATTAGGAGATGGAGATCCTCCGGATTTCGGGTCATTGGATTTGTCGGTGTGGGGTTCTGGTGGTGGGTGATGATATCGTCGGCCATAGGTAGGAAAGGACGGAGGTAGAAGATGAAAGAAGCGAAGTCTTGTTTTGTCGATTTGTAAAAGTGGCAACCCTAGTTTCTTTCACATCTAATACCATGAGAAAACATAGGGGACCGGAAAAAGTACTTGTTTTATTATAATGTGTAAATGTGGTAAGTTACTGGGATAGACATTTGCATGTCTATTTATACTACAACAGTACAACGGATATATATGCTAGGTGGATAGAATAAACACCTATACAGACGTATATACTATGTAGATATAACATTACATGTACGGACTTAAAAGTCTAACATGCTCTCTTCACGTTAATGGAGTTCCCACTTTGTGATTAGTTATTGTCTAATTAACTTATCTGTTTTGCTTCTGCAGGGCTAATGATCGGCACAGACATGGACTCACCATGCACCTATGCGACAGAAAAGAATGGTGTAAGTTCCATTCTGAATTCTTAATATTATTTGTTAGATTTAGCTTATTAATTACTTGCAATCATTGATCACTAATACTGCACATTTGTTGCAGGTTGGACGGCCTGTATATGGACACTCCAATCAGTCCACTCCATGTCCACGATAGTGGTATTTATATATCATATTCGTTTGCTAGTTTACAGCATTAGCATAGTTATTACTAATGACACTTATTGTCTTTGCAGGTGTATTAATCGACACCATCATGGAGCACTTCAGCATCATCATCTGCAGTAGGCTCACGTAAAAAAAATGACTAGATAGCTTAGGTTTTGTTAATTCATAATATGACAAATCAAAATTAGGTACTTGTCTTTAGCCTAACATAAACTAGCTTTGTTATTATTCTCCTGCAGGTATACGCAATGGAGAGGCTTCTCCTGATTGCTATAATGATATATTATCAAATACTAAGGGTGGAGATGAGTCACTATATTACATGACATATTTTTGAAGCAAAACTAGCCAAATATGGCCTTAAAAATTCGCCCAACATAGGAATAAATTGAGACTGATTTTTCATTTGATCTTTTGTTGCTTTATATTGTTTATAGTCAATAATAATATGTTGAAGTGTTACATTGAGTTATATAGGGTTATATAAATCCATAACATAATTTTTAGGCTACCCGGGCAAAAAGGAGCGTTAAGAAACTCCCCCGAGTATTTTATCTTTAACTGAGAATTTAACCTGAGAACTTTGTCTTAAATGTTTATTAAAGTATTATCAAGCATTTTAAATGAGGTGTAATGCTTTACTTTATTTAATAAGGTATTTTCGGGACTTTCGGCCCTAAGGGGCCTTTAAGAGAATTCCAAGTATTTTTACTCAGTTCCAACTGAGTACTTGCGTTCCAAGGGTCATATAATGATCCTAGGTCGACTTTATATGATTTTTATAGCTTATATAATTTATTTACTTAAGGTCGGGCTTTAACGCACGTTTTTGACCTTAAGGAGTTTTAGTGCGTTCTTAACGCTTGAGTGTTTATATGTTTTCTTAGGGTTTAATAAACCCCCAATAATATTTATTTACTTATATATAATTATTTAAATGTTAGGGGTATTTCAGCTTTACCCTCCTCTCTGTTATGGTTGTTTCCCTCACGGGTTACGATCTCCCATTAGCTTACTCCAAGCTTAGCTATTCTGACTTATGATCGGTCTAGGGGGAACATGTGTTTGTGTGGTGTGTTCGGGTCACTAAATCTGATCCATCTTTAATTTAAGTTACTCGTCCGACTATTAGGACGGTAACGAGTGTTGTGTAACGAGCTTATCATGAGTTTGCGACATTCTCTAGGCTCTACAGTGAACTAATTGTGTTTGGGGTCGGTTCCTTAAGAGAACCGTACCCTTGTGTTATGTGTTATTGTTGTGCCGTAATTCTTATAGTGGTGTGATGCTTTATGTTGTAAAATGTGGAGTATGTGGATCATGGATATGAATCCCAGTTTATGATAAGAGGCGTTTAAGGATAACCCGATTAATGGGTAAGTATCGTCTATTAAGGAAGTAGCTCCATTAGAGGAGAAACACTCTAGGGTTAAGGAAAACAAGGAGTGATTTGTTAAGCGTAGATGCGTTGACTATATTTGTTGTGACCTCTGTTGTGGATTGTAATGTGTTTGTGTAATTGGAGTACATGCATGATTTAAATGTAATCAACCGCATGCTAAGACGACAATTAGTTGTGCGTGACCCGGTAGCATGCGGGCTGCGAGATTACCATACCAACAAAGGTGCTGAGCCCCCGGGGGGCCACCCTTTTTCTTTTCCTATTTCAGGTACAAGGAGCTGGAAGCCGTTCGAGAGTAGGACGGGGTAGTCATTTGTACATGGGTAGCCTTAATTGTGTATGTATGTAGGTGTAGTAAGACCGAAATTGTGTTCGGCATTAGTTTGTAAATACTCGGTACAGTTGGAATGTATATGTATATTGGTTGTTGTTAATAGAAAGGGATAGTAATGTGTAGTTTCTCGGGAATCTAGTCCATCAGACCGATACAATGTATATGTATTAGCCTTGTAGCCACGTGGGTGGTTAACGGCATGTAACACCATTGAGTTAAGTAATGTTATGAGTTAAGTTTTCCGCTGCAGTTTGTTGTTAAGCGTATGGTTGTAGTTGGGGTGTTACATTTTTGAATGGGTTTCGGTCCCAGAGGCATCCGAGTATTTTCTTTTTGAATGGGTTTCGGTCCCGAGAGGCATCCGAGTTATTTTCTTTTTGAATGGGTTTCGGTCCCCAGAGGCATCCGAGTTATTTCTTTTTGAATGGGTTCGGTCCCCAGAGGCATCCGAGTTATTTTCTTTTTGAATGGGTTTCAATCCCCAGAGGCATCCGAGTTATTTTATTTTTGTATGGTTTTGGTCCCCAGAGGCATCCGAGTTATTTTATTTTTGAATGGGTTTCGGTCCATAGAGGCATCCGAGTTATTTTCTTTATGAATAGGTTTCGGTCCCCAGAGGCATCCGAGTATTTTTTTATTTTTTTTGAATGGGTTTCGGTCCCATAAGAATCCGAATCACATCACATCTTGGACTTCATTTTGAAAGAGTTTTGGTTCTTAAAAGCATCGAATCACGTGACATATTTTGCATATAAGATTATGGGTTCTAGTTCTCGAAAACACCTGGATACTCTATGCTTTGCTTGTATTTTCTCATTTGGATAGGTTCAGGCCCTAGAAGTGCATTGGTACAATGACATGCTCGGTAAGCTCAAACATCTTTTCAAGGTAGTCAACATCTCTGAACACAGGAAAAGGGACAAGCAAGGTGAGACAAGGTGGTAAAGATTTTGGGTATTATCAAGCGTCAACTTGACTTTTCATTGACATTACAAAATCAAGTTGACGGGGGGCAATCTGTTATACCCAAAAATTTTACCCTCGTTTAAACGTGAACAAGGTTTTTCTAGGGTCGGTGCATGGCTAAGGGTAAAATTGTCATTTTCATCAATCTTCTGTTTTGGAGAAAATAGAGGCTTGAGATGGTCAGATACGAATTGCAATATGTGAAAACTGAGAAAGATGGTGCAAGAAATAGGAAGTCATATTGGTGTAGTGGTGAATGAGGTGAAGAAGGTTCAAGAGGTTGATAGTTTGAGGTTAAGAACAAACACTTTTTTAAATAAAGTAGTTTAAGTTCAGTTTTCTTCTCTATTTTCTAATTTGCATTTTTTAAATATAAAGAAAAAACAAACTTTCAAAAATCTACACGTGAAGAATGAAAGACACAAAAACAAAAAAATATTTGTTAGCATGTTGGTTATTTATCCTTTGTGTTTGGTAATTTCTCTTTTTTTTTTCTTTTTACTTTTTTATGCATCTATATCCCCCATTTCTCTCAACTTGTGAGTTTGATAGTTTTCAAAATTAAAATAAAGTCTTTTTGAAATTCTATTTCTTTTGTTTAAAAACGTGACTTCCAAAAGCAAATAAAACAAAAAAAATACATTTTTTTCTCTTTCATAAAAAAACCAAAAAGAAAACTTTTTTTTAATTCTATTTGCAGCGCCATCTTTAAAAAAAAAACCGAAAACATTTTTTTTGACTGATTAATAGTTGTTTCGGTTTTTGAATTTGAATTTGAATTTTGAATTCTTATTGTTTTTTTTATATTTATTTTAGGATTAGCACTCCTTGTTATTCTCTAACTCATTTGTTTGTTTTGATCTTGGTGGTTACACTCTTGAAGATCTCAAACTCTAATATGTTTCTATATAAAGAACTCATTTTTCATCACACAGGGGCAGACCCTGATAGGTCATACACCCAGATCACATTCATACAGACGGTCATTCTGCTCCCACTTGTTTATTTCATCGCTACCATTTCACTACGGCATTCTGCCTTCATCCTGATAAGCAATCATCTCCGTTGCCTCATTGTTTGAACTGTCATTTCTAGATTTAGTCCACTATTATCCAATCTTATCCACCATTGTAGATCCTGGACAGACAGAACATAATATACATATGCAGAGTTGGAGTATACAAGCTGAAACCGAATGCTCCCAGACAGTGTGGCTCACCATTGCATCGATCTCCGTCGCTTTACCCATGCGCTTCTCTCTATCATATTCATGCTATAGAATGTCACATAACCATCAGTTTAACTATAACATTTAGGAGCTAGATGTTACCGTGTCATGCTGTTTGTTAACATGCCATGTATCCCGCCCAGAAAATCAACAGCAACCACACCTATAATTTCGGGTTGATCATCGTCATCAACTTCTTGTGTTTCTCGTCCTCGGTGCTGTCCAGCGCCGTCACCACTGCCATTAGACTGCACCATCACTGCTAATTCGTTCATCACATTGTTGCTTCTCGTATTCTTCTGTTGTGTGTAAAAGTTACGAAGTTAGGCAGAGTAAATATGAGAACACACAGCTCCGCTCGTGTGTATGGTGATTAGAATGTGGAGATCAATGGCCATTAAAGCTTCACTTACCAGAAACTCAGCTTCAAAGCTTCGTTCATTTCGTATTCAATGAAGCTACTCCAACTCGGACGTCGATACTGTTCGTCATCTCCAATTGTATCTCCAATCAAAGTGCTAGTGAAGGTATTCTATTGTTCATCCATTACTGTCTGACAACCATACCACTTCTCAATCTCCAGCCAACAATAATATTGTCCACATCGCCACAAGTGTCTTCGCTGATGATCTTAGATCAATACTCGTCACCAGTCTCGCGCATTAAATCACAAGGAGATATAAGCAATGAGATCGAGAAGATACTGAGAATAGAAACCGGCAAGGATATGTGATATGCGTTCTCTGCTTTGATGGCGTACTGAAATCATAAGAATAGGGCACCCCGATTTTATTCTGGAGAATTCACACGCTAGTAAGTTTTTCTTTAATGATATGCATTCATTTTTTTTTTTAATATTTCATTGTTTCAGGCAAGGTAGAATGTTACGTGCCATTTGGTTGCTAATCAACAAAGCCACGTAAGGGAATAATGTTGAAATGATTAATGAGTTCGGCATAATGGTTGCGTTTTTATTTTTACTTTTTATTTATTTTTTATTTTTTTTTTCTTTTCTTTATTCTTTTTTTATTTTGTTAGGTTTTAGAGATAGTTAGAAACAATATTGTGGTTAAATTGATATTCCCCCGGTGTTTTAATATTCTTCATTTGTGATTTGAACTTGTAGGTAACAATATGTATAGTAGTTGTTGGAACGTGTAGTTTAGTTGGATTGCAACTGATGTGAAGGATATAATGTCATTAATATAGCCTTAGAGTTTATAATAGTAGAGGAAAAGAAATTTTTTAGGGGCAATGAAGGAATCTGAACCCTTTAGAAATTTCATATCAAGCCCCCGAACCCATAATTCTAAAAATTGTAACAACATTTCCTTTCCAAGTTTAAAATGTTAAAACTTAGGTGGCGACTCTATTTAGGTTTGTGTGGGCCAGTTATAATTATTAAGCTTTAATTTTGTAATTTCGGTTTAATGATTTTAATTGCAAATCAAACCTTGGAGCCTTAAGCCCAATACTTAAGGGTTCAAAACCAACGCCTACAGACTGGCGACTCTGCTGGGGACACCATCTAAGTTTTAAAACTTTGAACTTAGGAAAGAGGGCTTAACTTGAATTTATAATCTCTAAGGCTTTCTTTTTATGATATTATCTTTTTTTATCTTTATGATATTATGCTTTGTATTATATGGTACATGCGAGAGATGAGGGTCCAAATAAACCAATCATTGGTCATGCTTAGACATGGCCCGTTCTGAGACACACACCGTAGGGTGATGTGTAAAAGTGGGGGAACTAAGGAGGATGGCGTGCAAACCCCATCCCTTCACTACCTGGGCCCAAAGCCCCAAGCACCTCTCCGGACGTACCCTTACTCAAAAACCAAATATCAGTCATGCCAAGCCATGATCCGTCCTAAGACACACACCTTAGGGTGATGCGTAAAGGTGGGGGAAATGAAGAGGATGACGTGCAAGCCTCATCCCTTCACTACCTGGGCCCAAAGCTCCAAGCACTCTCCGGATGTATCCATACCCATTTGATGAAACTTGCATAGTGAGGACATGCATATTTTCACTCCTTATCTCTGTGATTCATGCTTCTGTGATAAGCTTGAGTGTGTGTGGTTAGTAGCTGGAATAAATTCATCTTTTATTAGATCTTTACATTTCAGCCCAAAGGCCTATTCTAGTCTAGATGAACTATTCGCTTGGGCTTCGGCCTAGAAACCTTAGATCAAGGTGATCTCTTTTGGCCCAAAAGTGTCTAAATCTGAATCATCCATTTTGATCCATTTAGGTTTAGGCCCAAAAAAATCCATTGGAATTTGCGATAATTCAAGACTTGAAAATTGATTTATGGATCACGTTTACATTCCGGCCCAAAGGCCCATCAATAACTTGGATTAGGTATTTCACTTAAACATTGAAAACTCTTTCAATCCAGCAACCCATACATATCCCATATAATTTCTTCCGGTTCATGTATGCTACTTTCAATTTAAGATGTTCAGGCCCAAGCGCCTATTCACAATTCAAATGACATACAGGCCCTAGCGCTCCACTCAATGTCCGAAACATTTCGGCCCAAGCGCCAATCTACAACTAGAAATTATTTCGGCCCAAGGGCCTCATTCTCAAAGTGTTTTGGGCCAAGTGCCTCACTCACAATTCAGATCGGTCAGGCTCAAGCTCCTATCCACAATGATGACACTGTTTCAGCCCATGTGCCTCATGTTCAGTTCAAAGAGATTCAGGCCCAAGCGCCTATCCACAGTCCAAATGCATCCCGGCCCATGTGCCTCACTTTTAATCCAATGATATCTAGGCACATGTGCCTATCTAAAGTCCATGTACCTCTCTTTCAGTCCACTGATATTCAGGCCCATGCACCTATCCATAGTCCAAATGCATCCCGGCCCATGTGCCTCACTTTTATTCCACAGATTTTCAGACCCATGCGTCCAGTCTCATGTTCCTCACTTTCAGTCCACAGATATTCTGGCCCAAGTGCCTATCCACAATCCGAGAGCATCCCGGCCCATGTGTCTCACTTCAAGTTCAAGAGCTTTCAGGCCTGAGCGCCTATCCACAGCCCAAAGAGCATTCCGGCCTAAGTGCCTCATTCACAGTTAGGGGACATTCCTAGTCTAGATTTTTCAGCCCAAGAGCCCTCTCATAATACATTAGATTTCATTGTTGTGTTTTCTTAGGTTTGCATAGGGATTTTACCGTTTTAGTAGGTTTACAATTTTTTTGGACGTTTATCATTCGTCAGCTCTTTTTCTTTTGTTAAGTTGACTTCAAAAAAAGATCACAGACATTTCTACGTCCTCCCGAAGATACATCATGGCTAAAAGCTCGAGTCTTCTATGCTCCAACATTATGCAAATTGGTGGTATTCGAGTTCATAAAGGAGATTGGGGTTCACATGCATAAAATGTTGCTTTAAATTGTCATTCGTCTTTCATAAGCGTTTGCAAGCAAATCTTTTGTGAAATCTAAGTTCGGAAGTTTTCAATCAAGGACTGTTTTGAATGAACATTTCTTGACATCAATAAAAAGAAGCATCAGTTTTGTTAAATCATATTCTTCATATTCACAAGCAAATGAATTTTTCATGTCTAAAACTTTTCCGTGCTGAAAAGATAAATTCATGAATGAGCTTTCTTTGCAAGGAACATCAATTTCTGCTAAACAAAGTCTCTCAAAACTAAGGTTTGTGGAACGGTCATTTTCCATCAGTGGAACATAAAAACTTTGTTTTGTTTCTAAAAAGATGAGCATGCTTTCCCAAGCACGAAGATACATCCCAAAACACCAAAGCAACCCACATAAAGGTTAATAGAGAACATGGTTATCAAAAATCCCAACACAATACTGGGGGCAATCTGAGTTATAGAATTGTTTATTCTAAACAAAATGTGTGAATAAAACTCTCTGAACGAAAGAGTGCGAGAGTGTCTTGAGTGAAAAAACCAATGAGAGAAAAAACGTGTCATCTTTACACGCGGTGAGGCCACACACATGTGAGGTAAGCAGCATAACTCTGACTGAAGGAGATAACTTGTCAATTTACGATGAGATCTGTGAATAGTAACCAGAGGAGACACATAACTATCAGGAATGATGAAGCACCTAGGTAAACCACCACATAGCCAAAAGCTTATGAAACCTTGAAATTCAACCCTAGGAACCCCTACTGAGCCTTTCATATATATTAGCTTTTATCAACAAAGCTCCACAAAAAACCAGCTCATGATGATTACTACCCCGGTGACCAAAGGAAGCGAGGAGCCCAACTCTCGGATGAGGACACTCCTAGTTCGGAAAGAAAGCAAACACTACCACAAACATGATGAAGATCCGCAAACGGTCGCAAAGCGACCCAGGATTCAAGAGCTTGAACGAAAGCAGCTCCAAAAGTTCGGGAAACACAAGAACCCGAAGATGAGTCAAAGTGGCTCCAAGAGCTCTAAGATCGAGAAACACAAGAACCCCAAAGATGAGTCAAAGTAGCTCCAAGAGCTCCAAGATCGGGATACACAAGAACCCCAAAGATGAGTCAAAGTGGCTCCAAGAGCTCCTAAAGATCGGGAAACACAAGAACCCAAATATGTGTAGACAATTTGAAAACCTCAAGTTTCCAAACAACAACAACAAAGTAGCAGCAAGGACTACCTCAAAGTCCAAAGCCTCAAGGCAAGTCCATATACAGTAGCAAGACTGCTTCACACGTAAGGACGGAAAGACAAATCCAGAGAGGGTGCAAGTTGTAGCTTTGGACACCCTTAAGCTCCATAAAACCAAAAATATTCTTCATGGTCCCTTTGACATGGATCATACCCAATGGCCCAATTATAAGCCTCAAAGACTTCCGACTTGATAGTTATGTGTCTAAATCAAGTGAAAGTAATAGATCGAAGGCGTAAGTCCATGAAATAACGAATTCAAAAGTCTAGAAGTTATGATTGTAAGTGAGGAATGAGTGCAAATGCTAAACACATCGAGTGTAGGTAGAAAAAGCCCACCACATCAAAGAAAACCTTACCCTGTGAGGATGAGAGTTGTTCACATGTTTAATAAAAAATAATATTGGGGGCAATCGATCGTTCGATCGATTGGTATAGTTTCTAACTCATATAGCTCAAAGAAATACTGGGGGCAATCGTTTCTAGCAATTTCCACAGATGAAACCAAGAAATCCCAAAGACTTAGGCCCGTCATAAGCTCTAAACACCAAGTCCCAAAACCTCAAGCCTTAAGCACTTCATAAGCCTTAAGCACCATGTTCCGACATTACAATCCCAAGGACTTAGGCTTATCATAAGCCTTAAGCACCGCATCTCACAACCTCAAGCTCCACAACCCTGAAGAAAAATCATAAAGCCCGGAAGCATGTTCAGTTTTGAAGGATCAAAATTTTGGTCTCGAAGTCCATTCCTGAAAAATGAGCGTTCCATGAATTTTAGCTGAAAGAAATATTTGCTTATACATCTGAAATTTTGACAGCAAAGTCAACACCAATCTTGACACCAAGTCAACCATATTTTTGAAAATTGAGTCAATCTTGTTTTGGCACCAAGTCACCCATATTTGTTTATGAAAATTGAATCGATCTTGTTTTCACAGTGAGTCCATGAGCTTGTTTTAGCATTGAAGTCAGACAGTTTGTTTTAACATTAACATCGAGTCAATTTCGCACATTGATTTAGTCATTAAGCTTGTTTGTGTATTGAGACAGTACACTTGTTTGATATGTCTTGCATCAAGCCAACAAGCATTGTTTATTGAGTACAGGTGGAGGTATGCTGCCCGTTGAATTGAAGCAGGGTGTATACTGGTTAATGTGTATGAGTGGTTGAGTACAGGTGGAGGTATGCTGCCCGTTGAATTGAAGCAGGGTGTATACTGGCCAATGTGTACGAGTACAGGTGGAGGTATGCTGCCCGTTGAATTGAAGCAGGGTGTATACTGGCCAATGGGTATGAGTGGTTGAGTACAGGTGGAGGTATACTGCCCGTTGAATTGAAGCAGGGTGTATACTGGCCAATGTGTACGAGTACAGGTGGAGGTATGCTGCCCGTAGAATTGAAGCAGGGTATATACTGGCCAATGTGTACGAGTGGTTGAGTACAGGTGGAGGTATGCTGCCTGTTGAATTGAAGTAGGGTGTATACTGGCCAATGTGTACGAGTACAGGTGGAGGTATGCTGCCCGTTGAATAGAAGCAGGGTGTATACTGGCCAATGTGTACAAGTTGGCGGGGCGATGGCAATAAGTCCTCATTTCTATGTCAACTTTTTGGATAACAACTGGCGGGTGATGGCAATAAGTCCCCTGTGAAAACCAGAAGTTCATCCCAGCAACCCAGTTGGCGGGCGATGGCAATAAGTCCCCTTGGAAAACCAACATGGAGCATTTTTGAATGGGTTTCGGTCTCCAGAGGCATCCAAGTTATTTTTGAATGGGTTTCGGTCCCCAGAGGCATCCGAGTTATTTTCATTTTGAATGGGTTTCGGTCCCGAGAGGCATCCGAGTTATTTTCTTTTTGAATGGGTTTCGGTCCCCAGAGGCATCCGAGTTATTTTCTTTTTGAATGGGTTTCGGTCCCTAGAGGCATCCGAGTTATTTTCTTTTTGAATGAGTTTCGGTCCCAGAGGCATCCGAGTTATTTTATTTTTGTATGGGTTTTGGTCCCCAGAGGCATCCGAGTTATTTTATTTTTGAATGGGTTTCGGTCCCCAGAGGCATCCGAGTTATTTTCTTTATGAATAGGTTTCGGTCCCCAGAGGCATCCGAGTTATTTTTTTATTTTTTTTAATGGGTTTCGGTCCCCAAAAGAATCCGAATCACATCACACATCTTCGACTTCATTTTGAATGAGTTTTGGTTCTCAAAAGCATCGAATCACGTGACATATTTTGCATATAAGATCATGGGCTCTGGTTCTCGAAAACACCTGGATATTCTATGGTTTGCTTGTATTTTCTCATTTGGATAGGTTCAGGCCCCTAGAAGTGCATTGGTACAATGACATGCTCGGTAAGCTCAAACATCTTTTCAAGGTAGTCAACATCTCTGAACACAGGAAAAGGGACAAGCAAGGTGAGATAAGGTTGGTAAAGATTTTGGGTATTATCAAGCGTCAACTTGACTTTTCATTGACATTACAAAATCAAGTTGACGGGTGGCAATCTGTTATCCCAAAAAATTTTACCCTCGTTTAAACGTGAACGAGGTTTTTCTAGGGTCGGTGCATGGCTAAGGGTAAAATTGTCATTTTCATCCAATCTTCTGTTTTGGAGAAAATAGAGGCTTGAGATGGTAAGATACGAATTGCAATATTGTGAAAACTGAGAAAGATGGTGCAAGAAATAGGAAGTCATATTGGTGTAGTGGTGAATGAGGTGAAGAAGGTTCAAGAGGTTGATGGTTCGAGGTTAAGAACAAACACTTTTTAACATAAAGTAGTTTTAAGTTCAGTTTTCTTCTCTATTTTCTAATTTGCATTTTTTTTTCAATATAAAGAAAAAACAAACTTTCAAAAATCTACACGTGAATATATTGAAAGACACAAAAACAAAAAAAAAATTGTTACCATGTTGGTTATTTATCCTTTGTTTTTGGTAATTTCTTCTTTTTTTCTTTTTACTTTTTTATGCATCCTTATCCCCCATTTCTATCAACTTGTGAGTTTGATATCGTTTTCAAAATTAAAATAAAGTCTTTTTGAAATTCTATTTCTTTTGTTTAAAAACGTGACTTCCAAAAGCAAATAAAACAAAACAAAAATACATTTTTTTCTCTTTCATAAAAAAACCAAAAAGAAAACTTTTTTTTAATTCTATTTGCAGCGTCATCTTCAAAAAAAAGACCGAAAATATTTTTTTGACTGATTAATAGTTGTTTCGGTTTTTGAATTTGAATTTGAATTTTGAATTCTTATTGTTTTTTTATATTTTATTTTAGGATTAGCACTCCTTGTTATTCTCTAACTCATTTGTTTGTTTTGATCTTGGTGGTTACACTCTTGAAGATCTCAAACTCTAATATGTTTATATATAAAGAACTCATTTTTCATCACACAGGGGCAGACCCTGATAGTTCATACACCCAGATCACATTCATACAGACGGTCATTCTGCCTTCATCCTGATAAGCAATCATCTCCGTTGCCTCATTGTTTGAACTGTCATTTCTAGATTTAGTCCACTATTATCTAATCTTATCCCACCATTGTAGATCCTGGACAGACAGAACATAATATACATATGCAGAGTTGGAGTATACAAGCTGAAACCGAATGCTCCCAGACAGTGTGGCTCACCATTGCATCGATCTCCGTCGTTTTACCCATGCGCTTCTCTCTATCATATTTCATGCTATAGAATGTCACATAACCATCAGTTTAACTATAACATTTAGGAGCTAGATGTTACCGTGTCATGCTGTTCGTCAACATGCCATGTATGCCGCCCAGAAAATCAACAGCAACCACACCTATAATTTCGGGTTGATCATCGTCATCAACTTCCTTGTGTTTCTCGTCCTCGGTGCTGTCCAGCGACGTCACCACTGCCATTAGACTGCACCATCACTACTAATTCATTCAACACCATTGTTGCTTCTCGTATTCTTCTGTTGTGTGGAAAAGTTACGCAGTTAGGCAGAGTAAATATGAGAACACACAAAAAATATCCGTTGCTCCAAGGTACGCGCCCCTAACGCGCTGTCTCTTTTCCCTCCCCAGTCTTCCTCGCGTCGGATTCTGCTTCAATTTTCGCCGCCGGTTTGTGCTCCCGACGTCGCCGCCGCTCTGAGCTCCGAGGTGGTCCAGCCCCGTTGCCGGGCACTCGCCTGGTGGCGCAGGCCAACTTCTGGAGTGCTTCCCCACCTTCTCGTCCTGCTCTAGCTGCGCCGAGGGGCTTCTCCTCCTCCATGGGCAAGCGGCGCCCTACCACCAGGTCAACTCCCGCTCTGGCCACGCCGCCGCCCACTCCGCCAGGTGCAAAGGCTCAGGTCCCCCCCCTCAAGCCTCTCCCTCTCGCTTCGGCTGTGGATTCGATGGAAGTCCAAGCCCTCCCCCCCTCCGCTGTTGACGTTGAGGAACCGACGCCTGGCTTGAATTCTTCGGTGGTCCAAGCCCTCGCCCCCTCCTCTGCTGATGGAAGCCTGAATTGTCCCAAGCTTCAAGAAGAAGTGGTCGCCTCTGTTGGGACCGAGTGGTCTTTGTCGGGTGAGGGGATAAACATTCTGGCCGGTGAAACTCAACCTGCTTTGGTTGTCGAGTCCGCAACTCGGGATGATAATCTGGATAGTGGTAATAGCCTGGATGCCAATATTACTTCAAGAAGAAATTTGGTTGGTGGTAATATTCTATCAGATGTTGAATTGGCTGCGGTGGTTGACTTTGATTTGGTTGTCCAGAGGGTTATCCCTGATGTTGAACTGGCTGCCGTGAATGTTATACAGCAACCTTTGGGAGCTGTTTTGAATCCCCCCGCTAGCCGTGACTGGTTCCGTCGTTAGGCCCGCTCCCCTTGATCTCGGCTGATCCCCTTGTGCCCGGGAGGGCACTATCCACTCTCAGCCATCTGGCCCCCAAGTTCTGTTCCATAGCAACGGAGCTGTCCAACCAGCTCCTATTGGAGCCCTCTCTTCAGCTCCTGCCCTTGGCCTTTTTGTCGACCTCTCAGGGCCTCCGGCGGATTTGGCCCTCCAGGAGTATCTCAGCCGACCTGCTCCCCAGCCTGTTGATGTGGTGCCGATCTCCTCTTCCGTCCAGCCCCAAGTGCGGTTAAGCCTCCAATAGCGAAGAGATCGACTAAATTTCCGGGCCCAGGTAAGTCCACTAACCCATCCTTTTTAGATATGCTTCTAGCAAAGCAACGGTCTAGCTCTGGCTTGTCTTTGCAAATGAATGATCTGGATATGCCAAACTCTGAGTGCCCTTATGTTTCGATTGAGGAGGAGGACATATCCTCAGAGATTGATTATTGGAAAAATTCGCTAGTGGGACACATTTGGGGGAAAAAATTTGGTTTCAATATAGTTAAGGAATTTGTGAACGGGCCTGGAACTTCGTGGCCACTCCTCAAATCCTCCCCAGGAAGGCTGGTTTCTTTTCCGGTTTGACAACGAAGAGGACCTCCAACTAGTTCTGAGTAAGGCCCTTGGCTTCTAAACTCCTCTCCCCTGGTCCTTAAGAAATGGTCCCCGGACTTCGCCTTCAACCCTAAAGATCTCAATCGCATTCCTGTTTGGATCCAATTCCCTAGGCTCCCTATTAGCCTATGGTCTCAATCCAGTCTCCGGAAGATTTGCGCTAGAATCGGTCTTCCCTTGCACACAGATCAGTCTACCGCTATCAAGTCTAGAATATCCTTCGCTAGAGTTCTGGTTGAGGTCGACTTCAGCAAGGAAATTCTGAGAGAGATTGAAATTCGCGCTCCCTCCGGTACCCTTTTCCAACCAGTGGTCTACGAATGGGAGCCCGTCTCCTGTGCTTCTTGTGGCCTGCTAGGCCACTCCTCCGTGAGCTGTCCGAAAGCTGCTCCCTCAGGTTCGATGGCCCGCGCTGCTCCCAAAACTCGTCGGCCTCCTCCTTCTTCCACAGCCCCGCCCATTCTCCCCACCCCTGCCGCCGTTTCTGCAACTCCCTCCTCCTCCCCCCCTTTCATCCCCGCCCCTGCGCCGGCCCCCATCCCGCCGGCTCCTACCACCTCTCCTCATTGCCCCAATCCCTCCTCCGCTGTTGAGTCCTCTCCCGCTATTCCTGATCCTTCTCCTATCTCTTCCATGCCCGCCCCTGACCCTGCTATTTCCCCTAGCCAGTCCTCTATTGACGCTGCGCTCATGTCTCCCTCGCTTCAAATGGTGCTTCCCCCCTTGAGGACCAGTGGAACGTTGTCCCTCGGAAAGCTCCTGGTTATACTAAAGCAAGCATTCCCATGGTAGAGGACTTCTCCCTCCAGCTCGTGAATTCTTTCTCTGCTTTTGCCCAGGGCGCTGCTCATATTGCCCCACCCCCCCCTTCATTGCCTCACTCTTAATGAATATTGCAGTCTGGAATGTAAGGGGGTGCAATGACCACTCCAAAATCCTTGAGATTCAAAAGTTCGTCCAGCTCCACAAGCCTTGTGTCTTTTGCCTCCTTGAAACCCATGTCTTGGTCCCGAATCACCTTCCTATCTTGCGTCGCTTCTTCCCCTCCTGGTCGCTCATTCATAACTATGCGGCCCACCCCAATGGTCGCATTTGGATCCTCTCTAATCCCTCCCTCATCTCCCTCTCCCAACTCCATCAATCGTCCCAAATGATATCCTGTAAAGCCATCCTTGGCACTACCTCGTTCACCTTTCTGTGGTCTATGGCAGTAACGACCCCTCTCTGAGAACCCACCTGTGGGATGATATCAACTCTCTGGGCAATGACTACTGGCCCTTGGGTGGTAGCTGGAGACTTTAACAGTATCCTCTACTCCCACGATAGACTTAGTCAGGTCTCCCTCCCAAAGAGACCTTCGGGAGTTTGCTACCTGTGTTGCTAATAATGATCTGCAGGACCTCCGCTACTATGGTCAATTCTACACTTGGTCGAATAATCAATATGACCATAGTAGGGTTATGGGGAAAATTGATCGGTCCTAGTTAACGAGGACTGGATTCTGGCTCTTCCCACTAGCTTTGCCACCTTCCTTCCCCCGCTTATTTCGGACCATAGCCCCATGATCATCGCTATTCCCCCGGCCTCCCCCCATAAAAGAAGCTTCAAATTCCTAAACATCTGGACTAAAGACCCCTCCTTTCTCCCCCTAGTCCGGGAAGCGTGGAACATCCCTGTTGAGGGTAGCCGCCTCTACACCTTGGTTAAACGGATGCGTCACCTAAAAAAGGGGCTCTCTGCTCTCCATAAAACTGAATTCAGATCGCTCGGTGCTAAAGCCCATAATATTCGGAGTGAGCTACCGACGTGCAATGCGCGATTGACCGTGACCCCTGGAATCCGTATCTTATCACCAAGGAAAAATCTCTTAGGCACTCCCTGCTGAAAAGGAGCCACCAAGAAATCCTATTCCTGAGACAACTTTCCAAAACCCGTTGGCTCAAATTTGCTGATTCTAATACCGCTTTCTATCATAGAGCCATCAAGGCTAGGAAAAACCAAAACTGCATCTCCTCCATAGCCAATGATCTTGGGGAGGTGGTTACTGACCCTGATCACATTAGAGAGATTCTGGTGCAGCACTTCAAGAATAGATTGGGCACTACTAACTCCCTCAATAAAACTCTCCAAGACCTCAATCTGGACAACTCTAGAACCCTGGGCCAGGACAGATGGGCTCACTTGACGCGGCCTGTGGATAACAAAGATATCAAAGATGCCCTGCTATCCATCGGGGATGACAAGGCCCCTGGGCCTGACGGCTATACTTCCAAATTCTTTAAAGCTACCTGGGATGAGATTGGGGAGGACGTCTGTCGGGCTATCCAAGGCTTCTTTCATAGTGGTTGGCTCCTTAGAGAGGTCAATTCCACTCTTATCACCCTTATCCCCAAATCCGAGGCGGCCTCCTCCCCGGGCGACTACAGGCCCATCTCTTGCTGCAATACCCTATACAAGATCATTAGCAAGATCCTGGCAGACAGGCTTAAGGACACATTGCCCTCTCTTATTAGCCCTTGTCAAGGCGCCTTTATAAAGGGCGCCTAATATCTGACAATATCCAGCTTTGTTCCTCCCTCATGAAACACTATCAAAGGGCCCATGTTTCTCCCCGATGCATGATGAAAATGGACATTAGCAAAGCTTTTGACTCGGTGGACTGGACCTTCCTCCATGACTCCCTTCGTTTCATGAACTTTCCCCCGACCTTCATTGGCTGGATCATGCAGTGTGTAACCTCCGCCTCTTACTCCATAAATATTAATGGTTCCCCATCTGGCTTCTTCCCAGGGCAGCGGGGACTAAGACAAGGGGATCCCCTCTCCCCGTACCTTTTTGCGGTGGCTATGGACATGCTCTCCCGGCTGCTTGACCAACTCCACCTCTCTCCCTCCTTTCATTTCCACCCCTCTTGTAGATCCTTGCGCATCACCCACCTGTTCTTCGCAGATGATGCGCTGCTCTTCTGTAGAGGAGACCAAATATCTATTACACAGATGATCAGCAAGATTGATCTTTTCTCAGAAGCCTCTGGTCTCAGGCTAAATCACTCAAAATCTGACATCTTCCTAGGGGGGGTGGCCCAGGCCAATGCTGAGCCGATTGTCCGTTCCTCTGGATTCTACGTTGGCTCCTTTCCCTTCCGCTACCTAGGCATTCCTATCACAGACAGGAAACCTAGAACTGCCGACTTTAACCCCCTGCTAGACAGCATCAATAAAGCCATCTCCTCTTGGCATGGGAATTCTCTCTCGTTTGCTGGTCGGCTCTCCCTTATCCAAAGTACTCTCTATGGCATTGTTGGCTTCTGGGCTTCGTGTATCACCCTCCCCAAAAATGTCATCTCGCATATCATTAAGAGGCTTCGTGCTTTCCTCTGGTCAGGGGACTCTAACTCAAACCCCACTCCGGCGGTCGCTTGGAGCGCCATCTCCATGAGTAAGCGCAATGGGGGTCTTGGGCTGAAAAACATCCATAATTGGAATTTGTGCTTCTTACTCAAAACCATAGCCTCCATTACTAGTGACCCTGAGCGGCTATGGATCCAGTGGATCCACAATCGCTTCTTAGTCCGGGGTAATATCTGGACTACCAAGTTCAAAGGGGATGACCCTTGGTCTTGGAAATCCATCATCCACGCTAGGGATTGGTGGATCTCGCAATGTGGTTCCATTGCTGACGCGGCCTCTCTCATGGACTCCTACCCTTCCCCTCCCCGGGTTAGCATGTTTTACAATGACGCCCTCACTCCCACCATCCCCTTTACCTAGTACAACATTTGCTGGAGGACCTGGTCCCCCCCAAAAGCTAAATTTATCTTATGGGTCGCCCTTAAAGGCAAATTGAAAACTTCTGATAAACTCCAATCTTGGGGTATTTGTCTTGCTAACCGTTGTTGGCTCTGTGAGATTGCTCCAGAGACTAGTAGGCATCTTTTCTTTGAATGCAGGTTCTCTCACAGGATCTGGTCGAGCCTTTGCTGCTGGCTAGGGCTCCCTACTAATAGGTCAAGCTTGCGAAGCTGCTCATCTTGGATCATCCGTTACTGCAAAGGGAAGCACCCAAGAGACTTGGTGAGGAAAGCGGTCGTGGCCACCACGGTCTACTATATCTGGATAGAGAGATGCAAGCGTGCAATGGCGAATCAATCCAAGGATCCTGCTTACATCATCGCGTACATCAAGCGTGCTATGAAGGCTGTCATTGATACGAAACTGAGAGATACTATTAGAGATTTTGATTGGTTAGAGAGGGTCCTGACCTCTTAGGCCCCCTGATCATGTAATACCCCTCCCCTTTTGACCCCATTTTGCAGGCTCTATGCCTTTTTGTGCTCCGCAACTTGGAAGTTTTTGTCTCCTTCTTCCGGTTGTAGCTTTTGTTGGTTTTTGCCACTCGGTATATAGGTAACTATATACCACCCTGTACAGTTACTTTTACTATATAATATTTTACCCCCTTTACAAAAAATATGAGAACACACAGCTCCGCTCGTGTGTATGGTGATAGGAATGTGGAGATCAATGGCCATTAAAGCTTCACTCACCAGAAACTCAACTTCAAAGATTCGTTCATTTCATATTCAATGAAGCTACTCCCAACCTGGACGTCGATGTTGTTCGTCATCTCCAATTGTATCTCCAATCAAATGCCAGTGAAGTATTCTGTTGTTCATCCATTACTACCCGACAACCATACCACTTCTCAATCTCCCGCCAACAATAATATTCCACATCGCCACGAGTGTCTCGCTGATGATCTTAGATCAATACTCGTCACCAGTCTCGCACATTAAATCGCGAGGAGATATAAGCAAAGAGATCGAGAAGATACTGAGAATAGAAACCGGCAAGGATATGTGATCTGCGTTCTCTGCTTTGATGGCGTACTGAAATCATAAGAATAGGGCACCCCGATTTTATTCTGGAGAATTCACACGCTAGTAAGTTTTTCTTTAATGATATGCTTTCAATTTTTTTTTTAATATTTCATTGTTTCAGGCAAGGTAGAATGTTACGTGCCGTTTGGTTGCTAATCAACAAAGCCACGTAAGGGAATAATGTTGAAATGATTAATGAGTTCGGCATAATGGTTGCGTTTTTATTTTTACTTTTTATTTTGTGTTTATTTTTTTTCCTTTCTTTATTCTTTTTTTTTATGTTGTTAGGTTTTAGAGATAGTTAGAAACAATATTGTGGTTAAATTGATAATCCCCCGGTGTTTTAATATTCTTCATTTGTGATTTGAACTTGTAGGTAACAATATGTATTGTAGTTGTTGGAACGTTTAGTTTAGTTGGATTGCAACTGATGTAAAGGATATAATGTCATTAATATAGCCTTAGAGTTTATAATAGTAGAGGAAAAGAAATTTTTTAGGGATAATGAAGGAATCTGAACCCTTAGAAATTTCATATCAAGCCCCTGAACCCATAATTCTAAAAATTGTAACAACATTTCCTTTCCAAGTTTAAAAGGTTAAAACTTAGGTGGCGACTCTATTTAGGTTTGGTGGGCCAGTTATAATTATTAAGCTTTAATTTTATAATTTTGGTTTAATGATTTTAATTGCAAATTAAACCTTGGAGCCTTAAGCCCAATACTTAAGGGTTCAAAACCAACGCCTACAGATACAGATCATGAAGAAATCATACCTTTTTCCGGTAATTACTTTACCGGGTGTTCCCTTGTTCCTTTGGTTCACTCTCGTTCCTCGACTCTTATTCTTGAACCTCCGGTTACATGCCAAATGGTTCCATTAATACTAAGCATTTCAGTACATACATAGTTACTACTCCCATACTTACCCCGTTGTTTCGGTTTAACTTAATGTTCATATACTTACAACTTTTCTTAATTACTTCTCATACTTGTTCATGGCCTTAATGACCTTTAAACATCATTAATTTATCCTTAATTACCTTATACTATCATTACCCATCATTACCCTTCCTTAGATTAGCTTTAAAACACATTCTGTGAAGGTTTTACTGTGGTCCAGGACAATGTTTGGTCAGTCTCGGGTGCATTTTATGGGTGGTCCGGGTTTAGTTCCTAGTTTGCAAACCCGGACCATTCATTGGCAGTTCTCTCGGGTGTGAATTTGGGGTGGTCCGGGTTTAGGTCCTAGTTTACAAACCCGGACCACTCCACTGCTACTACGTTCTGTTGTGTTCTGGTCCGGGTTTCTGTACTGGTTTACAGACCCGGACCAGTTGCAGGTTTGTAAATTATGCAAGTTTTTTATTATGTTCCAACTCCAAACTTCTACCAACTTCTTCCCCAATATTCCTACATATATCTAGGGTGTTTTGACCCTAATTAAGCAATCAAAGCTAACCTAATCCATCTCTATCCAAATCTGTTACATACACACTCCACTGTCAATTTTCTCCACTGTCACAGTTTTTCCTTCTTCAACAAATGTTACAGATTCTTCTTTTCTTCTTCCCACTACTCCTATGGCTCTTTCATTGCCTCATTAGCATTATACTCAACCCAAATCTTACCCAGCACAACACTCATTTTACCAAATCCTACTTACTAATTTTTCCTTGTTTCTCCAACCCATTTCAATACCTTCTGCTACAGATTTTACATTCTTATATCCTCTTACCACAATACCTATCCATGGTTTCTAACATCTCTAGTAAACCCAATACGCACCTTGGTTCTCCCATTCACCAAGTCATCCATAAATGCACAATTCCTACTAAAATTTTGCCATAGTTCACCTACATTTCTTACTTATCCACACATATCCTTTCTCATCAAATTCATTCCTAATCTAGCCACACCCATACAAGGGTCCTACCAGCAATCAAAGAAATCTTAATACAATCAATACTTCATCATCCACAATATCCATACACATACACAATGCTTTGGCTCTAAGGCCTACAATCCACATACTTGCTCACAAATACTTAAACTTCTATAACTACAATACTAATACAATGCTTTGGGTTCTTTAAATTGGTTTACCCATTCCCATTACTCTATTGCATTAAAATATAGCATTGAGAAGGAGCTCTTACCTTGAGCTTATATTTCCTTCTTTCTTTTCCAATTCTTCTTCTTCTCTCTTTCTTGCACAAATCGGTCACAAGGGGAATGGAGTTTCCATACTCCATTCCCATCACCCAATGAACACAAAAATAAGTGTAATTAAAATACTAACCCTTAGATTAATGCTAGTTCATTGAAATGCTTAAACACAATTTCTAGGGTTTACCTTTTGAAGCTTTTAAGAGGGGTTTTAGCCCTTGGTTCAAGAAGGTGATTCCACCACCATTGCAAGGTTGGAATTATGCTCAAAAGAGAGAGAAAAACAGGGCATTACAAGGGGTAAAATTGGCTACAAAAGAAGGTGGAGAAAACATGAGTTTTTCATGAAGATTTTTACCTTAATGGAGAGATGAGACTCCAAGCTTTACATTGATGCCATTTTCTCTTTGAATGGGGAAAACCCATGGAGATGAACTTCCTCATTTTTGGATTTTTAAAAGAGAGAAGTGTAGAGGGTGATGAGGGAGCAGAAATATATTTATTTTTGAATTTGGAGCTCACATTGAGGTAGAGCATGGAGAAGAAGAGAGGGCTGTCATTGTTGTTGTGGGGAGGTCAAAATCACAGGAAAAAGGGAGGAGGGAGAGAAGTACGGTGGGGAAGAAAGAATGGGAGAGAGAAGAGAGAAATGAGAGGAAGAGAGCATGTGAGGTACTTTTTACCTTTTTCAATTTTTGCTTTTTGACTCTTTAATTAGTTATCTAGTATGTGAATGTGTGAGGGGGTTATTTAGCTCCTAAAAACCTGCCCCCTATATTACTACTAGCTGGAGCGTTTTTCGTCTTTTGCAGAAAACGCTCGTTAATTTACCCGATTTTGGTACTATTCACTAACCGGGCCCGTTTTCCGGAATTTTCTCATTTATTTAATTTTATTGGTTATTAAGCTTCCATTAATGCTTAATTATTGTTATCTAATGATTTTAATTTTTACGGGTTCATTTGACCCCTTAAAATCATGTTTTCGTGTTTTCTCGAAAAACGTGTGCTAAAGCTCTATTAGTGTTTTAATACATTATTTGGATCCGTTTTCTTTGGGAGTTGTTCCCATTTATTATTTAGGCATTATTAAGCTTTTAGAATCCATATAATACGCTAATCGAGGTCTCATACCTCCTATGGTTATTTAACGCTTATTTAGCGTTTTTTTCGCTTTTTAAGCGTTTCTTTATTTCTTTTGGATTTACTTTTCCATACCAGTATTACTTAGGTGTCATTAGGCCCTTAAATACGTATTAGGATAATTTTAATCGCTATATTTAAGATCAGGGTATTTCAGTGACGGTGAACGTTATGAACTTCTCATGCCCCGTATGCTACCTTGGCTACTCTGATTTGTGTGCTTGTGTGCTAATTGATCACCTAACAAGATAAACGCACGAATCGGAACTATTATGCTTACTTGTGAATATTTGATATTGTTCCTTGTTTGGATATTATCTTTAAATCATAGTTTGTATAATTCATGAAATGTATGAATGATAATGAATGTGTGTGTGCTTGACTTATATTGTAATGACCGAATGTTATGGTGTTGGAATTCTAGATAATTCCTAACAAGCTAACCAATCTAACATAATAAATTGGTAAATTGGAATGAGTAGAAGTCTGATATAGTTTCGGCCACGCATGAGGAGGCGGAGTCACAAGAGGTTGGCTTCAATTCCTGGCTTTAATCTTTTCCACGGCCCAAACCCCTTAAATGGGTAGCATCCTGGATTAGTGATCCACCTAAATCCCGGTGGTGGACGGTGTAGTCCCTGCCCGAGGTCATACCGACTGAACACGAGTATTAATAAGTAAGTAAGAGTAAGTAAGTAAGTATGGAAAAGTAAGTAAGTAAAGTATGAGTATGTTTGTGTAAGTATTGTGTAATGAATAAAAGAGTAATAAACATCCGATTAACCCGGATGTGTAATTGGCTAACCCTTGTGAAGGTAAGTATTGTGTATGCTATTGTATTGCTGTTTTGGCTTGTGTATTGCATTGTGTATGATTGTGTGGTGTATGTAAAGCATGTATGTTATGTTAATAATGAACCGCATGTACAGTCGACCTTAAATAGTCGGCGTACCCTAGTTAGCACGCGGTATATGCGAAGTTTATATGCAGCTTTTTGCTTAGCCCCTTGAGCCACTGTATATAATATTTTTACAGGTGCTCGTGAAGGGTGAAGGCTGGATGAATTCAAGATGTTTTCTTTTGATGTAATTAATAGACTGTGAATGCTGTACTAAGTTTGTACACGACTATAGGCCTTTTTGTTTAGCCGGTGTACCATGGGGTACACCCTTTTGGATAATGTAGGGTTGGTGATTTGGTATAGATGAGTAGTATGTGGGAACTCATTATTTTTGGTAGACTTGTAAGGGATGTAATTAACTATGCTTTTGATACTCGGTAATCCAGCAATGTAAGTATGATCTTTTGTATTCGGTATGTAATGTAGTAGCTCGGTATTATTTAGACATCAGACTGTAACTATTAGTAGTGTAAGCCTAGCTAGCCGTATGGGTTGTTAGCGGCGTTGTATCACCCGCGCGTAGTAGTAGTAATTCCGCTGCGAGTAGTAGTAAAACTGGGATGATTAGACGGTAAGTAGGATTAGCGGTAGGGGTGTTACAAAAAGTGGTATCAGAGCGTAGTTACGCTCTGATGTTCTAAGTTACCGAGCATAGGGACTACCGAGTTAGGATTTCAACCGTTTTAAAACGGATACTTAGAACCTAACTAGGAATTACCGTTATCAACACGGATACCCTTGACGTTCTTATGAATGATACCATGCTTAAATTCCGAGACCCATTGGTCACATGTTACAAAGCCTAATGTAAATGTTAAATGTTCAGATGTCAGGAGAAGGCCGAGGCCGAACTAAGGGGAGACTTCTGATGGACCAGGCTCGCAGATGATCAGAGATCGTCGCCGCCACGGTAGCGCAGATGTGCTAACAGAGATTTTAGTAGGAAAAACTATATACAAAATGGATAAAATAAATAATTAAACCTACACTCTACTACGGGTAGCAAATAAAACCCGGTCGGAATATAGCATGAGCAAATTACGACCAAGAGTATCGAACCCAAGGGACTTATAGAAAATTAGTCCTAATCCGGTAATAACCTATTCTAAAACAAGGGGGGAAATTGAATGTAATTCTAAACCTAATTAAAACTAACTAAACTACATGGTAATTACAATGAATTTATTCTTGATTAAAGGAGTAAAACCATCTAAGCATCAATGTGAACTCGAAACATAAGCACAAGCCTTCGAATTAACCAACACTGAATACGCCGGGTGTCCTGCCGGATACCACTTGCACGGCATATTCAAAGACATTGAATATGCCGGACATTGGCCACCCGGCAGTGCATCCGGCATAGTCATAATGCATATTATTTTTCCAGTTTCCGAGAAGAAAACAGAAAACTCATTACCTATTAACAAACCGAGCATATATCATGCCACGAAATGAACAAAGTAATGGGAAATGTGGGTTAATTCTCACTCTTACTACTAACTTCTTAATTCATAAAAAGGGAGTAGAAAGACCATTAAGAGAGTCTAACCTATCTTACTTGGGATTAATCCCACAAGTAAAAATTGCATGAAGAGAAAAGAGATCAACCAATTCTCTTTCAATAAGAACCTACTCTTAATAAACTTGAAATTATATTAAGAAGAACATTGTTTTACAAAGAGAGTTTCATTCCTAACCAAAGAACAAACAAAGAATTCCTACTCCACCATCCACACAAATCGAGAGAGAGAAAACACAGGAGATAAGAAGATTTGATATAGCCTTAACCCGCCATGGACTCTTCTCTTCGCGTGGAAAGTTGCATAGAACTTCCTTGGACACCAACACCTTGGAGGAGTGCGGAAATGGCGATGTGAATGGAGTGTATAGGGGTGTTGAAGTGTATTGACAAGTGTAGCCCCTCGTCCTATTTATAGGCATCACATTCTGCTCTTGCCGGATGTCATGCCGTGCAAATTATAGCCGGCACATAATAACCACGTGCCCAACTGCTAACGGTCGAAACCGCCGAATCTGCGCGAAAAGGTACCTGTGCCGGACAGTATGTCCGGCACCATACCCGGCATAGGATGGTTTGGCAACGGTCATTAACTGCCATCGTCTGGTCAATCGAGGCGACTTTTCTCATGTATGCCGGATTGGATATACCCGGCACCGTACCCGGCATAGAGTGCTTTTCTGCTCCATGCTTGTGCCGTGCAGGTATGATCCGGCCTTATGTCCGGCATTTTGGTCAGAAATGTCTCCTTGTATGGAAAAACATATAAAAACATCAATCTGAACAAAATAGACTTAATACATAATATAGCATAAATATTAATTATTCTAACCTTAATTTGGCTAATAATCTTATAATTAAGTATACTAAAACATGATAAGTCTGAGGCTTATCAAGGCCCTACACTTACCTTTTGCTAGTCCTCGAGCAAAACAAGATTTAGAAAGGAATAAATACTTATGCACAAAACAGATAAACTTTAGAATGACAATTAGATAAATATTCCTAACCATATGACTCTAATTCATAAGTATCACTTAATCATCCTTATTCCACCTGAAACATACTAATGGGTATAAAATAAACAATTTCAAAACCGATCAAAAACTTTCGGGTTATTTTGCATAAGGGATTTTGTAATCTCTCCTTTTTCCGGTTTCCATCATTCAGCTCTATTTTCCAAGAGTTTCTGAATGTGGCCAAGACACTCATCGATGGTTTTATATGTTCAGCCCTATTTTTCAAGGGTTTCTGAATCAACCATGATTTCTTTTGCTTTGAAGAACGGGGAATTTAGGAGAAAAACAAAAGGAAAAACTCTCGTTTGTTTCTTTTATTTTGAGGCAATTTTTGCAACCTCATAATGCTTCTTTTTTTCTGAAAGAAGATTCTTCTTTTTTTTCTTTTTTGAAGCTTCTTTTTTCCTCTTTTTTACATAATCCCTATTTGAGATATTCACCCAAAAGAATTCTCACCATTTTGAAAAAGAAAAGAAAATATTACCCATAAGTAAATCTGAGATAGAAATAGGAATAAGGTCATATACTCATGTTAATAAAGAGAATCAAGAAGTTAAAAACATGAATCTACAAGTCATTAGAAAGTTTACCTCTTGAGAGAACAAGCTTTCATCTTTTCTATTCTTACTTTGCTAATGACATGCAAAAGCTTAGTAGAACATTGATAAAATCTAGACTTATTATTTAGATACTAAGTAGATTTAGCAAAAATAATTTTTTTAAGGGGGGACCCCTGCCCTACACTTGGCAGGAACACTGTCCCCAGTGTTTCGAAAAGAATAAAGAATAAAAAATTCAAAGAATTAAAGAATGTTTGTGTAAAAATAGGATGAATTAACAAAATAATAAGAATACTCCCCCTTGGAAGAATGAGGGCACAAATGCCCTACACTTGTGGTGAGCCGCGGAGTCTGAATTGTCACAGCATGAGCCAACTAAAATAAAGGCACTGTAACCAAAAACTCACTAAATACAACACTTCCATAATATGAAGAGAGAGTTAACTGAGAATCCATTAGTCATACATTAGTCAGACAAGAATAATAAAAATAAAACTAAAGAAAAGCAAAAGAAATAAAAGAAATGGAAGGAAAAAAATAAAATAAAGAGAAAGAGAGAAGAACTAATGAACTGCTGCCTGCATGGAGGATGGTGGTGGAGAGTCTGAAGAGAATCAGGTGAAGCGTCTGGAACATCAGAAAGACTAGAAGAGCTAGGGGTCGGAAGTCCCTTCTTCTTCGCCTCTCGACGCGCCTTCCTCTTCTCCTTGTCCCGACGTAGAAGACTCTTAACCAAAGCAGCTATGGAACAAGATACCCTCTGCTTCATCTCCTTCCTCGCCTTCTTTCTGTCTGCCGCCATGGACTTGTTCATCTCAGCTACAGCCAACATGAGACGATCATCAACCCGCCTCTCCTGCTCATCCTGGCGCTGAGATATACGCTCCTCAAACGCCGCCTGTCTCTGCCCAACCTCAGCCTGCTGCTGCACAACAGAGTCTACTCTGGTAGTCAAATCTGTGCGCATACCCTCATAACTCTGCCGGAAGGAATCAAAATCACCCCACGCGGCCTGCTGAGCGGCCTGGAAGGACTCCATAGAGTGTCGCTGCTGCTGGAGCTCCTGACGGAAGTGATCGAGCTCTGCAGCCACTCTAGGGTCTGCATCTGAAGTAGAGGTAGGAGGTGGTGCAGTGGCGATCGGAGGTGGTGGAGGTAATAATAGCTGATCACCCTCCCCCTGATAACTGGGGTAGTCCTGAGCAGTAGGGGTCCGGGACCTCTGATCTGGGGGAACATAAAGGAACTCCCCTGAGGGTGACTCTCTGAACCACCAGCGTCGAATGAGAGCACGATCAATAGGGGCAGACTCGGGCTGAAAATGTAGGCCTCGTGGAATCTGAGCCTCCCCTATCGTCTGCATAATATGCTGGTGAATGAGCATGGGGAAGATGGGGCGCTGTCCATCTCGATGCATAATGGCGCGGACCAACTGCGCGAACATCAATCTCTGAACCGGGAAACGCGAGTCAACTGCTCCCCGAGCTGGTCCGAGAAGATACTGTAGCAGAGCGCAGTCCATATCATTCAGCTCGTCATGCTTGCACGGCCGAATGTTATGGCGGATAATCTCCATGGCCACACGTAACTGGAGATCGGTGATGTAGGTCAAGGGGATCACCTCGCGATCCTTAGTGTGAGCTCTATCCATGTAGCGAGTGCGTGATCCGAATCGAGAGCGGATAGCGGCATGAGCATCTGTGAGAGTCTGTCGACTGAAGGATCTCTGTCGAGGGTCAGCGTCGATGCCCAAGATCTGCGCGATGCTCTCTGGTGTAATAATGATACAACGTGTGGATACAAACGAGCGGATCAGAACTCCTGACGTCTGGGGGGCCCCACGGTACTCGGAGTTGGCGTAAAACTCACGCACCAACCCAGGGTAAAAGTGTCCATGGCCAATGTCTAAGATCCCCAACCAACCATGTCGCTCGAAGAGCTCTGAAATCGCAGATAGTAGGCAGACCTCAGGATGCACTCGCCTCTCCCGTACCCACTTACCTTTCATCTTGGACTGATGATAGTACTGAGCAGCAGAAGGATTTACGAATCCTTCCTCATCAAAAGTAGGTACATCAGGAATGCGAGGAGGGAGAGGGAGAGGTGTACCAAAATCATCATGCTCTGGAGCAGAGGAAGTGGAACCAGGGCCGCTCCGAGTCTCAGGAGAAGTCCTCTTCTTCCTCTTGCCAGCCCTTGTCTTCTTGGCTGGAGGCGGCGCGGCACTGCTGGAGGCTGGCTCCTTGCCTGCCCTTCTGGTAGATCGACGAGGTGGCGCAGGTGCAGGAGGAGCCTGCTCCTCCTCCTCTGTAGTGGCATCAGCGAAGGCTGCCTCAGCCTGGTCTAACAGCTCATCCTCCTCTGAGTCAAAACCAGAAACGCGTGGAGGGGTAGTGGCTCTTCTGCGAGTCATCTATAAGTAAAGAGCAGAGGAAGATACCAGACAATAGTTCAAACTCGAATATCCTGTAGACAGAGATGGTGCGCCCTTATGCCTGTGAATCAGAATCCTAATCGACTAATTCTCAACAAATTATTACTATAGGCATTAATTCAAAAGACTAGATTCACAAATAGGCAAAGAAGAAGCAATAAGATATCTTGCCGGGTGGGATGCCGGATATAATCCACCCGGCATATTCAAATTAAAGTACGCCGGACTGGATGCCGGCCCGAAACCATCCGGCATATTCATACTTCGAACCCAGAAATTTGCAGAAACGCACAGAGTCACACCACAACTCATACTTCAACTACAGAAGGTTCCGAAATCCCTAAATCACCTTACTAAACCGTGAATCTAACAAAAAACGACACATTGCACTAAACAATGAAAAAAAATCGAATTCGAAATAATAATACAAGATGAGTGGAACCTGGTTTTTGGTTTGTAATTGCAGAAATGGTAGAGTGAGATGCTCACGGTAATCTTGGTGTGGAATGCGACTGGAATGCGCTAGTTTTGGATTTGTTTCGGATTCGTTTTGTGGTGTCGTCCTCGCCTGCTGTGGAGCAGCTGGTGGGTGCGGCGCTTGGTAGGGTAAAAGTGGGATTGTAAAATCCCAACTTACCCGCTGTTTTTTTTCAGAAACCGCGACATGCCGGATGACAGGCCGGGTTTTGTGTATCCGGCATAGTGGGTTTTTTACTAAGCCGGGCATGGAGTACCCGGCCATGCGCACGGCATGTCTCAATGGGGTGCTTCTTCCTGAGTTTGCTTACTGCCGGGTTGAGTGCCGTGTACATGTAATCCGGCACATGAGTTGTGTAGTAGCCGGGTTACCCTAACCGGCATAATTCACGGCATACTCAAACAAACGAAGGATTGTGTTAAAATGGGTAAAATCAATGGATCAAATATGTATATACATAATTAGAAGAATAAAGAATAAAAGAATTTATTAATTGAAAATCTAACATTTTTACAGAAATAAACCGAAATAAGAAAGTGAAATCAACAATGCCGGCTACGGTGCCGGCTAATGTGTATCCGGCATCGATCATCTTCTGCACATGCCGGGTCTAGGATACCCGGCAATGAGGCCGGCATATTCATCTAGTAAATAAAAATAATGAACGTTTTAAAAAAAAGAATAAAAAATGAAAGAAAAAAAGAATAGGGCGATTACCACTTTTAGGACTTGGACTAATTCCAAGTCCCCGGCAACGGCGCCAATTTGCTAACAGAGATTTTAGTAGGAAAAACTATATACAAAATGGATAAAATAAATAATTAAACCTACACTCTACTACGGGTAGCAAATAAAACCCGGTCGGAATATAGCATGAGCAAATTACGACCAAGAGTATCGAACCCAAGGGACTTATAGAAAATTAGTCCTAATCCGGTAATAACCTATTCTAAAGCAAGGGGGGAAATTGAATGTAATTCTAAACTAATTAAAACTAACTAAACTATGTGGTAATTACAATGAATTTATTCTTGATTAAAGGAGTAAAACCATCTAAGCATCAATGTGAACTCGAAACATAAGCACAAGCCTTCGAATTAACCAACACTGAATACGCCGGGTGTCCTGCCGGATACCACTTGCACGGCATATTCAAAGACATTGAATATGCCGGACATTGGCCACCCGGCAGTGCATCCGGCATAGTCATAATGCATATTATTTTTCCAGTTTCCGAGAAGAAAACAGAAAACTCATTACCTATTAACAAACCGAGCATATATCATGCCACGAAATGAACAAAGTAATGGGAAATGTGGGTTAATTCTCACTCTTACTACTAACTTCTTAATCCATAAAAGGGAGTAGAAAGACCATTAGAGAGTCTAACCTATCTTACTTGGGATTAACCCTCCACAAGTAAAAATTGCATGAGAGAAAAAGAGATCAACCAATTCTCTTTCAATAAGAACCATACTCTTAATAAACTTGAAAATCAATATAAGAAGAACACATTGTTTTACAAAGAGAGTTTCATTCCCTAACCAAAGAACAAACAAAGAATTCCTCTCCCACCATCCAACAAATCGAGAGAGAGAAAACACAGGAGATAAGAAGATTTGATATAGCCTTAACCCGCCATGGACTCTTCTCTTCGCGTGGAAAGTTGCATAGAACTTCCTTGGACACCACCCCTTGGAGGAGTGCGGAAATGGCGATGTGAATGGAGTGTATAGGGGTGTTGAAGTGTATTGACAATGTAGCCCCTCGTCCTATTTTAGGCATCACATTCTGCTCTTGCCGGATGTCATGCCGTGCAAATTATAGCCGGCACATAATAACCACGTGCCCAACTGCTAACGGTCGAAACCGCCGAATCTGCGCGAAAAGGTACCTGTGCCGGACAGTATATGTCCGGCACCATACCCGGCATAGGATGGTTTGGCAACGGTCATTAACTGCCATCGTCTGGTCAATCGAGGCGACTTTTCTCATGTATGCCGGATTGGATATACCCGGCACCGTACCCGGCATAGAGTGCTTTTCTGCTCCATGCTTGTGCCGTGCAGGTATGATCCGGCCTTATGTCCGGCATTTTGGTCAGAAATGTCTCCTTGTATGGAAAAACATATAAAAACATCAATCTGAACAAATAATAGACTTAATACATATTATAGCATAAATATTACTTATTCTAACCTTAATTTAGCTAATAATCTTATAATTAAGTATACTAAAACATGATAAGTCTGAGGCTTATCAAGATGCTACCTCAAGTAATCGCGGCAATGCAACAAACCCAACAACAAAACCAACAAACACAAGCGGGACCAATCCCTCCCCCTCCACCCAGAGAAGCAAACTGGGTAAAGTCTGTAGCGGAACTCCGACCTCCATGCTTTCGAGGCGAGAGTGATCCGGCTAAGTTGGAAGCCTACATCTCCAAGATGGAGACGACATTTTAAACCCTCGAAGCTCCTGCTGGAAGTCTAGTTAGAGTAGCTGCTTATTACCTTAAGGATGCAGCCATGGATTGGTGGAAATTAGTCAAAAACGAGCATGTCAACGATCATACCTTCTACTGGGAATCCTTCACAGCCCTCCTCCGATCCAAATACTACCCGGAACATGTCAAAACAAAGAAAAGACTAGAGTTTGATGCTTTGAAGATGACAAAGAAGATGTTTATCGATGAGTACTACCGCACCTTCACCTCCCTCCTGCGTCTTCTACCCGACCTTGGGTACACCGGCCAGGTGTTGGTCGATCGCTTCTATGGCGGTCTGAGCCATCGCCTTCGGTACGGCATGGGCTACACCAGATTTACCTCCCTCCAGGTAAATATCGGTTAAACCCTTAGTACCATTGTAAATACTTTACCTTTATCTTTCTGAGTAAGAATTTCGGCTAATACCTGAAACTTCAGGAGTGCTATCACGCGGCATCTCGCGTTGAGATCACTTACCAACTAAGGGATGAAGAAACCGCGCTTAAGCGCAAGGCCAACAGCAAAAACACCAGTGCTGAGGAGCAGAACCAAGGCAAGAGCTGGAAAAAGAAGAAAGGGAAGTTCTTCCAGCAATCACAGAAGAACTCCCCTAGTGAGAGCAGTGCCCATGAGAAGGGCAAACCAGTTGAGCTTCTTCAGCTAGGTTCTTCTGCGCCGGTGGCTGCGAAGCCACTGAGATCACACCCACCTAAGGGTAAACTTCTAATCTAAATTCGTATTTGTATAAGTATCATAGCTAGTATTCCCGCACCGATGTGCTAACACTCTAAGCCTAAGGTTCTGGCTCCGATTACACCAAGAACTACTCCGACGGCCGCAGCTACGTATGCAGAAAGTGTAACCAAGACCATCCCGGCATGGATTGCCAAGGTTGAGAAATCTGGTGCTACAACTGTCAGAAACCGGGACATCGAGCCAACATGTGCCCAGAGAATGCCAAGCCCAAAGGGAACTGTAACACCCCTAATCTTAAACCTGTAATGACGTCATAACTCGTAGCATAATAAATAACAAATCGCAGCGGAAAATAAAACTAACTATCCTTGGTGTTACACGCCGTCACTCACCCTTGTGATTAACAAGGCATCCTTACTCTTCCAACATTACAACTTCCACACGCTGTGATGAACAGATACTGAGCACTCTACTTATTACAAACCAAATCCAACTAAATGAGCAACTAACTGAAATACAACAAACTCCAAAATATAGTACATAACAAATCCACAAGTGTTTTATAAAAATACAGCGGCTACCCTGTTCCCCGCACTCCGGCTTGTGTATTCTTCAGAGTCCTGAAATGTTTGGCCCAATGAAGGGCTCAGCAAACTATGCTGGTATGCTAAATGTAGTCCTAAGTCTTCTAGACTCCTTAAGTCGTTTTAGCCATCTTGATATTAGATTCTTTACATGAAATGCCGGTTTACAATAATAACAGTAACAACTGTAAACACTTAACAAACACATAACAATTCACCTGTAAACATCAATGTACATTAATACACAACACCAATAACCACACATCAATAATCCATATCATAACCAATAATCACACATCAGTAATCCTTAACAATAACCAATAATCACACATCAATATTTCATAACAATAACCAAACAAGATATGCGTATTAAACTGTACTTGTTAGTTAGTCACTTGGCTCTTAACCTTTAAACCAATCATTTAACCTTTTCCATTTAATTTCCATCTCAAGTGTCATGATAAGACAAACCTTAATAACCTGTGAAAATGGACAGTGTGTCCCACTGGGTTCCAAAGGAACCGTTACCAGTAGACCTTATGGCCCTGGATAAATATATGTAATGACCGATCCGGTCAAAACTGTGCACCAACGGCAGTGCATTCCGCCATCCCCGAATGTGGCTGATGGATTTGGAGTGACTCCCTTCTTGAGTCTCTCATAGTGATCACAATGCGCAACCAGAAAGTCGAAACGATCTGGATTCCTCTCTTTATAAGTTAGCCCTTTTAGTCAGTGACATAATAACCAATGCTTGAAATAAGACTATCACATTTGACCCTTGTTAGGTTCAGTAATACCTAAAGGCCAGTTAGTCCTTTTTTTTCCAGTTTTAGATGTATAAACTTTAGTCGCAAGACAATCGCGCATAAAATACAACGCAACAGTTTGGGCAATCCCACATACAATATCATTCACATAAAATCATAGATATTTTCTTAAACATTTAAACACACAATGTCTGGACCTTAGGATAATCCTTAGGACATTCAGACCACACAATTAACATACCGTTCACCAAGTAACTGCTAGCTTGACAAACTCCTGTTCAGTAGTCCCTCTCCGTACGCTGTTATTTAAACATGCAATACCGGTAGTATTAATATAACTATTCACTAAATATCACAGTATTGTCACTGTAGTGTTTATACTCGTGGTATAATAACTCCGTATGTTATTTATTTTCCCCTGTTATTTTAACAGTGGTTCTAGATAACCTAGCAGTTCATCATTTTATGTGAAACTCACATGTGATAATGAATTATCATTTATACGGTACCTCTATACCTTACTAACTATATACTTATAATTATTTCCACTTATCATTTATATTATATCCCTTGGTCATTTTTATTATAACCAAAATTATTTTATAAACTTTATATTATATTCCTTAATTTACCATAATACATTATATTACCTAGTTTCAATTCCTTGCCTTATTAAATTACAAAACCAACCTTATTAATCCGGTATTTATATATTATACCCAACAATTTAATAAATTACTAAATAACCACATATTATTTTCCGGTAGTCATAATTGATCCCGATAACTTTTACAACTTACCAAATGACCATATAATCTTATAATTTATTAAATACCCTTATCAATTTCGAAAATTGTAAAACAATTATATTAACTTCTACAAATTGTCAATTAACCTTATAACTTTTATAATCCACTAATTACCCATATTAACCTTTGTAAATATTAACTATTCACCTTATTTTTACAAATCACCAAATACTCTTATTATTTCGGTAATTACAAATTAATACCACCAACTTTATAAATTACCAATTAAGCTCATAAGCTTTTCGGTTTATTCATATAGTTTTCTTTATTAACACTTTTAACCCAAAACTTTATATAAGTTACATATTAACTTATATTCTATAGCTTAAATATTTTATTTCTTAAAATAACCGAAACAGCCCATATCTTTTCTTTAATTACATTTCCGCCCATATTAATTTCTATCTTCCATATATACTTCCATAAATTACATATTCACCCCAACACTTTTATAAACTTAATATTTTATGTCATAAACCATTTTAACCCAAAGTTTTTGGTCAACACTTTGACCAAGACTTAATTTCTTAATTAATACTTCATTATACCCATAAAATCATTTATATTTTCGGTAATATACCAAACTTCCCAATAATCACAAAATAGTCCCAAAACTTTATTAAATGTTATTCTTAACACTTAAACACTTATTTAAATTCATCAAAATTCATAATATTAATTCCTATTTTATATTATACATAAATATATCAAACTGTAACACCCCACCTACCACCGTACACATAACATCAAATTGCAGCGGAAAATTCAACTCATCACCTTACTTGATTCAATGGTGTTACACGCCGTTAACCACCCACGTGGCTAACAAGGCTAATACATGTACATTGTATCGGTCTGATGGACTAGATTTCCGAGCAACTACACAATACCATCCTTATTCCGTTTCCAACATTTATTATTACATACATTCCCACTGTACCGAGTATTTACAACTAATGCCATAACAATTTCGGTCTTACTACGCCTACAATGCTTACGCCATTAAATGGCTACCCATGTATAAACATCTACCCCGTCCTACTCTCGAACGGCTTCCAGCTCCTTGTGCCTGAAATAGAAAAGGAGAGAAAGGGTGGCCCCCAAGGGGCTCAGCACCTTTGCTGGTATGGTAATCCCGCAGCCCACATGCTACCGGGCCACGCACAACTAATTGTCGTCTTAGCATGCAGTTGATTATATTAAAATCACGCATACAAACCATAAACACACAACACTTTGCATACACCCAACGATAGGGCTCAACATATCCAACACATCCACATTAACAAACCATCCAATGATTCCTTTAACCTTAGAGTGGCTCTCCTCTAAAACGGAGCTACTTCCTTAATGAACGCCACGTACCCATTAATCGGGTTATCCTTAAACGCCTCTTGTCACAAACTGGGATTCATTTCCATGATCCACACACTCCATATCATACAACATATCTCATTTCTCACATAATAAAACACAACAACACCTTTTTGTTTCGACGTACACATGATAACATCACAATCATTTTAAACACCTAACGTATACTTAACGTAGCATAGCAAGGGAATTCGCATAGCACAACACCAATACATAACACCGTAGATCGGTTCTCACAAGGAACCTTCCACCATAGTTAGTATACATAGTGAGCCTAGAGATTATTACCAATCCCATGTTAAGCTCGTTACCAACCTCGTTACCGTCCGGTTATATAGAACGGTTAACTTATACCCAAGGTGTGTCGGATATAGTAATCCCAAGCACACCGAAATAACATTCGTATGCCCCTGTGGCCCGACGTGAGTCAGTAACTAGCTTTGGATAAGCTAAGGGAAGGTAGAAACCAAATTGGAGTACCACCTATACATACACCAAGAGAGCCGAACCGGATATGATATCGACTCCCGTCCATCACACGCGTGGCCGGAACAACCGGACTCCTCACCCCCCATTAGTACATTACACTTATAAATAAGTAGTTAGAGATCCATTATGGAGCCTACCACATCCACACACCATACGGTATCATAACCGAGTTAAGCACACAAGGGAGGTTCACACACTTGCATACAATAACAATGTCCAACTAACTCACACATAGCCGTGGTTAGCACGTTCCCAAGGTTTGGGCCGTCAACTCCGAATACCGATCACTCATGTGTTCCTAGATTTGGTTAGCTAAGGTTTAACACATATTTGAGGTTAAATGGTATCGGAGGCCAAATTCGCCACATAAATGAATTACTATAAACTCATTACATGTTTTAATCTTACAAGGTGGCAAACACTCAGTAAAACATATTGGCATACAAGCCGGTGTAATCCGGTAGGACACAGGTTGCAAGAAAACCATACCTGTCACCGGAGTCCACTTTACCACGTCCACTTATGTTCCTCGAGCAATTCTCGAACAACTGATAACATTACATGTACTTTTATTAACATCGGGGTAGCATGATTATTTAATGTCTAATGCTTATAATTTTTCCCCGTTAACTTAGTTACATAACTTCACTTTTTAACTTGTTTTACTTTCACATTTTATTACAACTTTTCACCCACTTAATTGTCATTAAAACTCACCTAACATGTCCTTAACATCCTCATAACATCATTAACCATCAATCCCCATCATTACACACCATTTCCATACTTTAAACAATGTTTTTGGTCCATACAGCGCCTTGTCCGAACTTGTGTCCGGACTTCTCAAGTTCGGACACCGTTCGAGACTCTAAGGGTGCAAATTGGTGGACGTCCGAACTTGCGTCCGGACTTCCCAAGTTCGGACGCCGTTCGAAGCCAAACCAGAGAATGAATTATGTGTGTCCGAACTTCCCATGTTCGGACGGTAGTTCGGACATCAATCGAAGGTCAGAAAACTCACGCGCACAGAGGCACGTCCGAACGTCCACGTTCGGACGGTAGTTCGGACGGGCCAGAACCTCATTTTCCAAGTCTTGTTTCACCTCTTATCTTCATCCTTTAATTACCCAAGCTTCATACATGAACTTTGGCATATTCTAATACTAGAATATCACTTTGATTCACCTTAAAACATAGTCCAACTTGTTACTCAATCTTCTTATCAAATCTCTTAACACTTGTAACATTTCCTTTTGGTTTTCTAAGTGGTGTTTCACCTTAAATGACCACTACACTAAAATGCTTCTTTACCTTCATAACATCATCTCTTAAGCATCATTTCTTACAAAACAAATCTTCTTTTTCACACCTTCTCGAATTCCTTTCTCAAAACCTTACCTAAACATCATTCTCTCCTTATTCATCAACATTACCTAAACCTTAAACAAACTCCTCCAAGACTTTAATACATCCTAAAAACACTCATTGGATTTCTAGAACTTCCAAGCCAATGCCTAAATCCTTATAGCACCTTAGAACACCTTAATGCATGTTTTCTTCCTTAGCAAAGCATGTATCCTTTCCTAACAATTCCTAGTTCACCCAAGTTCATTCAAGCACTTAAACTCCTTATACATTTTACAAATTTTGCCATAGGTTCTCTTAGCACATCATCATTCCAAAGCTCATAGTTTTCACCATTGAACACTCAAGAACACCCAAATCCATCAAGAACACTATCACTCACAAAACTTCACCAAATTACACTACATCACAATATAGTGCATAATTAAACTTGCTTGGCACTTAGGCCCTTAAATAGCATGGCTCTTAGGCCCTTAAATAGCTTAAACCTTAAACACTGAATTTCCACAATACATAAGCCTTTGACCTGCAAATACACACAACATGGCATATGTTCTTTTACTATTCTCCTTGAGAACACTTTACTAAGTCATTCACCATTTGCTCTTTAGGTAGTTTTAACAAGCATTATAAGCTCATTCCTCCTAAGGCATTAAACCACATTAGGTTAGTATATTTACCTCTTTTCCACCCAAACTTCTTTCTTGTTTCCTCATAAAACCGGTAAGGCATTTCATTCCTTGTCAACTACTAAACAATACACCAACATTGAAATGAGTATATAAGCTTTAAGCTTCATCTCATTGTAAACCCTAGTTACATATATTGTTTTAACACATCAAGGTAATTGTTTTACCTTTGAATGGAAAGAGAGCTTGAATGAGTATCAAGAGAGGACTCCTCCTAGCCCTTGGAAGATTTAAATGAAGCTAAAACAAGACAAGAGAAGACACCATTACAAGGTGCATTTTCGGTCAACACCAAAAATGAAGGAAATGGAGTTTTCTTTGGTTTTTCCTTACCTTGAAGCAAAGGTGATCAACAAGGTATAAAAATATTAGCTCAAGCTCCTTCCATGGAAGTTCTCCTTGGCACCGAAATGGTGGTTTTGATGATTTGAAAAGACAATGTTGTAGAGCTTGCTCCAACTAAGAGAACGGTAGTCTCGGAATTAAATTCGGAGCATGGAGTCATAAGTTACAAGTGAAGAAGGATGAAGAATGATATGGTTCTGTTGGAAACCGATGGAGAGAGGAGGAAGAAGGTGGCCACCGTGGGAAATGAAGAAAGGAATGAGAGAATGAAGATAACCTTTGCTTTTTGAAGATATTTGTTCTTTTAAAGCAAATAGTACATTAATTAGTCATTCTTTCTTTTCTTAGTAAATTAACAAGGGTGGTGAGTCACCACACCTTAAAAACCGGCCCCCAATAGTACCTAGGGGTATTTTAGACTTTATTAATCAATTGTCTCACTTATAACATTATATGTTACAAACTAGCTTATTAAGGTTACTATTCACAAAAACAAGGCACATAGAAGTGAAATTTTTGATTTCCCATTTATAGCCACCCAAATGTGATACTATATAGTACACATGTTAATTAAAGAGTAATGATGGACATTTAGCCATTCAAAACTCATTTACAAGACAATTTTTCAAAAACGTGCTTTAAGACTTCTTAAAGCACATTTTGTGTTTTAACTTGTTTTCAAGCTTGGTTTTCTTTAGTAATTGATTTAATATGTTCATTAACATATAAATAAGGCATAGGTATGACCATTAGGTCTTATACACATTTATCCCAAGCTTAGAGCACATTTTAGCCCATATTGACCTTAAGGTATTTATTTGTGTTTTGTTTGGTTTCATTGTCTACCAAAGTTTCCTAAGGACTTAATTAGCCTTATAAAGTCATAATTAAATATTATCAAGTCTTGGTAGGCTCTTTGGGTCCTAACCAAGTTCACTCCAAGCTTAGAGCATGTTTTTGCTCAAACCGTGTCTTAGTGTTTTATTGTGTTTTACCATGGTTTAAATGGTTCATTTATGTTTCTAAGGCACTTTTTAGCCTTTAAATACCATAGTTTAACATTTACACAACATACCAAGGTTTGGGGTATTTCAATCTACCCCCCTTAAAAGAACTTCGTCCTCGAAGTTCACATTTCCTCGCATCATTGGATTAGAATACGGGAATTACTTATAACCATAATACTTCCATTACCAACCACCCTTTACATCCAACCCCGGACTTAATGGTCCGGGCAACATATCCACATTATACATAAAATATCATACTCACATGGTAACCTCGGACTTAATGGTCCGGGTACCTTCACCACACTAGCACTTACATAATATCCCTCAGACTCTTAGGTCTGGGTGACATAACCACATTTGGACTCATAGGCCCGGGTAACACAATCAATTCAGAACCCACCCACATTAGAACTCAAGGTCTAAATAATATTTATTACTTATTCCACACAACATGTCTTAGCATGTATATCAAACAGAAATACCTTTTCCATCTCTCCATGGGTTCGAATCCCACGTTGAGTACATATACACTGTGATCCCGCAGAACCCGGTCGCGATGGACACCTTCTGGTCCCCGTTCCTTTGGGAGATCAAAACATTCACTTAATTTTTTAACATATGTACTTCTCATGTCACCGGTCCGAAGACAAAGGCTCATACGTCCTCAGCTCGTGAGCAAGTACTACAAAAATATTCTTTACTAGGTTAAGTATAAGAAGATCTTTTATTCAAAATATTAATCGATTGTTTGAAAACACCAATTGAAAATCCTTTTGAAAACACCACACAACTCCAAGTCCAATTTATGCTCCTTGTATTTTTCTTAACATGGTTGTTTGTGACCACTTACAGGGAGCTTCAAGAGTCATCCAACCCTGATGTGATCAGCATCAGTGTTGAACTATCTTTCCACCCCAATTTGTGTTCGGCTTCCCTTGATCTCATGATAATCAAGTTTCACCTCCCACTTCTTTTTCAACCAACAACTAATTCAAGCGTATCCCATTTTCTATCTTTAAATCCTTCTAGTCATAATCATTACATCTCCAAGGAATAGAACTCCGTCTATCAATCATCACCCAAATCCAACTTAATTCAAGTTACCTAGGAAATTTAATTCTCACTAGGTTCTATGTCGGTCTTATACCCCTCATAAATCACAACACTGTATATATATACATATTTTTTTTATCAAAATACAATACATGGTTTACATTTATGCACCGTCGGGGTTTTAGTTCCCCGGGAGTTTCTTTACTCCCTTCCACTTGTACTCTCACACACCACTGTTAACAAAATAAGCACACTTCCCACAATGGTATTCGCATCTTCTGTGCGCAATTACCACAATTTAACCACAAATAAATGCGTATGTTTATATAACACACGCGCCAACCATCATAACAAATCATTTTGTGCTATGCACAACCCCGTTCACGTACACTTGTACGGTAAAACACACTAAGTGGTTTTGCGCTCTACCCCCCTTAAAAGGGATTACGTCCACGTAATCAATCACTAAACCTTGGCTTAAAATGTTCTGCCGTCGTGAAGTGTTTTAACTTCCACGCGGTCCATTACACAATGGATTCTGATTAGAGGATCTTAACCATATTAGCGGTTTAGTTCCTAAACCAAGAATTCGCATTGGAGTTGTAACTCATAACCGGTTTCGGTCCTGGCCTGTGAGGCTTTTAGGCGTTGATAGCTAGCCATTTTTCATATTCACCATGTATATTCGGCATTTGATGCATGGGCTCACTGGCCTCTGCTGCGCCATTCTGATAATTATAGGGCTAGTTTGCCCCATTCGTTACTGTTACTGTATTGTACATCTCCAATGTATTACCCTTATCTTGGGAAGAATGGTTTCTCAACCGACGCATGGTATCTCTTACCCTGAGCGAATTCGGTGAGTTTCACAATTTTCCATTCACTTCTCCAATAGCTTACAGTGTAAACTACTATGTAATTCACAATGATTGACTTACTTCTACCGACTTTCTGTCGGTTGAGATTGAGCTACTACCTAATGTGTAGTGCTCTCTCAGTTATTTCCCACACCTGGGGTATATCTCATACCGACCTTTGGTATTTAGTGTTACTGTAGTTATTTACTGTTAATCATGTCTCCACCTTTGGTTTTGTACATGTATTCTTTCATTCCTGCGGCCTTGCATTACCTATGCATCGGCCATTATAACATTATTCCTCCACAATTACCATGCTTCTGATTCCTAGCTATCCCACTCGATCATTACTGTGCAAGTGCAATACCAAAACACTCAGTCATACAGAGTGCAGAGGCGTAAACTCTTGGCAGTAAATCTCTCATGCGATTGCGATAGGAATTTACACTGTGTTTTACCGAAATTCTTATCACATAATACTTGTCACCGGCTTACTGCTCGGCTCGTTTGCTATCATTTACTGTTGTACCTCGACTGGGTTTAATTCATAACTCTGCTCACTCACCATTTTATCATCTAACAATACTCATACAACGGTCGCTTATTGCGCACCGTATCCTTACCCATTATACAACATCAACTTATACTGCATCCGCTATTATATTAGCTTCCGCTATTACGCTGGGTTTATCTGGCCACTTATTTCGCTACTCATTTAGCTTCACACACCTATGGTGATTGCTATCAGACTTATTACTCTTCCTGTGTACACAACTGGTACGAGCACTTCTTTTCGTATTATTTTATTCAAATCCTCCTGGGTAATAACAACGTGGTCCATCCTCCACATACTTCTTGAACTAGATTCACATAACTACCGCTCCTGCGGTCTCACAATATCGAGAGGTATCCCCACTCTTAATGCAGTGGTTCGTTTACCACTCTATTCACTTATACAACATAAACTTCTACCATCAATCGAATTTATATAACATATCCTGCTTATGGCTTATAAGCCTTATTTGCCTTGAGCTGGGCTCATTGTAGGCTGTCCACACACATGTACTTCTCTGTACAATATTACAAGGTCGTTGCATCACGTTTCCTTTCACGGGATGCCCCTTAGGTTTGTCAGTCCGTCTTCTGACAACTTATGTCTAAACTGGGTGTTAATTTCAACCCTTGTGTTTCTGTCATGTATTTCGTTCAACAATTGTTGATGCGAACACCCTTCAAGGATTTCTCCTGGGTGTTGTTAAGTTATGCCTTTACATCTGGTTCACAGTTATTGGTACATTCAGTTAGTCACGCCTTTTTGCGTTCTTAACTGGTTATTATCTTCTTCTGTGAAGATCAACATTCCTGGTAGTGTAGGTACTCATTCTGGGAGTTTCATCCCGTTCATTGCACATTAATGTGTCCACATTAGGCATCTGCTTGCCATGTACAGGCTGGGTCACCGTTCCAGCTAATATGTTTATCCCTGAGGATCCTTAAGATATACGATGTCTTTACATTACAGTTAGTGCACTTCGCACCTCCTGACTCTTAAACATTTCCTTGAAAGGAATTCACTAATTCCTTTAATCTCGTTAACTTAACTGAGTTCCTTAACTTCAACCATTCCTTGCAATCTCTAGCTCTCGTTTGATTTATACTGCTGACCGTAGACGGAGTCGACTACTTCCCGTGTTTCGGACTCTACTCGTATACATATATGGGGTATCATACTGATACATTACTACTTACCCAACTAACCTATAAGTAGGTCTGTCAGGCCCACATGCTCCTATCGGAGTGCGGTCGTCCCACAACACAGTTGGTACACTTGTAGTGTCCGTCACACGCCTAGGTGAAGTATTCTGTTGTCAACTCCCTTATATTGTCCCGTGACAATATTCATTCCTTACTTCCCGAACTTAATCGAGGGAAGGTTTATCCACTGTTGTATCCTTGTCAATTGCCCCTGGTTTCACTGGTTTCGTTTAAAAGAAGGTCGGAAAGAAGTGTTGGTTTGAAAGAAAATCTGGTTTTGAAAAGAAAGGGTTTGAATAAATTTAGGTTTGAAAGAAAAATTTTCATGGTTTCACAACATCTTCTTACCTTAGCCAAGTCTAGCTTCTTGCTGACTGGTGTACTTCCAATTACAGAGGTTAGGCTAACAGGCCCTTCCACTGTTATGACAATCACATTTAACTTTATTGTACTTCTCCAAGCATTTTGTAGTGGTTATAAATTTCCCGAATAGCCCTGTTATAGCAGCACTTGCTATGGCAAGTGCGCCATGCTAACTGGCTATCGGTTCAACACATACCGGTTGTGGTATTGTTTTTACCCGTACTATCATCAGTGGCCTTGTTGGCCCTTATTTGTTCTTACGGTCTCGACAATATCCTTTGGGTAACTTTTCACTGTATTCACATAATAATCATTAACTAGGGTGTTTCCCATTCTAGGAGTCCCTATGTTCTTAGTATTGTATTCTCTTGGTAGCCCGTTCCACGCATTGTCGTGGTTGCTGAGACCTGTCTCTTGTTTGGGCACTACGTTGTAGTTCCTTTGTCGGTGGGTATACCGTTGGTGTATCGCTTACCAACTGTGGTCCCATAGACATTCGTCTCGGGTTTCATTAATCCACTTCTTGCTTGTTGCACGGTCAGTGCGTTGCAAGCCGGTTGTTCTCGACTGCTTAGCATGTCGACCCAGGTTGCCGGAAATTCTATTCTTCTATACATAAGATTCTTCATTCCTCGCTATTAAATGCGTTAACATTGTTCAGATGGAACCGTCTCCGGGATTCCCACTTTTCGGGATCTACCGTTTGACAGGTTCTCCGTACCCTAAAGGTATTTAATAACAGCCAGATCGGGTATTCCCGAGTATGAGAGGACTTTCATCTCTCTGGCGTTATTTCCCAAGTTATATAACAGGGATTGTGGAGGGCGGGAAGGATATAGTAGGTTTCCAGTATTCACTGGTAGTTCCTTACTAGCGTATCTCTCACGCTATCACTCAACCCTTAACCCAAAGTACTTAAATCCTAACTCGGTATTTCCTAAGCTCGGTAATCCAGTCATCAGAGCGATACTTCGCTCTGATACCACTTTTTGTAACACCCCACCTACCACCGTACACATAACATCAAATTGCAGCGGAAAATTCAACTCATCACCTTACTTGATTCAATGGTGTTACACGCCGTTAACCACCCACGTGGCTAACAAGGCTAATACATGTACATTGTATCGGTCTGATGGACTAGATTTCCGAGCAACTACACAATACCATCCTTATTCCGTTTCCAACATTTATTATTACATACATTCCCACTGTACCGAGTATTTACAACTAATGCCGATAACAATTTCGGTCTTACTACGCCTACAATGCTTACGCCATTAAATGGCTACCCATGTATAAACATCTACCCCGTCCTACTCTCGAACGGCTTCCAGCTCCTTGTGCCTGAAATAGAAAAGGAGAGAAAGGGTGGCCCCCAAGGGGCTCAGCACCTTTGCTGGTATGGTAATCCCGCAGCCCACATGCTACCGGGCCACGCACAACTAATTGTCGTCTTAGCATGCAGTTGATTATATTAAAATCACGCATACAAACCATAAACACACAACACTTTGCATACACCCAACGATAGGGCTCAACATATATCCAACACATCCACACTTAACAAACCATCCAATGATTCCTTTAACCTTAGAGTGGCTCTCCTCTAAAACGGAGCTACTTCCTTAATGAACGCCACGTACCCATTAATCGGGTTATCCTTAAACGCCTCTTGTCACAAACTGGGATTCATTTCCATGATCCACACACTCCATATCATACAACATATCTCATTTCTCACATAATAAAACACAACAACACCTTTTTGTTTCGACGTACACATGATAACATCACAATCATTTTAAACACCTAACGTATACTTAACGTAGCATAGCAAGGGAATTCGCATAGCACAACACCAATACATAACACCGTAGATCGGTTCTCACAAGGAACCTTCCACCATAGTTAGTATACATAGTGAGCCTAGAGATTATTACCAATCCCATGTTAAGCTCGTTACCAACCTCGTTACCGTCCGGTTATATAGAACGGTTAACTTATACCCAAGGTGTGTCGGATATAGTAATCCCAAGCACACCGAAATAACATTCGTATGCCCCTGTGGCCCGACGTGAGTCAGTAACTAGCTTTGGATAAGCTAAGGGAAGGTAGAAACCAAATTGGAGTACCACCTATACATACACCAAGAGAGCCGAACCGGATATGATATCGACTCCCGTCCATCACACGCGTGGCCGGAACAACCGGACTCCTCACCCCCCATTAGTACATATACACTTATAAATAAGTAGTTAGAGATCCATTATGGAGCCTACCACATCCACACACCATACGGTATCATAACCGAGTTAAGCACACAAGGGAGGTTCACACACTTGCATACAATAACAATGTCCAACTAACTCACACATAGCCGTGGTTAGCACGTTCCCAAGGTTTGGGCCGTCAACTCCGAATACCGATCACTCATGTGTTCCTAGATTTGGTTAGCTAAGGTTTAACACATATTTGAGGTTAAATGGTATCGGAGGCCAAATTCGCCACATAAATGAATTACTATAAACTCATTACATGTTTTAATCTTACAAGGTGGCAAACACTCAGTAAAACATATTGGCATACAAGCCGGTGTAATCCGGTAGGACACAGGTTGCAAGAAAACCATACCTGTCACCGGAGTCCACTTTACCACGTCCACTTATGTTCCTCGAGCAATTCTCGAACAACTGATAACATTACATGTACTTTTATTAACATCGGGGTAGCATGATTATTTAATGTCTAATGCTTATAATTTTTCCCCGTTAACTTAGTTACATAACTTCACTTTTTAACTTGTTTTACTTTCACATTTTATTACAACTTTTCACCCACTTAATTGTCATTAAAACTCACCTAACATGTCCTTAACATCCTCATAACATCATTAACCATCAATCCCCATCATTACACACCATTTCCATACTTTAAACAATGTTTTTGGTCCATACAGCGCCTTGTCCGAACTTGTGTCCGGACTTCTCAAGTTCGGACACCGTTCGAGACTCTAAGGGTGCAAATTGGTGGACGTCCGAACTTGCGTCCGGACTTCCCAAGTTCGGACGCCGTTCGAAGCCAAACCAGAGAATGAATTATGTGTGTCCGAACTTCCCATGTTCGGACGGTAGTTCGGACATCAATCGAAGGTCAGAAAACTCACGCGCACAGAGGCACGTCCGAACGTCCACGTTCGGACGGTAGTTCGGACGGGCCAGAACCTCATTTTCCAAGTCTTGTTTCACCTCTTATCTTCATCCTTTAATTACCCAAGCTTCATACATGAACTTTGGCATATTCTAATACTAGAATATCACTTTGATTCACCTTAAAACATAGTCCAACTTGTTACTCAATCTTCTTATCAAATCTCTTAACACTTGTAACATTTCCTTTTGGTTTTCTAAGTGGTGTTTCACCTTAAATGACCACTACACTAAAATGCTTCTTTACCTTCATAACATCATCTCTTAAGCATCATTTCTTACAAAACAAATCTTCTTTTTCACACCTTCTCGAATTCCTTTCTCAAAACCTTACCTAAACATCATTCTCTCCTTATTCATCAACATTACCTAAACCTTAAACAAACTCCTCCAAGACTTTAATACATCCTAAAAACACTCATTGGATTTCTAGAACTTCCAAGCCAATGCCTAAATCCTTATAGCACCTTAGAACACCTTAATGCATGTTTTCTTCCTTAGCAAAGCATGTATCCTTTCCTAACAATTCCTAGTTCACCCAAGTTCATTCAAGCACTTAAACTCCTTATACATTTTACAAATTTTGCCATAGGTTCTCTTAGCACATCATCATTCCAAAGCTCATAGTTTTCACCATTGAACACTCAAGAACACCCAAATCCATCAAGAACACTATCACTCACAAAACTTCACCAAATTACACTACATCACAATATAGTGCATAATTAAACTTGCTTGGCACTTAGGCCCTTAAATAGCATGGCTCTTAGGCCCTTAAATAGCTTAAACCTTAAACACTGAATTTCCACAATACATAAGCCTTTGACCTGCAAATACACACAACATGGCATATGTTCTTTTACTATTCTCCTTGAGAACACTTTACTAAGTCATTCACCATTTGCTCTTTAGGTAGTTTTAACAAGCATTATAAGCTCATTCCTCCTAAGGCATTAAACCACATTAGGTTAGTATATTTACCTCTTTTCCACCCAAACTTCTTTCTTGTTTCCTCATAAAACCGGTAAGGCATTTCATTCCTTGTCAACTACTAAACAATACACCAACATTGAAATGAGTATATAAGCTTTAAGCTTCATCTCATTGTAAACCCTAGTTACATATATTGTTTTAACACATCAAGGTAATTGTTTTACCTTTGAATGGAAAGAGAGCTTGAATGAGTATCAAGAGAGGACTCCTCCTAGCCCTTGGAAGATTTAAATGAAGCTAAAACAAGACAAGAGAAGACACCATTACAAGGTGCATTTTCGGTCAACACCAAAAATGAAGGAAATGGAGTTTTCTTTGGTTTTTCCTTACCTTGAAGCAAAGGTGATCAACAAGGTATAAAATATTAGCTCAAGCTCCTTCCATGGAAGTTCTCCTTGGCACCGAAATGGTGGTTTTGATGATTTGAAAAGACAATGTTGTAGAGCTTGCTCCAACTAAGAGAACGGTAGTCTCGGAATTAAATTCGGAGCATGGAGTCATAAGTTACAAGTGAAGAAGGATGAAGAATGATATGGTTCTGTTGGAAACCGATGGAGAGAGAGGAAGAAGGTGGCCACCGTGGGAAATGAAGAAAGGAATGAGAGAATGAAGATAACCTTTGCTTTTTGAAGATATTTGTTCTTTTAAAGCAAATAGTACATTAATTAGTCATTCTTTCTTTTCTTAGTAAATTAACAAGGGTGGTGAGTCACCACACCTTAAAAACCGGCCCCCAATAGTACCTAGGGGTATTTTAGACTTTATTAATCAATTGTCTCACTTATAACATTATATGTTACAAACTAGCTTATTAAGGTTACTATTCACAAAAACAAGGCACATAGAAGTGAAATTTTTGATTTCCCATTGATATAGCCACCCAAATGTGATACTATATAGTACACATGTTAATTAAAGAGTAATGATGGACATTTAGCCATTCAAAACTCATTTACAAGACAATTTTTCAAAAACGTGCTTTAAGACTTCTTAAAGCACATTTTGTGTTTTAACTTGTTTTCAAGCTTGGTTTTCTTTAGTAATTGATTTAATATGTTCATTAACATATAAATAAGGCATAGGTATGACCATTAGGTCTTATACACATTTATCCCAAGCTTAGAGCACATTTTAGCCCATATTGACCTTAAGGTATTTATTTGTGTTTTGTTTGGTTTCATTGTCTACCAAAGTTTCCTAAGGACTTAATTGGCCTTATAAAGTCATAATTAAATATTATCAAGTCTTGGTAGGCTCTTTGGGTCCTAACCAAGTTCACTCCAAGCTAGAGCAGCTATTTTTTGTTCTCAAACCGTGTCTTAGTGTTTTATTGTGTTTTACCATGGTTTAAATGGTTCATTTATGTTTCTAAGGCACTTTTTAGCCTTTAAATACCATAGTTTAACATTTACACAACATACCAAGGTTTGGGGTATTTCACAAACAGCTCCTTATGTTTTCGGTAATATATATTTGTACACTAAACTTTTCAAATATTACATTTTAACCACGTAACTTTATAAATTAGTCATTTAAATACTTGTAGCTATTTTTAATACTCCCAAAATTTATAATATAAGTTAATATACTTATATATTTCAAAAATTCATCAAATATCATATAAAGCTCTCGGCTTTAATTAAAATTTATCATATGGTTTTAAAACTTGTTTTAAACTTTATAATATGTATATATAAATGTATATAAGCCATATAACACTTCTAAAAATTATGTTAATGACTTAGAATGATTATAAACTAAAAATAGAACATAAAATTCCTAGACCTTTCGGTTTGAATAAACATGTAACATAATTATTTTTTTATGACCTAAATGTATACCTTAAGGTAATAATCTTACCTTATATGTTATAAATTATTTTCTTGACAATATAACCTATAGTTTTCGGTTCTAATTTATTTAAAGGTTATACAAGCTTTTATACTAAAGTTTGAAGCTTAAATCAAACTTAAACTTATTAAACCTTATTTATACAAACTTACCCTTAAATCAAGACAACACTTGTGCTTGATTTTTCCTTGAATTTCCAAGCTCCTCAAATGCTTATTTGAAGTAGATAATTCGAACTCCTTGTACATATATAGGATATTTATTTGTTAGACTTCTAACAAGAGTTTATAAATAACATTTGTAGTAATTTACAAGAGTTTACCTTAGGAATTTATCAAGGTATTTTGATACACCTTGAGATGATTGTAGATCCAATTTTCCTTCATAATATAATGAAGAGAACATAGGTTTAGAAGTTCTATAATTTCGAAAATGGTTTAGATAATTACTTAGGATTTTTCAACATGAAAATATACCTTAACTTGATCTTGTTGTTCCTTGTATTGTTGTTGAATTTAGGAACCACCTTGGAGCATATATGCTTGGCGATTTCCTTGTAGATTTGCTAGGATGTTTTCTTGCTTCAAGACTTGATAGAATTAACTTAGGAATTTACATAGAAATGGTGTTAGAAACTAGTACACCATTAATGGAGTTATTAGGACTTAGGAGTTAACTTAGAAGATGAAGAAAAGAGAGGACGAGAAGGAATACTTACCATACGTGAATAAGAGCAATTGAGAAGTGGTGTTCACGTAGGATATTAGAAGAGAATGAAGGCTATTTGATTGTTATTGTTTAATGTCTTTATTTATGTTATTTGATTACAAAAATTTAGTCATAAAAATCCTTTAGCTAGACTAGTATACGGCTGGGTGGAATGAATTGAAGTCAATAATTATCTTTGGGTGCTGCACTACCGATCACAAGTAATGGATGTAATTTAAACTTGAATTTTAAATGTCATTACACTTTTTTAAGCCATACACTAACTTACTTATTTAGTTAATTACCTCCTCTTTTTGCAGGTGTGCTCGCATGACTTGAAGATGGAGGCTCCATTAGCAGCTGCTGCTCGTGAATGGAGCACTACAGCGACCTCCTCATGCAACCACGGTAATCATGTCTATCTTTTGCTTAATATAATTAACTTGTTTCTTTGTTTAATGTTGCAGGTATACATAATGGAATTTGATGAAGCAGTGGGTGCTCCACTTCTACAATGGTATATCATACTAGTATAGGTAGGTTTTGTTTGTTTGCATTAGATTAATTTTGCTGTTAACTATTTCTTTTGCAGGTCTTGATCGGTATTATGGAGGAGCAGCCCCACTTCTGTGTACCCATACGGTATGGAGATAGGAATCCATTTAGTTTTGTTTTCATTTGATCATTATAGCACTCTTTTTTTGTTACATGTGCAGGTGGTGATCGTTAATTGAGATGGAGCTAATCAAGCAGCTCAAAGTGCTGTAGGCTTGCGGCTCCATTCCACTTAGGTAACTACTTTTAGTTTGTTAATTGTTACTACTTTACATTACAGTATTCTAGGTCTACTTTCTTGTATTGATTTCTTGCAGGTCATTCCTGGATGAGGCTTCATCTAGTATCGAATTATTTGATACCTTATGATGTGGAACATATTAAGTGAGTCATATACCATTAGACAATATTTTTTGAAAAACTAGTCCAACATCACCCATTTCAAACGCCATAGCATACGGGTCAATTGGGATTTATTTTTATTTAATTCTGTTCACTATCTTGTATAAGACCATACTAAAATGTGTAATATGTTCCAGCATTTAATTGGTACATTTATTATGTGGAAAAAATTGAAAGTTCTAAGGAAAAATGCTGATTTTTAGGTACCTTTTTGACCTAAAAATCACCCCTCTTATTTTATTAAATTTAGCATGCCATCAACTGATTTAGATGGTCATTTTATCCACTTTTAAGATTACACAATTCGTGGCTCCTCAAAAGCTTCAAGACAATTGGTCTAACAACAACATTTTTATGACACCCGAAGGTGCGTTTTTGTGCTTTATAAGGATTTTTCTGGGAATTATTAGTCGCTATGGCTGTAACACCCCTACTAAACCGGTTCCTAGTAATCCTATAGAAGTCGCGCACAATAATATCTCGCAGCGGTAAATAATAAACTATCGCCCTACTGGTGTCACTGTTATCACTCGCCCATACGGGTGATAACGATTTACCTGATAATCAACTTGCGAAACGTATTCCCGCAGTGACCACAAGAGATAGATAGTAGAACTTAAACAACTTAAAACAAATCTAACATCAACAATTATTACAGACCGTGAGCATCTAAACCAAATACACCTCGGTTAAACAACCCGAGTCCAAAACAACCTGAGTATCACACCGTACCAAGTCTAAACCAACTGTAATATCACAATGGTCACGTCTCGCTGCGACCCACCAGCTAATCACCTGAAATAAAGATGGTTTGTGGTATGGAATCAGCCCCTGCTGAGTATGTCATCACATGCCCCGTCATGCCCCCAAAGACCCCTCAATTATTTGGTCGAGAGCATGAGGTTCATTACATGCAATACCATTTTAATATATAAACTGTAAAATAAACAACAGTAATCCATACAACACACAACCATCAACACACATAATATACCACAAGTATAACCAATGAACAATAAGCGAAACAACGAGAGTAACAATAAGTATTAATTCTCGTCCATGGTGTAGAAGCCAATATTGTTCGCCACTGTATAATTCTCAAATGTATTATTGTTCAGTTATACCTAGTGACATTGTCTCATTAAAACGACATGTCTCTAGTTACCCATATATTATGGCGGGTCACCCACGGCAGTAGCCACTCCAACGGTAGAGTCTCCGACCAACGAGCCATTCTAGCTCACGGGAAATTTTCTTGATACTTGCGGACCCGTACGCGGACATCCTGGTATCGTTTTTGTGATCACAGCGCGCACCAAGAGCCACATCCTCTTGGCTTTACTTCCATTCATTATTTACTTAATTATACCATCGCATCGCATTACCAAATTTTCTAACACAGCAGACCAAGATCATTAGTCCAATCCGGAGTCTGTAAACTCGGGATCCAGTGTTAGATACGAGAGCGGCGTATAGAAAGGCCAATGCTCCGTATGAAAGTCTTGGATAATATATATGTATTATTATCCTAGTGCTACAACGTTTTTCTGACGTTCCTTATTTTTCGTATAAGATAGCACCATAGCCGCTAGTTCGTTTTATATATAGGTTCTTATATACGAACCAATACTGTTAACTCAACAGTAAATAATGAGCAGCTATAAATATAAAGATCATGCATATTAATTAAACATTCAGACAAACAATCTTATCACAGATCACACAGAAGTCTGAACTGAGGAAGCCCTCAGAGACAATCAGAGACACATAACAACATACCGTTCACCCTGATGTATTACGGTGGAGTATGAATCAGCAAGATCCTATGCTCCTTGTGTAGTCTCTAACGAACTAAACAATACACAATGCTACTGATTAGCATACTGTATAACAACACAATCCTACGGTACCCCGTACCGTCACTAACACCTCCCGGTTAACCCCCCGTTATTAACTATCAATGTTGTCGGGTTTTAGGTTTAACTCGAGATTGGGAAAAGGTGTTATATTACACGCGTAGTCTTGTTTGTATATTAGTATAGTTGTTGTTAAACTTGTTATCGCATGTAACTTAATGTTTGTTTGTACATCATACAGTTTGTTTCATTATTGTATGTGTGATCCTTTGTCATGCACTATGCATCTTACCTTAGTATTTATTTTTCTAAGGTTTGTCTCTTTTTTTTATATTTCATGTGGTATAATTCATCTGTAAACTATACTCTTAATATCTAGGATCCTTATTATCCCATGAATACTCTTAACTTTAGAATTTCCATATCTAATGTTTATAATTCTTTTCTCCTTAACTATTATCATTTTAATTATGATAATTTATGATTATTGAACCATGTCACATTTTCTACACTACTACATATATTTATTTATATGTGTGTATTATGGAACTATTTATTATATGGTAAGTCTCATAATCTATATTCATTCTTTTTAATGAATATCTCTTATATTATAAATGTTATAACTCTTATAACATTAAAAACCATATTATAAATTCCATTTAAAAATGTTATTATTTTCGAACAGCACCTATGTTCTTAAATATTTATAAAATCCACCTCTTAATTAATATAATGTCATCTTATAGTTATATAACATATCTTATGACATTTAAATCATTAAAACAATTATAACCTATAGTTATATTTTGTTTTTAAATACCAAACAGCCTTAGTATTTTCGGTTTTCACTTATAACCATTAAACTTCTATAAACTCACAATTCAATTCCAATTTATAATACATAGTTTTCTAACCCCATTAAAACTATATATTATACATATATCTTTATAAAACCTTATATACCATTCCAAAAATTACCAAACTATACCAAAAGGTTATAAACATTATTCCTAACCTTATACTTCTTTTAATTCACGGTTTTTATACATTTGTTACCTATTTATAACAATGTCATAAAATACCATATATTATACTTATATAATTCACATGAACTCCAAATTTAACCAAATAAACTTCTAAAAATTTCTAATAACTTAAGGACTTTACTAAACTCCATTTACTACCCTTAATTCTCGGTAATTACATTACCACCCCAAACCTTATAAATCTTTTACAATTTAATAAGTATCTCATTATAAGGTAGTATTTTAATTTCTTAAATTTTCTAAACTTGGTCAAAGTCTCCTATATAGTCAACTTTGACCCCTAATACCAAATGGGAACCAATTTTCGGTAATTACAAATAATGACCTATACTTTTCTATTTTTACAATTTTGACCCAAAACTTTAAAATGTTATAATTTTTATTAAATTCATTTAAAAACCCTAAATTGCTCTAAATTACCCACGGCTTTTCTAATTCCTTAATAATTACGAATTGGCCCCAACTTTAATTATAAGCATAAATAAAACTAAATAAGCTTATAAACTTAAATTAAAATGGCCTAATGACATGGCCTTATTACAACCTTGATCTTGCAAAATAAATTACACAATAAATGTCTCAAAATATAGCATATATATTCGGCCTCTCCATGGTTTAATTATTTTTCCACATAATGTCATAATTTGACCATTATGTTAATTAAATCTCTTAAATGACTAGCTTAATTTATCTTAGCCATTTTTTTTACATTTTTAGGTCAATATGACCTATATGTGTATGTTCACTCTCGGCCATATATATATATATACTTAGATTGCAAAAATCATAAGTTTAAGGTGTTTATACCTTGATCTATCCTTGTATAGGCTCGGTCACTTGTAGGAAAATTCACCACTTGATTTAGACATGTTTAATACACAAAAATAAGATATGGTTACACTCCAAGCATGAGCTTAACCATAAGGAATAATTAATGTAAGATTTAAGGCAAAAATCACCTTAAAAATGCAAGGGAGTTCTAGGTATTTTCGACCTGAACCAAACACACCACAAGGTGTTAGATCTACCATATTAACATAGGAATAGTTAGATCTCGAAATCCTACCTTGTTATTAGGTTTTACCTTGGAAAAATGCCTTAAAAGAGAGTATTTCTCTTGGATCTCGGTCACCCTTGCTCCAAATGGCTAACCAACAGATCCCACATGAAAAGGAGATGAAGATGAGTCTATGACCAAAATTTCACAGCCAAACTCGAAGGGAATCAAAAGTTATGAGCTTAAAGCACATTTTTACCTTAAAATGTAGATTTGGACAACCTTGGTCCCTCTACTGGTCTCAACCGAGTTTAGCTCTTGTTCTAACCTTAGAACACTGAGAATAAGCCATAGGAATAGATGAGCCACGAATTTAGGTGTTGGTGGTGAAAGATGAAGAAAAAGAGCTAAAAATGACATTAAAACACTTACATTAGGAGCTTAGGAGCTAGACTTGCCTTCCATGGCCAAGAACAAGCTTGGAGAGCTTGAGAGGAAGGAGAGGGCTCGGCTGGGATGAGAGGAATCGGACAAGGAGGAAGGAGAAGATGGGAAAGGAGTAAAGTTTGAATAATGTAAAAAGTAACATTATTTTGAAAAGTCTTACATTAGGTAGCATTATTGTCAATCAAGGAAATTAAGCAGCCTCCTCTCTATTGCAGCCGGCCACCATGATTCAAATGAGTCAATTAATTGACCATTGACCATGCTTGGTCAATGTTGACTCATGCGGGCCCCACTTTAGGGTTTTATTAATATTTTAATATTAAATTTGTAAAAATTCGTAAATTTCTGGAATTAAATTCCTAATATGATATAATATGATTATATATCATATTTAAGGATATTATAATTTTTAAGCCATTAAAATCAATTAAAAGGCAATCTCACAAAAACGTGCTTTAAGGAGTTTTAGCGCACATTTTTGTGTCACAGGATGTTCCTGAGCTTAGTTCTCTTGAGAATGGTTATTGTGTTCCTTGATTCATTATAATACTTAGGAATCCACTTTGGATCCTACTTGGGGTCATACAACCTTCATGGCGTCTTAAAGCACATTTTTGGCTTTACCGATCTTAAGGCGTGTTTTGCCTTGTTGAGATCTTTAGATTGTTCCCCAATAATATTTAGATGTTTAATAATCATCTTAGATCATTAATAGATCATTTAATTATATTTTAAAGATTAGGGGTATTTCAATGGCTTCCAAGTGTTTATTGACATTATTTATAGTCAATAATAATTATTAAGGTGTTACATTAAATTATATGGGGTTATATAAACTTGTAACTCAATTTTCGGGCTAAAGGGGCACTCCCGAGATAAAAGAGCGTTAAGAAATTTCCCCCGGGCTCCTTGTTTATTTTTGAAGAAGTAGCTTGGGAATTATCTTTAGAATATTTATAGTGATTTAGGAATTCTAAGAATATTTTTTTATAGGGGTTCGTGCCACCTTGACACTCCTCCTAGGCATTCCCGGGCCTTTATGGGACCCACATCGGGAACTTCCGAGAACTTGTATATTTACTCAGTTCTAACTGAGAACTTGTATTTTAAAGATCATAAAATGATCCTTAGTTAAATTCGTATAATGTCCATATCTTATATAATTATTTAACTTAAGGTCGAGCTTTTAATGCTCGTTTATGACCTTAAGGAGTTTTAGGTACGTCTTTAAACGCCCAAGTGTTTATATGTTTCCTTTGGGTTTAATAAACCCCTCAGATAATATTTATAATTCCCCAAAATAATATTTATTTACTTATATTTAATTATTTAAATGTTAGGGGTATTTCAGTCTACCCCCCTTAAAAAGACTTCGTCCCGAAGTCATAATTTATATTTGTTCATCCTATGGAATCAAGTTCCTCATATCTACCTCTGTCTACTTATCATTCCTGGGTGTCAATACTATATTGACACTACTATATTCCATCACTACTCTGAGTGTTTATAGTCCTATAGACATATTCTTTATTCGTGATAATAATATATCACAGCATAATAACTTAATAAATACTGTAAAACATGCGTATTCCAACTTCCTATCTATCCCACTCGGTCATCACTGCACAAGTGCAATACCAAATCCTCAGTCCTACAGAGTGCAGAGGCGTAAACCCTTGCCAGTGAATCTCTTGTGTGATTGTAAAATAATTAAGTGCTTCATAAACATTCAAGCGTTACATAGAACACACAAAATCATTCAGGTGTCACATAGGACATACTAATAACCAACCAAATGTCACATAGGACATACCATTTAGCTAATTGCACACATGCGCAACAAACAGAACAACACAAATAACCATTCACAAGAACAATATAGACTACAGATATGCAAGTCGCATGTGGTGCTCTACCCCCCTTAAAAAGGGTTACGCCCACGTACCCCAACAAGTATACACAAAACAAAAAGAAAATTGTTGGATACTTGTCTCGCATGGAGTCTTCTAACTCCCATGTCGCCTCTTCAATGTTGAGTTTACCACAGAGTTTTGACCATTCTAATGGTCTTATTCCTTGTCTCCCTAGTGTTGGAGTCCAAAATGCGAACTAGGGTCTCCTCATATCTAGATGTAGGATTTAGCTCGAGTATCTCGGCTCTAAGTCACGTGATGGTGAGGCACGTATTGCTTTAGCTGAGAATGTGAAACACATTGTGCACTCTCCCTAGCTTAACATATGAGTCTATTCTGTAGGCAAATGGGCCCACTCGCTCCGTAATAAGGTACGGTCCTACATACTTCAGGCTAAGCTTGCCCTTCTACCCTAATCTAAAAAAAAAAATTCCCTTCATAGGTGAAACTCTAAGGAAGACTCGCTCGCCTACTGCGAACTCGAGATCCCTCCTATGGATGTCAGCATATGACTTCTGTCCGTTTACAAGGTCTATCCCTCAGAATATATGTATTCTTTGATATCCTCTAGTGATTATTATACCCTCTTTTTTTTTGAATCCCGTATGTATGGGTGAAGGTGATCTCCTATCTTGTAATTTGCCATTACTATTTTATGGCGTGTTTAAACTATTTGTGTATAACACACTTCATTAATTGCCTCTTAGTTGTAGTCATCGACGCTCGGGTCTTGTATTAATATTGGGCATACTCAAAATCCACTTTCTTTAGGTTACCACCTTGTGTTCCCGTATTAATTTTGCTGTCGCCATATACGGCTTTCATTTTCAATGTAGAGTATGAGTTACGGTTGAGCCGTGCATCTTATGATATTACAGGAAGATTTCTTTATGTTAGTGGTTCACACTGCTGCTATTGGTAGTATGTTCACGATTATTATCGTCTGTTCGTCAAGTATACCACAGTAGGGTTCCTGTTAGGTTTCTAACAAGGTGTATGTTTCCTTTTCAGTAAAACTGTTAGTATTGTGGTTGTGAAAACATCACTAATTGGTGATTATGTATAATGTTTTTACTCTTTATATTCTACACATGTTTATAGGTAGATTCCAGATTCCCTTTAATATATTGGGTTTTAAATTCCTAAGAAAGACCCAAAGTTATTTTTCCTTCTGATGGCAATATGGCCATGACCTAGAATATAGTTTGAGAATACTTTTATTACAAGTAATTATCTCTTGTATCATATTTAATTTATTAATATGGTTCAATGGGATAATAATAGTTTGTATTCCCTCTTAATTTCTTATATTGATTATTTTTCCTATAATGCGGAGTTGTTTTAGCTATTAAATCTCCTTAGGGCAACCTGGATAACTTAACTCTGATTTAAACATTCTATTTCTTATATACCTATTAGTTAAATGTTATATTTGATTTGAATAAATACTTACGTATTACAGAAAATTTGTGACCACTTGTAAGGAGTCTCAGGAATTATCCCAACCCTGACGGGGGTAGCGTCAGTGTTGAACTATCCTTCCACACCATTTTGTGTTTGGTTTTCCCTTGATCTGACCAGGATCAAGTTTGACCTCCCACGTCAAATATCAAACAATCACATAATTGTCATTTCCAATTTCTTTTTGTCTTATTAGACTTTGTGACGTGGTGAGTACTACATTTTCTCCTGATCAACATACTACTATTCCAATAACTGTTATAACCTATACTTGAATCTAGGGTATTGCCAAATCCCCAGAACAATATTCCTTTGATCATATCATCAAGCGGGGAAGCCAGTTTTTCCTCTGGGCATATACGATAAATTCTATTAAAACATTTGGCTCATACTGTCTAATAACTATATCTACCAATCAATTTAACTCTTAAATCCATCATACAAGTAATAAATTCCATCATGGACTTGCATACTTTAGAATAATCTCTTCACTTTAAAAGGCTTATCTAGTATTTCTCCTATCAGGGCTTGATTATTGCCTATACTTGATTATCATCAGTTGGAGCAAAGACAGTCACAGTTAGACTTTTAAGTAAAAATTTCCATAACTCAATCAACAACTACAGTCCATAGATATTATCTTCCTATTCTTAAAGCTTTTCCTTATTCCATCTAAAATCCATAAATCAGGTGAATCATATGTTCACCCTAGTCAAATATCTCTTAATATTAGTATCATCTCAACTAAGGATTTCTAGTTTGAATCTTACTGTGTAGTAACAGGACAATCAAGGCTTATTGTTTGTTTTTATCTCTTAGAAACGTGGTTAATCCACTAGCTCAAATGGCTTCCAAAAATAAGTCGGTTAGGTATGTCAAATGGAGGATTTTAGAATCACAGGGTTTAGTATATAACGTTAAGACGGTTTACGTATAAAATAATGGTTACAACCTAGGGTATGTTTCCCCACTTTTATATTTAATTACACTCATTTTTGTGTATATATAGTTTTTCACACACACTTATATAACTTACACTCACTCTTAGTGTATTTATTAGTTTAAGCCTTTGGTATAACTTAACTGACACTGCCTTATTGTAAGTGTCAAGGAAAGTCGTTTGTTATCATGTTTATACTAGAGTTTATATTACATATGTTTTAACCTTAGTTGATTTACTGCGATCTTTTACTCGCATCCAAAATTTTGCTGTCATAGTAGACATATGCTCGTAAAAAATTCATAAGGTTAGTATGGGACATGAGTCTCAAAATGGGTAGGTATATTTAATGGTACTCAACCCTCTGAAATGTATTAATACCCTCAATGTTTTGGGTTAATAACATCTAAATTATTTTTATATATATAGCATTTGGTTGTGCTAATTAGATAATTCTCCCCCCACTTTAGAAAATATTTATTCAAGATTGTTCTCTCCCCTTATTAGTTAGGAGTCCAGCGTTGTTATAGTGTTGTATTAGCCGAGACCCTTGGTATTTTTCCTCAGGTATTTCAAAAACCCGTGCTTATCCATTATGGATGTTTAGTTATATTTTTGAGATTCTATTTCTCAATTGTCATACTTCAAGGTTTCTCACTATCCTCTCTCGGAGTTTATAAGAGATTGTAAGATTTCCTAGACTCGCACTGAGCGTAAAGCTCGGTGCCTGGGTATCCCATAAAATTTCAGTGTTTGCTCTTTACGTGAGCTCTTTGACAGTTCTTGTAATCTTAAATATTTATATTATTTAATGTATTCCCGTTCATGACATCTGCTCGTCATTTAGGCAGGTCATAATTTGTAGTTAAGTATTTCGTGAGTAGATCATGCCGGGTCAAAGTACTTGGCATTATGCCTCGGGATATTCCCGACCTTCGCTCATAGGCTCAGGTGACCACGGTCTCATAGGTAAGGGGAAACAAATATCAAAGTATCATATCATGTGAGAGGCTACCTAATTTAGGTCTCTCTAAAGTTGATACTTACTAATCACATATAAGTCTCATTGACTGATAATTGTAAACGCACATTTATGCATTATGCATTTAGTTTAAGTTCTAGGCTTACCGGTCTCGCGCTGAGTGCTCGCCTCAGCGCCTGAAGTTCCCACTGTCTACGGGGTATTTCTTCATGGAACTATCTCCTTTCCTTTTATGGCTTCCGGATGAGGATGGCTGTCCTGCCGGTCCTGTAGTATAAGCATTAGTGTGCGGCGCTTGACCTCCTCCGGGTCCGCCCGTTTCCACAGCTGGTGTCCTCTGCGAACCTCTATCTCCTTTGTATACTCGACTCCCTGGATTGGAAAAGCATTCATACTCCCTGTGACCTTCCTTTTTGCAATGACGGCGCTCCACCTTCCTTCCTGCGCAGTATACGCCTGGGTGATCTTTTCCACAACGTTTACAGTAATAGTGTCGTCGGGTTGGCTTATTGCCTCTAGGTGGTGTTGTTCTTAGTGGCTGAGCATCAATAGCTGAGCCGGTCAGACGAGGGACCTGCTCCTTCGTCTTCTGACCGTGGAAGTTCTCTGTCCCTTCCTCCTTTCAAAGGATTTCTTCTGCTTCTTGCAGTAACCGCCAGAGGTGGCTCTATCATCATCTCCTTCGGTATTCTTCCTTTTCTTTCTTCCTGCGTCGGAGTAGTCGACTCCCGGTATATAGTTCATCAAACTGGTGCACCGTGCGCAGTACTGGTCAACTGTTTGTCTCCCTTGGATTAAGGTCTTGATCTCCTGCCTTTTCTCTGTTTATGTGTTCGGGGTAGTACTTCTCCCGCAACACTTCTACGAACTCTGTCCATTCAAATTCCGGTGTAGCTCTACGGTGGCCCTCAATAGTCCGTCACCAAATGTCAGCTGCGCCCTTCAGGTTGTATGCGGCGATGTCGACCTGTTGGTCTTCTGGAACTCTGACAGCCTTGAACGCCTTCTGGTGCTCTGCAATGAACTTCTCCAGTGCGGCGGGGTCCGGTTCCCCTTAATAAGTTGGTACTCTCGCGTCTGCAATGCTCTTCAACCAGTTGGTTCTCTGGGCCGCGGCGGGTGGGGTATGGCTCCCGTAAATGGTACTCCTAGTTCCGGCACGAAAGTTGCCATGACTGCTGTTAGGTCTTGTACTGTTGGAACATCCGCCGGTGTCTCGCTACAGCGTCCACTGCTGTCTCCCCGTGGTCCTTCGCTGGTCGACATCTAAGATGGTATATTTTATTTCTACTCGGTTGCTACACCGTATCACATACACAATCAAAAATATGTAAGTAAGCTAACTACTAGCAATAAAATATCCCTAGGGTTTTCTTTTCTAGGTCACGAATCCTCACGGACGTTTCCCCGTAACCCAATATTCCTATGCTCATTGTCCTAGACTCAGTATCTTTCATCAGAGCGGTACTCCGCTCTGATACCACTTTTTGTAACACCCCTAATCTTAAACCTGTAATGACGTCATAACTCGTAGCATAATAAATAACAAATCGCAGCGGAAAATAAAACTAACTATCCTTGGTGTTACACGCCGTCACTCACCCTTGTGAGTAACAAGGCATCCTTACTCTTCCAACATTACAACTTCCACACGCTGTGATGAACAGATACTGAGCACTCTACTTATTACAAACCAATCCAACTAAATGAGCAACTAACTGAAATACAACAAACTCCAAAATATAGTACATAACAAATCCACAAGTGTTTTATAAAATACAGCGGCTACCCTGTTCCCCGCACTCCGGCTTGTGTATTCTTCAGAGTCCTGAAATGTTTGGCCCAATGAAGGGCTCAGCAAACTATGCTGGTATGCTAAATGTAGTCCTAAGTCTTCTAGACTCCTTAAGTCTTTTAGCCATCTTGATATTAGATTCTTACATGAAATGCCGGTTTACAATAATAACAGTAACAACTGTAAACACTTAACAAACACATAACAATTCACCTGTAAACATCAATGTACATTAATACACAACACCAATAACCACACATCAATAATCCATATCAATAACCAATAATCACACATCAGTAATCCTTAACAATAACCAATAATCACACATCAATATTTCATAACAATAACCAAACAAGATATGCGTATTAAACTGTACTTGTTAGTTAGTCACTTGGCTCTTAACCTTTAAACCAATCATTTAACCTAACCTTTCCATTAATTTCCATCTCAAGTGTCATGATAAGACAAACCTTAATAACCTATGAAAATGGACAGTGTGTCCCACTGGGTTCCAAAGAACCGTTACCAGTAGACCTTATGGCCCTGGATAAATATATGTAATGACCGATCCGGTCGAAACTGTGCACCAACGGCAGTGCATTCCGCCATCCCCGAATGTGGCTGATGGATTTGGAGTGACTCCCTTCTTGAGTCTCTCATAGTGATCACAATGCGCAACCAGAAAGTCGAAACGATCTGGATTCCTCTCTTTATAAGTAGCCTTTTTGTCAGTGACATAATAACCAATGCTTGAAATAAGACTATCACATTTGACCCTTGTAGGTTCAGTAATACCTAAAGGTCAGTTAGTCTCTTTTTTTTCCAGTTTTAGATGTATAAACTTTAGTCGCAAGACAATCGCGCATAAAATACAACGCAACAGTTTGGGCAATCCCACATACAATATCATTCACATAAAATCATAGATATCTTCTTAAACATTTAAACACACAATGTCTGGACCTTAGGATAATCCTTAGGACATTCAGACCACACAATTAACATACCGTTCACCAAGTAACTGCTAGCTTGACAAACTCCTGTTCAGTAGTCCCTCTCCGTACGCTGTTATTTAAACATGCAATACCGGTAGTATTAATATAACTATTCACTAAATATCACAGTATTGTCACTGTAGTGTTTATACTCGTGGTATAATAACTCCGTATGTTATTTATTTTCCCCTGTTATTTTAACAGTGGTTCTAGATAACCTAGCAGTTCATCATTTTATGTGAAACTCACATGTGATAATGAATTATCATTTATACGGTACGTCTATACCTTACTAACTATATACTTATAATTATTTCCACTTATCATTTATATTATATCCCTTGGTCATTTTATTATAACCAAAATTATTTTATAAACTTTATATTATATTCCTTAATATACCATAATACATTATATTACCTAGTTTTCACTTCCTTGCCTTATTAAATTACAAAACCAACCTTATTAATCCGTATTTATATATTATACCCACAATTTAATAAATTACTAAATAACCACATATTATTTTCCGGTAGTCATAATTGATCCCGATAACTTTTACAACTTACCAAATGACCATATAATCTTATATTTATTAAATACCCTTATCAATTTCGAAAATTGTAAAACAATTATATTAACTTCTACAAATTGTCAATTAACCTTATAACTTTTATAATCCACTAATTACCCTTATTAACCTTTGTAAATATTAACTATTCACCTTATTTTTACAAATCACCAAATACTCTTATTATTTCGGTAATTACAAATTAATACCACCAACTTTTATAAATTACCAATTAAGCTCATAAGCTTTTCGGTTTATTCATATAGTTTTCTTTATTAACACTTTTAACCCAAAATTTATATAAGTTACATATTAACTTATAATCTATAGCTTAAATATTTTATTTCTTAAAATAACCGAAACAGCCCATTCTTTTCTTTAATTACATTTCCGCCCATATTAATTTCTATCTTCCATATATACTTCCATAAATTACATATTCACCCCAAAACTTTTATAAACTTAATATTTTATGTCATAAACCATTTTAACCCAAAGTTTTTGGTCAACACTTTGACCAAGACTTAATTTCTTAATTAATACTTCATTATACCCATAAAATCATTTATATTTTCGGTAATATACCAAACTTCCCAATAATCACAAAATAGTCCCAAAACTTTATTAAATGTTATTCTTAACACTTAAACACTTATTTAAATTCATCAAAATTCATAATATTAATTCCTATTTTATATTATATCATAAATATATCAAACAGCTCCTTATGTTTTCGGTAATATATATTTGTACACTAAACTTTTCAAATATTACATTTTAACCACGTAACTTTATAAATTAGTCATTTAAATACTTGTAGCTATTTTTAATACTCCCAAAATTTATAATATAAGTTAATATACTTATATATTTCAAAAATTCATCAAATATCATATAAAGCTCTCGGCTTTAATTAAAATTTATCATATGGTTTTAAAACTTGTTTTAAACTTTATAATATGTATATATAAATGTATATAAGCCATATAACACTTCTAAAAATTATGTTAATGACTTAGAATGATTATAAACTAAAAATAGAACATAAAATTCCTAGACCTTTCGGTTTGAATAAACATGTAACATAATTATTTTTTTATGACCTAAATGTATACCTTAAGGTAATAATCTTACCTTATATGTTATAAATTATTTTCTTGACAATATAACCTATAGTTTTCGGTTCTAATTTATTTAAAGGTTATACAAGCTTTTATACTAAAGTTTGAAGCTTAAATCAAACTTAAACTTATTAAACCTTATTTATACAAACTTACCCTTAAATCAAGACAACACTTGTGCTTGATTTTTCCTTGAATTTCCAAGCTCCTCAAATGCTTATTTGAAGTAGATAATTCGAACTCCTTGTACATATATAGGAGATTTATTTGTTAAACTTCTAACAAGAGTTTATAAATAACATTTGTAGTAATTTACAAGAGTTTACCTTAGGAATTTATCAAGGTATTTTTGATACACCTTGAGATGATTGTAGATCCAATTTTCCTTCATAATATAATGAAGAGAACATAGGTTTAGAAGTTCTATAATTTCGGAAAATGGTTTAGATAATTACTTAGGATTTTTCAACATGAAAATATACCTTAACTTGATCTTGTTGTTCCTTGTATTGTTGTTGAATTTAGGAACCACCTTGGAGCATATATGCTTGGCGATTTCCTTGTAGATTTGCTAGGATGTTTTCTTGCTTCAAGACTTGATAGAATTAACTTAGGAATTTACATAGAAATGGTGTTAGAAACTAGTACACCATTAATGGAGTTATTAGGACTTAGGAGTTAACTTAGAAGATGAAGAAAAGAGAGACGAGAAGGAATACTTACCATACGTGAATAAGAGCAATTGAGAAGTGGTGTTCACGTAGGATATTAGAAGAGAATGAAGGCTATTTGATTGTTATTGTTTAATGTCTTTATTTATGTTATTTGATTACAAAAATTTAGTCATAAAAATCCTTTAGCTAGACTAGTATACGGCTGGGTGGAATGAATTGAAGTCAATAATTATCTTTGGGTGCTGCACTACCGATCACAAGTAATGGATGTAATTTAAACTTGAATTTTAAATGTCATTACACTTTAGTTTAAGCCATACACTAACTTACTTATTTAGTTAATTACCTCCTCTTTTTGCAGGTGTGCTCGCATGACTTGAAGATGGAGGCTCCATTAGCAGCTGCTGCTCGTGAATGGAGCACTACAGCGACCTCCTCATGCAACCACGGTAATCATGTCTATCTTTTGCTTAATATAATTAACTTGTTTCTTTGTTTAATGTTGCAGGTATACATAATGGAATTTGATGAAGCAGTGGGTGCTCCACTTCTCACGGTAATATACATACTAGTATAGGTAGGTTTTGTTTGTTTGCATTAGATTAATTATTGCTGTTAACTTATCTTCTTGCAGGTCTTGATCGGTATTAATGGAGGAGCAGCCCCACTTCTTTGTACCCATACGGTAATGGAGATAGGAATCCATTTAGTTTTGTTTTCATTTGATCATTATAGCACTAATTTTTGTTTACATGTGCAGGTGGTGATCGTTAATTGAGATGGAGCTAATCAAGCAGCTCAAAGTGCTGTAGGCTTGCGGCTCCATTCCACCTTAGGTAACTACTTTTAGTTTGTTAATTGTTACTACTTTACATTACAGTATTCTAGGTCTACTTTCTTGTATTGATTTTCTTGCAGGTCATTCGTGGATGAGGCTTCATCTGGTAGAATTATTTGATACCTTATGATGTGGAACATACTAAGTGAGTCATATACCATTAGACAATATTTTTTTGAAAAAACTAGTCCAACATCACCCATTTCAACGCATAGCATAGGGGTCAATTGGGATTTATTTTCATTTAATTTCTGTTACACTATATTGTACTAAGACCATACTAAAATGTGTAATATGTTCCAGCATTTAATTGGTACATTTATATGTTGGAAAAAGATGAAAGTTCTAAGGTAAAAATGCTGATTTTAGGTACCTTTTTGACCTAAAAATCGCCCCTATTTATATTATAAATTTAGCACTGCCATCAACTGAGTTAGATGGTCATTTTATCCACTTTTAAGATTACTAAATTCGTGGCTCCTCAAAAGCTTCAAGACAATTGCGTAAAACGCATTTTTATGACACCCGAAGGTGCGTTTTTGTGCTTTAAGGATTTTTCTGGGAATTAATTAGTCGCTATGGCTTCCAAGTGTTTATTGACATTATTTATAGTCAATAATAATATATTAAGGTGTTACATTAAATTATATGGGGTTATATAAACTTGTAACTCAATTTTCGGGCTAAAGGGGCACTCCCGAGATAAAAGGAGCGTTAAGAAATTTCCCCCGAGCTCCTTGTTTATTTTTGAAGAAGTAGCTTGGGAATTATCTTTAGAATAATTTATAGTGATTTTAGGAATTCTAAGAATATTTTTTTATAGGGGTTCGTGCCACCTTGACACTCCTCCTAGGCATTCCCGGGCCTTTATGGGACCCACATCGGGAACTTCCGAGAACTTGTATATTTACTCAGTTCTAACTGAGAACTTGTATTTTAAAGATCATAAAATGATCCTTAGTTAAATTCGTATAATGTCCATATCTTATATAATTATTTAACTTAAGGTCGAGCTTTTAATGCTCGTTTATGACCTTAAGGAGTTTTAGGTACGTCTTTAACGCCCAACTGTTTATATGTTTCCTTAGGGTTTAATAAACCCCCCAGATAATATTTATAATTCCCCAAAATAATATTTATTTACTTATATTTAATTATTTAAATGTTAGGGGTATTTCAGGAACTTCCAAAGCTACAAGCAGAGGGAAGGCAAGGAGGTTGCATCTGGCGATGCACCAGCCAAGTTGGCCTTTGCAGGGACAGGGATCCAGAGGTCCTCAGAAGGGCACACCCCAGAGGCATCCTGCCTTGCACATTATTGATCGAGATGGGACCGGTTCTAAGTCCGGCCTAGGTAATTAACTAAACCTTGAATCCTTGAGAAGTGTGTCTAAGTATTGAAGTAACTGTTTGAGTGAATGCATGATTAAATGAATTGGAGTATGTATTGAGCATGAAATGAAGTAGTTGAGACTAGTACTCACCGTAGATGAAATTTACAACCATAGGTAGTTTTAATATTTGCTACCCGATACCTTCAAAACCAAATCAAGAAGAGACCGACATCACCAATCACTACTACACAAACGAACAGGGTCAGGTCATCCGACCAGGTATGATTTTATTAAAGGGATACTTGACACCCGAAGCACAAATTTCAATCATCCGACGATGCAACTAACTAGGAGCGGGTCCAGGAGGATTTTATACACCCGAATTCCCTGGTGGAGCGAAGATGAAGCTGAAGATGATGTGCTTGGGAAAGGATTGGAATCCTTATACCAAGACATACCAAGAGACACGAACACAAGACGGAGCGACGCCACCAACAATACCCCCAGAATTTCAGACACTTGTTACACAAGCAGTAGAACTTGCACAACAATGTGAAAATGATCCGATCCCCGCAATTGAAGCGGACCTTTGTATCGTCAACTTCTATGAGAAAGAAGGACGACTTGGGTTACACCAACACAAGGACGAGACAGCGGAATATCTTGAACAAGGAGTGCCCGTAGTGTCTTGGTCCATTAGTGATGGCGCCGTATTTTTGTATAGCGAGCAGAAGCGTGTGGACCGCGCAGAGAAATTGGTATTGAGATCGGGAGATGTCCTAATCATGGGTGGAAAATCTAGGATGCTGTATCACGGGATCAACAAGATCAAGTTGAATACGGCACCACCGGTAATAATCAATGCCACACACATGAAACCAGGACCCCTGAACCTTACCTTTATTAGTAACGTGTATTAAAGACGCGATATGTATGATGGTTGGTTTATCAATAAAGAGCAGTGTTGATTTAAATTTCACTTGTGTCCACCATCATTACTTACGAATTGGTGACTTCAATAGGTTGTGGACTCGGTACCGAAGGTAACTTGAGTATCCTCACCAAAGCACAAGTCGGTAAAAGTGGCACCATCTTAACGGGAACCTTCCTAGTGAACGGCATTGAAGCCTCAGTGTTATTCAACTCCGGTGCCTCTCACACACCTTCGTATCACCATCTTTTGTGAAGAGGTTGGGGCTAGATGCGGATGAGCTACCGAATTTCTTGGTTACTCTCCCGTTGAAGGAGCGGATACGATGTACCAAGTATTATAAAGCAACCACGATCCAAATCAAAGGTGAAGCGTTTCCCATCTCCTTCATTAAGTTTAATGGGTTGGGATTCGACGTAATAGTCGGAATGAATTGGTTAGAGCGGCACAAGGGGCGAATCCTCTGCGCCGAGCGTCGATTGCTGCTCAAGAGTCCTTCTGGGGTTACCGTATCTTACTGCCAGAGACCGAGAGAGCCTTCGACCACAGTCATCTCTGCTATGGCTATGTACCGGAGCTTAGAAAGGGCCACGCAGTGTATTTGTGTATGTACAAGACCTGGAGAGAGGTCCAGAGTTTAACCCAAAAGTACCAATTGTATCTGAATTCCCTGACGTATTCCCTAAGGAGCTGCCTGGTATGCCACCTCGAAGAGCAGTAGAGTTTGAGATTGACCTCTTGTCTGGTACTGGTCCCATTGCTAGGGCACCGTACCGTATGGCACCTACAAAAATGACAGAACTGAAAGAGCAGTTGCGTGATCTTCTCGATAAAAGGGTTTATACGCCCGAGCGTATCACCTGGGGAGCACCAGTCCTCTTTGTGAAGAAGAAGGACGGTAGCCTCCGACTTGTATTGACTACCGCGAGTTGAATGTGGTTACCGTCAAGAATAAATACCCATTGCCACGCATCGACGACCTATTCGACCAGCTGAAGGGAGCCTGAGTCTTCTCCAAGATCGACCTCCGTTCTGGGTATCATCAGATTGCTATCAGAGAGCAAGACATCGAGAAAACGGGATTCCGTACCAGATATGGCCACTACGAATTCACAGTCATGCCATTCGGTTTGTCAAATGCACCAGCAAAGTTCATGGATTTAATGAATCGACTATTCAGTAAGCAGCTAGACACTTCAGTGGTTGTCTTCATCGACGACATCCTTGTATACTCGAAATCAGCAAAAGAACATGAAATTCATTTGAGGAAAGTACTTGAGACACTGCGCGAGAACTAGCTTTATGCGAAGTTCTCCAAATGCGAGTTCTGGCTAGACCAGGTATCATTCCTTGGTCATGTCATCTCGAGCGGAGGTATTTCAGTTGACCCTTCTAAGATAGAAGTTGTACGATCATGGCCTAGGCCCAAGACTGTTACCGGCATTCGGAGCTTTCTTGGTCTAGCCGGTTACTACCGGAGATTTGTAAAGGACTTCTCGAATGTCGCTAAGCCCATGACTACACTGATGAAGAAAGATGCACCGTTTGTATGGACAGACGAGTGCGAAGTATAATTCTAGAGCCTAAAAGACTCATTGACCTCAGCGCCGATTCTCACACTTCCAGAGGGCACTGAGGGATTTGAGGTGTATTGTGATGCATCAGGCAAGGGAATGGGATGCGTACTCATGCAGCATGGCAAGGTTGTAGCCTACGCCTCCCGCCAGCTGAAAAAGCATGAGGAGAATTACCCGACTCACGACTTAGAGTTAGGATCCATTGTCTTCGCCTTGAAGATATGGCGACACTATCACTATGGGGTAAGCATCACCATCTACTCCGACCACAAGAGCTTACAGTATGTATTCACGCAGAAAAACTGAACCTGAGACAAAGAAGGTGGATGGATTTTCTTTCAGATTACGACATCGACCTGCAGTTAAGGAAGGGAAGGCAAACGTTGTAGCCGATGCCCTGAGTCGTCAAGCACACTTGCTCCATTCGCTACTTGCTTCTTCTAGCTTGGTTGACGAGGTGCGAGACGCTCAGTTGAGCGACCCTTACCTGACCGAAATCAGACAGAAGATCATAGATGGTACATTTGAGAGGAAGAAATATGATTTTAAGTTGCATGAAGATGGTCTGATTCGGCTAAATGGCAGGCTATGCGTCCCCCGAAGCAATGTTGAGCTAAGGGATCGCATCCTGCGAGAGTCACTCAGTTCTACATTGTCAGTTCACCCAGGAGCCTCCAAGATGTATAAAGACATGAAGAGGTACTTCTGGTGGTCTGGAATGAAATAAGATGTGACAGAGTATGTATTGAGATGCTTAACATGCCAGAACGTGAAGTTTGAACATCGTAGACCGGGCGGAATGGTACAATCGATGCCAATTCCGAAGTGGAAATTTCATGATATGTCCATGGATTTTGTTGTAGGACTCCCACCTGCCAGGGGAGGACTCAACATGATCTGGGTTGTAGTCGATCGCCTCACCAAGGTTGCCAGATTCATACCGATAAAGGACACCTGGAAGGTAGTGAAGCTCGCAGAGCTATTCGACAAGGAGATTATCAGACACCACGTAGTCCCAAAGACCATAGTATCTGACCGCGACACCAGATTTCTTTCGAGATACTGGAGAGCTACACGGGAAGCGCTGGGTACAGAATTGAAGCTGAGTACCACCTTTCATCCTCAGACAGACGGTCAGACAGAGAGGACCATCCAGACACTGGAGGACATGCTTAGAGCATGTGCCTTAGACTTTCAGCGGAGTTGGTTAGATAAGCTTCATCTTATCGAATTCTTGTACAATAATAGCTATCATGCTTTGATTAAGATGTCGCCTTTCCAAGCTCTATACGGTAGACCTTGCCGTACACCTTTGTGTTGAGATGAGTCAAGCGAAGCGGTCATTATAGGACCGGAGTATTTAGAACAAGTCCAAGCAGAAGTGCAACAAATCCGAGCTAATAATGAAGGCAGCCCAAGATAGACAGAAATCCTATGTGGATGTGCGACGACGCGACCTTGAGTTCGCCGTGGGCGACCAAGTGTTTTTGCGCATTTCACCTATGAAGGGCGTATTCCGTTTTGGCTAGAAGGGCAAGCCGAGCCCAAAGTTTGTAGGGCCGTACACTATCACTGAGAGAGTTAGATCTGTAGCCTATAAGTTAGCACTACCTAAGGACTTGGGGCGTGTCCATGATGTATTTCATGTGTCACAACTCAAGAAGTACATTGTCGATCCTTCTCATGTCCTAGAGCCCGAGCAGCTATCTATAGAGCCGACCATGAGATATGTCGAGACTCTAGTTAGAATCCTTGATAGGAAGACCAGAGACACTCGCCATAAGTCCATACGAATGGTGAAGGTCCTATGGTCAAACCATGATGTCGAAGAAGCAACATGGGAGTTAGAAGACGCCATGAAGGTGAAGTACCCACAGTTATTCATAGACTAGATAGTCTAGCACTTAGCAGGTATGGGTATAGGGCGTACCCCTTTTAAGGGGGGTAGAGCCATTTTGCTTTTGCATTGCTTCAGGTTAGCATTGCATTAGTGTGTATGTATGGTAGTATGTTTGAATTGGCACATGTAGTGCAAGTGTATTGAGTGTGTATGTGTAATGTGTAGTGTATGAATGTGTATGTACAATGTATGGTGTATCGGTGTAATGTGGATATGATGTGTATGGAAATGGTGTATTGTGTATGTGAATTGCATATTATGCTTGAATTGTGTAAACACCTCATAGGTGGTATTAAGACACATTATGGCGATTGGGTTGCCTAATGAGTAGAATTATTAAACCGTAACCCTTGAGCAACTTTGAGGGTAAATTTCTTAAGGGGGGTAGATTGAAATACCCCGTAATTAAAATAGTGATCAATTAGGCTAATAAGTAATTTAGAAGCTTAATTATATCTAAATAATCATGAGGGAACAAATCCCGAAGAAAACAGATCCTTAAAAAGGATTAAAAACACAAACGAACCTTAAAGCACGTTTTTCGAGAAAACCAGGAAAACACGACTTTAAGCGGGTCAAATAGACTCGTAACAATTTTGGTCAACCAAATAGCCATTAATAAACATTAATGAAGGTCTAGAACCATAAAATCAATAAAACTAGAAAATAGTAAAAACTGTCAAAAACGGGAAGTTGTGGGGTGAAAGCATAAATAAACTAAACTAGTGTGTGCACTATTAGAAATAAAAATCAAAAATCTGTAGGAAGTGATGAGGGGGCCGATTTTATATGCTCTCTCTCACTCTTTTAATTTTCCTAATGCACTAGTGGACAAACTAATAAAGTAACCTCTTACTGTATTCTATTCTCTCTCCTACTACTCCCTCCCCTTCTCTACGTACTGCACCTCTCTTCATTCTCTGATTTTTCTTCCTCCCCAAAAACTCCAACAATGGCGATTTTGAATACCTCTCCAGCATACCCACTTCTCTCCTCTTGTTAACTACTCAAAAAGCACACCGAGGAGAAATATGATGAAGGTTATTGAAGGGGGGCCATGGTTTTTTCGGGGTAGTCTCCCGTTAGTATTATAGATCTGGAAGCCGGGTTGCAAATTAGATCTGGCTAACCTGAATTCTGTTCTGGTTTAGATTAAGCTTCCGAACCTGGATCTTCAATTTTGGTCACACCGAATGTTGGGGAGAATCACTAGCAAGGTTGGTAGTCCTGTTATGGCAGATAAGCTTACTGCGTCGAAGGAAAAAATTGGTTTTGCTCGCATCCTAGTTGATATTGATGCTAGGAGTAGGCCTCTGGATGAGGTTATACTGGAAGATGGGGATGGGAACAGATTCACCCAAAGAATTGTGTATGAGTGGCGGCCATGGCATTGTGATTTTTGTAAGTGTTTTGGTCATTCGGATGTGCGGTGTCAGAAGAAGAAAAGTAAAGAAGGGAAGGGAAAAGAGAAGGAGGGTCAGGTTAGGCAGATTTTGGAAGTGGAGAAGCCTAAGGATGGCCCATGTTTACAAACGGAGATGGTGAATGATGCTATGATTTTGGACACTTCTGGAGCTCTGAATGGGGCTGGTGCAGTAAGGGAATGGATGATCAAGAAGGTTGGAGTATTGTGGGTTCGAAGAGGAATTCTAAAGGTGGAAAGGTCCAGCAAGCTGGTGATAGAGGTGGGATGAGTTCTAAAGTTGTTGGGATCAATCCACCAAATGGGTAAGCTCCATATCGCCTCTTGGAATATTAGAGGGCTGAATGCCCGAAATAAAAAAGCTGCAGTTGAAAAGTTTATAGGTGAGAATAAGGTGAGTTTGCTGGCTCTGTTAGAAACTCGAATAAGGAGTACCAATTATGAGAAGGTTCTGGATTGGTGTAAGAATAAATGGGGCTACTTATCTAATATTGATAAAGATAAGAACTGCAGGATTTTGATTCTCTAGGATAGGAATGTTTGGGATGTTGAGTGCCTGGATTACTCTAACCAAGTCATTCATTGCAGAGTGGTGTCTAAAAATAAGTAAATTAGTTTCTGTTGCTCTGCTGTTTATGCTGCGAACCAGGGTCTGGGTAGAGAGGAGTTATGGAGGGATCTCTCGGCTTTTAGTCAGTATATTGTTGAGCCGTGGATTCTTATGGGGGATTTCAATTGTTTACTGAAGAGTGGGGAAAAATAGGTTACGGTTCCCTCAGTACAGATGTGGATGGGCAGTTTGCTCAGTGTGTTGAGGAGATTGATGTTCACGATTTGAAGTTCTCTGGAGTTTTCTTTACATGGTCTAACAGGCATGTAACAGACCCTAGATCGAGAGTTTATTGCAAGCTTGATAGGGTATTAGTGAATGACAATTGGATTTGCACCTTTTTGCATTCACAAGCTGAGTTTTGTCCGCCTGTAGTCTCGGTTCATGCCCCAGCTCTTGTTATGCTGGATAATGAGTGTTGTAGGAAGCCTAATCTTTTTAGATTTAGGAATTTATGAGTTACAGATGGAGACTTTCTGGATCTAGTGAAGGAATGTTGAGGGCTGGAGATTGTGGGGTGTCCCATGTTTAGGATAATTCAGAACTTAAACGTTGTGAAAGCAAGGCTGAAAAAGTTGAACTCCTCAAAATTCGGCAACATTAAGAGGAGAGTGGAGATGAGCAGAGGTAATTTGCTCGCTGTTCAGAGGGAGATTCAGAATAATCTATTTGATAGTGACCTGATTAGTAAGGAAAATGCTTTGTTATTGGAGTATAATCAAAATGTTAATTTTCTTCACACTCAGATGTCACAACAAGCTAAAATAGATTGGTTGCAACTTGGTGATGAATCTAGTTCCTACTTTTATAGAATGATTAATTCTAGGAGGCATTCTTCGAAGATTCATCTTCTATACAATGAGGCAGGTGTGAAATTGACTGATGAGGAGCTGATAGCAGACCATATTATTGATTTCTTTTAGAATTTATTGGGGAGGAAGATGGAGAGCAGGGTTAATTGTGATCAGAGAGTATTTGATAAGGGGATTGTAGTCTCGGGTGACAGGAATGATAAATTGGTTTTGCCTCTAGTGGACAGAGAAATCTGGGATGCCCTTAGTTCCATTAGTAATATCAAGGCCCCTGGCCCTGATGGGTTTAATTCTCTATTCTTCAAGTCGACTTGGCATATTCTGGGAAGGGATGTGATTATAGCAGTTAAAGAATTTTTTGGGAAGGGGAAGATTTTGAAACAGATTAATGCTACTATTATCTCTCTGGTCCCCAAGGTGGATAACCCTACGGTAGTCAATGTGAAATTCCCCTAAATTAATTTAAATTAATTTAGGGGATTTTTTTATTAAACCTTTAATAATACTATTAAGTATTAAATTATTATATGGAATTATGAATATTAAATTAGTATAAGGAATTATGAATATTAAATTATTGTATGGAATTATGAGTATTAATATTATATGGAATTATGGAAATTATTTTAGGGGGATTCCTCCTATTTACTCTAAAGTATACAATTAAATATTTAATTATTATATATTATTATATAGTATTATGAATTTAATAATAAGATTTATAAGTCAATAAATCTTGGGAAAATTTTGAGACACTCCAATTATATTATAAAGATTTTAGAAATATATGGAACATTGATTTGGATCATAAAAGTCAATATAAAATCATAGTTGAAATATCCCTAATAATTATAAAAATAATTAAGGTCTAATTATATAAGGCTAACATGTTGCAAAAATGGATTAAGTAAATATTTACATGAATTAAGGTTTCAATGAACCTCAATTATATTTAAAAAAATAAATACATAGTCTAAAAAGATTTATCAAACGTAACATGAAATTCTAAATTAAAGGGATAATTTAAAAGGAGTAAATTATACAATAAAAATCGGTGTAACATGTAATATATACTATTACATGAAATGACACATAGGTTATTATGAGGAAGATTGGGAGTTTATTTAACGAGCTAATTTAATTATGAATCTTCTCTAATCCTTTTCATATTACTTTCACTCATGTTACAAAAAAAAATAACAATTAAAATAAATATAACATAAATAATAGCTTCTCTCTCTACTCTTTCATTTTCTTTTATTATAAAACTTATATGCTGGCCTCTCTTCTTCATATTCCCCGCATACAATAACTTAATTGACAAACAAATAAATACTTTAGCAATTTATCTTTCACTCACGGTTGAAATCCTCTCCTTTATTTTCTCCTCACATTATGAAATATATATAATATGTGAGCTCTCTATTTTCTTTACTCACTTAATTGACAAAGGAACCTTTCATTCTCTTCACATCTCTTTACGTTAATTTAACAACTGGTGCTTTCATTCTCTTCACATCAATATTGCAACTCTGCATGGTGAGAGGATCATACATACAGTGCTCTCTCCATTCACTTTCTTCACCCACCGTTACAATCCTAACTCCAAGAAATACCTACAAGCCCGCCGTTCACATTCTCTTCATTTTCTTCTCATATTTCAAGAAACATACAGTTACTTCGATCCCCTTGTTTCATCACCCCTGAAATTGTATATCGCTGGAGTCCTGATCTCATGCACCAAATTGAAGGGAGGACCGAAAGCATTTCCATTCCAGAACTGCCTACACTCATCTTCATCGCTTTCTTGTACAAGCGCCTTTGCAGCAACAAATCATTGATCTGTTTTTTGCACACCAGACTCTACAGGACTGAAAACAATTCATATCTGCAACCGGTAATATACCCAACCCTATCTTCTTCTTATCCTCTACTGTTATAACAATAGAAGTCTTAAATTATTCTGTTGGGCACCGTGTGAGAACTGAAGGAAAAAAAAAGATAGAGATTAGCAAAAAGAAAATCTTAATCCTAACTAATTAAACAAAGTAATTGGGTTAGATATTAGTAGCGCTAAAATTCTAGTTCATGAGTATAGGAATTTTTGGAATAATGTTTTGGGTTAAGAAACAAACTCAAAAGTAAAACGAGCAGTAAAAAAATATACAAATAAAATGGTTGTATTAACAAGTGTATAACAAATTTAGTGGTTTTGAGATTAAGTCGGTAACAAGTCGTTGCGGTAATTATTCTAAATTGCTATTATTTATGGTGTAAGTTGAGAATTTTATGGTTTGATAAGTGGTTCAAATTTTTAGTGATAGTAGGATTTAAAATTTGTGAAATAGAGTATGGTAAAAGAGAGATTATAGAGAGAGGGATAAATATATTAATATAGGATGACTAAGTTATAAAAACGGATGGTTTTAAAGAAAAATGATAAATTGATAAGTAATAAGTCAATGAAGATAGATTTGATAAAAGGCTAATAAAAAAAAGTATTATTAAATGTTTAAATGGGTTGGTAATTTGGGATTTAAAAAAAACAATTATTATGTAGTTGAGTTTATTGGAAAATTAATTTTGTGGTTGGTGGGAGAGATTAAAGGATTACTTAATAATTAATTATCAAGTAAAGTAGTTAAATGATTAGTGGTTTTAAATGTAAAATACACATTTATATATTTGAGATTAAGGAAATAAAAGGGATTGAGTAAAAGAAAAGTCGTAGGGAATAGATGATTAAGTGGATCAATTGATTAATAAATTATTTAGTAAACTTTGTTAAGTTAATAATTGATCAATAAACGCCAAGTTCAATGGCGAATTAGATTGTAAAACGAAAAGAGAATATATGGGTTAAGAGTAAGTAATTAATTATCAAGTAGTGAAGAAGGTTGATGATTTTAGCATTTAATATATAATTATATATGTATATATATATAAGCTTAAGAAAATAGGATGAAATGAATAATAAATTAGTAATATGAGAGTAAGGAATTTAGTATTTAAGTTGGTAAATTGAAACCGACTGGTTGATAAACGTTAGGAAACTTAGGATATGATCTGGTAGTGTGTTGCATTAAAATTAATATGGTAAGGGTTAGAATATGGAGGAGATCAATAGATAAAATAATACAAAAATATATAGATATATGTATAATGAGAGAAACTTTAGCCTAATGATATAGTTGCATATCATGATCATAAAGTGACAAATAAGATAATAAAAAAAACAAGTTATTATCACACTCGAAAATTTGAGGAGATAGGAGTTTAAAATGAAGAATGAAATAATACTAATACCTTGGTAAGGATTAGCTAGAATAACATTACTGTATTTCATATATATATATATATAATGATATCGGTATTGTATATCGAGTTTTGGGTTAGTGGCAACTATAAGATATTTTATATATGGAATAACATTTCTATTGTGGTGATTAGTACATTGGTGGGCTTGTAACAATCAAGGTGTCGGTTAATGATAATATGACCATTTAAACTAATGCACCGAGATTAAAACGTTTCAGATTGGGTTTTTATAAATTCCAGTAAATAACCCTAACTTGTTGAATTAATTTAAATACCTTCCCGAATGTATTTTGACTTGAAATTTTAACCATAGATTCCTTATTAAATTTAGTTTTTTTTGATGTAAATTATTATGATTTTGGAGTTTTAAACATAAGTTATGATTTTTGCAAGTTATGGGTTTTCTGGAATTATTTGGCTAATTTAAAAAGATATTTTTATGAAATAAAAATTTTATAATTTGTATAAAATGTTATTGTTACTGTATATTAAATTTGGGAATTTTTGGGCAATGGTAAATGGTTTTAAAAATTGTGTTTATGAGTTTTTCATAAGAATAACTTATAATATATGGTTTTTAATGTAACCAAAAATTAAAGTATGGTTTGTTAATTAACTTTTAAGCTGGGGAAATAAGGGAAACTAAATTAAAATTTTATAACAGTAAGTTTAAAATGTTTGGGTATTAGCTTTTATGAGAAGTGAAATTATTTACATATATGTATATACTTATATGGTAGATTTAAAAATAGGAACTTATGTAAATCAAGGAATTTAATTTTTTTTACGTTTTATTTACTATATGATATGGGGGTTAATATTCTTAATTAAAACTAAGGAATAAATATATATATTTTACGCATATATAAAAGGGAATAAAGTAGTAACTTAGAGTGAAGCAAGGAACTAATAAATTAACACTTATGATAACTACATATTATAAGAGCTAGAATCCTAAGATATAGTAGAAGAAATACTTAATGTAACATACTTGGAATACAGTTAAAGGTTTTAGTAATAAGATAGTTTAAATGTGATAAGTTACATAGGGGATGTCTTAGTTAAATTCTAATACAGGTATACTTATATATACTACATAAATAAAGGAAAACATTTTACTTATTAACCATATGTCGGTTGTGGTATGCCTAAAAGTTATTGAACATAATTAAATACAATAGAATTTCCTAAAAATGTTATGGATAAATCTTAATACATAAAGATATATATATAACATATATGTATATAAATACATTAAAATAGATGAGGGAAATAATATTCCTTGTGATAGTTATAATAAGTAGAATATATATAAATGTTAAACCTTAGGTTTTAATCGGTGTGTAATTAAATAGTCACTATTAACTTACGGGTTTAATTACACAACATAATCGTAACACGGTCTTGGGCTAACCTACTAAGCCCAAGTCTATGAACTTCAAAAGCCCACTTAAACAATTCAAAGACAGTTTGGGCCACTCTCAGGAATAAATTCTAAATCGTTCTAAACTAAGCGAAAAGGGCCTAGTGAAGGATTTAGTTGACAAGTCAAGCCCAAATCTTTGTGAGAGGATAATGGTAAACCTGGAACTATTAATCAGTAAGAAAAGAAGGTTGTTTAGTTTATAAGTCCCGTAACTAATCGACACTTGGAATACCTTAATTATAGGTTACTATTGGGGAATCACTTATTCGAGTTATTTATTGTTCTTCACATACCAGGTACGATTTCTCGTACTCCGATCTTTTGCTGATTGACTTGTGGAATGTCTTGGAAAATGCTAACTGACTTAAAGAGGAATTTCTAAAAAGGAATTGGTTGTGTGACTAACTCAGCTTGTGTGACTAACTGAGCCTTGGATGCGAAACTCTCTTGGGTATTGGTTCCTTCTATTTGGTTGTTCCATTAGACATTGACTACTTAGGGTTTACGCTTCTGCACTCTATAGGACTGAGTGTTTTGGTATTGCTCTGGGTAGTTAGTGATCTGGTGGGAATTTGGAAAAGGTCAATCTTGGAATTCTTCTTTTGACTCTGGATATCGTTTCATCCATGGGCTGGTTCTTGAGGTTTCGACGTGCGCGCGTCTTCAATGGTAACAGTGAGGGGCTGTATATCCCCTGTCCCAACAAGGGACGTGATAGACAGTGAGGGGCTGTATATCCCCTGTCCCAACAAGGGACGTGATAGACAGTGAGGGGCTGTATATCCCCTGTCCCAACAAGGGACATGATAGACAGTGAGGGGCTGTATATCCCCTGTCCCCAAAAGGGGACGTGATAGACAGTGAGGGGCTGTATATCCCCTGTCCTGAAAGGACGTGTTTGGCGGTGGGGGCCATCTCTCCCAATTGAATTATTCCACTCTTGAGTTATTGGTTCTTGGATCTATCTTATTATTCCTAGTCCTTTGTGACTATCTGAGTCTTTCTACTCCTAACGGGAATTGGGTTTAACTAAGGCAATGGATGTTCACTAACACGTGATGTGGTTCTGCTTCACTAACTTTACTTTTCTGTTATTAACCTTTATTCTTATCTTGTTATCTTGATTTGGTGAATTGTGAAATGCCTTGTACCTCTGTGTGGTTTAAGTGATTGCTTTCAAGCTGATATTTATTTAAGAGTTGTTTTATAAGTTTGTTTTTGGAGAATAGTACCAGTTCCATTCCAGGGAACTGACCCACCCCACTCGGGGTGGGCTGCTTGGTTTCATCTTGCAGGTACAAATTGATTTACGGGTGGCCACAAAGAGCATGAGTGATTGGGATGGGATTTGGTTTATGGAGAGTGAATGTATTTTATTACTGTTATGTTCTGTTAAGTTTTCTCGAAGTTCAGACCGTAACTTAGTTAATTGTAATGGTTGTAATTGGTGAGGTTAGTACCGGGTGTTTGGAGCCCGATGGTCTGCAGCAGCGCCTTTAGTTTATTTTCCGCTGTTGTTTTATTATTATAGGGGTGTTACACAAGATTTAAGACCTATAGCTTGTTGCAACGTGTTATATAAAATCATCTCAAAAATCATTACAGCTAGATTGTAAGAGGCTTTACCTGAGATTATAAGTGACTGCTAGGGTGCTTTTGTTTCAGGAAGAAGTCTTGCCCATAATGTGCTGTTATGCCAGGAAATAATACAAGGGTATAATAGGAGGAATACTTCTCCTCGGTGTTTTTTTAAGTCGACATTCACAAAGCTTATGACAGTGTAAGTTGGGAATTTCTGGAGGAGGTGCTGTCTGGGTTTGGTTTTCATAAGAAGTTTATTGATTGGATTATGATCTGTGTTTCTACACCGAGTTATTCTGTTCTGATTAATGGGCAAATTAGAGGGTTTTTCAAGGGTAAGAGAGGGCTCAGGCAGGGTGATCCTCTCTCCCCCTCCTCTTTGTTTTGTGCATGGAGTATTTGAGCAGGAAATTGGCTTTAGTGCAAGAGAACCCTGATTTTAACTTTCATCCTAAATGTAGTAGAATTGGCTTTAAATCACCTTTGTTTTGCGGACGACTTGCTGATCTTCTGCAGAGGGGATGTGGGTTCTATCAAGATCATTAAGGATTTGCTAGATAACTTCTCTGCTGTCTCGGGGCTTATGGTTAGCAACCAGAAATGTAAGGTCTTCTTTGGTGGAGTGTCTGATGATGAGAAAGAAAGGATTATGAATATGCTGGGGTTTGAGGAAGCTACTCTACCTATAAGGTATTTGGGTGTCCCTCTCTTTCTTCTCAGAGATTAACTTGTGCATATTTCATTCCTTTAATCAATAAGATCACTTCCCGAATTTCCCACTGGGCTGCTAGAAAACTTAGCTACGCGGGGAGGTTGCTGTTAATCCAAAGCATGTTGATGAGCATACATCGTTTCTGGTCTAACATTTTTTTGTTCCCAAAGTATGTTACACATTTGATTGAAAGAAGATGTAGGACTTTTTTGTGAAGTGGTGGGGAAACAGGAAGGAAAGCCCCTGTAGCTTGGAGTAGTTTTGTGTAAACATAAGAGTAATGGCGGTTTGGCAATTAAAGAGGTTCTGTCCTGGAACAAAGCAGCTATGATCAGTGTTTTACTGAGTTTTAATAATTGTGATAATTATCAATCTGCTTTACTGAGGTGGTGCAGGGCTTATACGCTGAAGGATGATAGTATTTGGTTGGTCAAGTACAGAGGGAGCCATGCTTACTGGTGGAAAGCATGTTTGAATATTAGAGATGAATTGATAGAGAACCATATGGCACAGTCGCTTATGGAGAAGCTGGGTGAAACAGAAAGCTATTGGATTGTTTAACTGTAATTGTCCTGCTCATCCCAGGGTGAATGGACAAAATCATTTGGAATAATTTCTATACCCCCCATGCTTCTTTTCTTTGGTGCTTGTGTGCCACAATAGGCCTTGCAACTAAGGATAGATTGAGCATATGAACTTGGACATGGAGAGAAGTGTGTTTTTCTGAACGCAAGGGAATCTCGCGACCACTTATTTTTTGACTGTGATTTTAGTCGTGATGTGTTCCAGGAAGTTCTACATGGTTGGTTGAAATGCAAGCTTCCTGGAATGTTTTCTGATTGCATGTTTGTTCTGTGGCAGTCTAAAGGCAAAGGTAGTGTTTTGTATAGAATGAGAGCGGCTGCTGTGGGTGTGGTGTTATAATACATTTGGAAAGTTAGGAATGAGGTCATCTTCTCGAATGCGGTAGTTGATAAGAGTAGATGTATTCGGGAAGTGCAAGTTGAACTGAAGCTGAGATAGGGTAAATTCAAGTTTTCCCATTCTAGGAAAACAATCAGAATGCTTTCTTGCTTTGGGTTAAGTGAGCTTTAGGTTTATTAATTTTGGGGATTCACCTGCAGCTTGTTGCAGGAATATATTTGTACATGTATCAGTTTTGTGCTTAATATAGCTTACCGTTTCATTCAAAAAAAAATCTCCACCAAAAATCACAAAAATTGTACCATTGTGTTCCTCTCATCTAGGATAACACTACTCTCTTTTCCAATCCGAAAACAGCACTTTCATCTACATGGGTATTCTTGGTTTTGAAGTAGAAGACCACCATTAGAAGCCTTGTTGGTCTAAGGTAAAAAGAAATCCGAAAAACTAGCATTTCTAACTCTCATTTGCTAAATAAGAAATTTCTAAGTTTGGAACCTCTTATTCTATTGTTCCCTGCCGATTTTGGCTTCCTTGGAGGAGTAGAAATCTTGCTTTTGTGCTGTCCTAAGCTTCATCTACATCTACACCTTGCAAGGTAATGCAATTTCCTAAACCCTAAAACATACTTAAAGCTTTAAAGATGTTAAGGGTTAGTTTTTGTATTGAAATGGTGGTGTATATAAATGGGTTTTAGCTTTAGAGATTGAATTTACATAACCGGTGGGAGAAAGGAAAGGAAAGGAGGAAGGAAAGAAGAAAGAAGAAGGTAGAAGAGCTAGTAAGAAAACAAGGTAATTACACTCATCCTTGTGTAGTTTTGTAATGTGTTGTGTAACAGATTTTAGTAGCTTAAAATATATATTATAGATGGTAATGAGTAGTAGTGTAATGTGGAAGAAGAACCAAACTGTTTTAAAGCTTAAAAGATATTTAAAAACTTGTCAAACATAGATGGGAATTAGATGTTGAGTGCAGAAATTTGAGTAATGTTTAATGTTAGTAATTGTTTTAGGGAAGTGTATATTGATGTTTTTTATAAACAGGTGATATGAATGATAATGTGAGTGAAAACAATGTGGTGAGAATGTAAAAATATAGGGGAGACCATGTCAAATTTTACCTAGAACTAAAATACTTAAGAGCTAGAAACTAGGTGAAAACATATGCTTGAAACAGATTTTAATGGGACTTAGTAGTGGGTAGATGGAGAGATGGTTAATGCATTATAAGACTTAAGAATGACATTATAAGAGGGAGCTATAGAAGGAGGAAGTGAGAATCAAAATCTGTAGCAAAACTAGACTAAGAAGAGATAATGCAAGTGCTGAAATGAAAATGTAGAAAATAAAGTGTGTGAATTAGTATGAAAATAAGTAATGAATTGGTAATGGATTTAGACATGTTTAGGAGGCTAATTAGGTGTTTAAACATGTGGGGAAACATGTGGAATGAGTAGGAAAAGATTGGGGTGGATTTGGAGTTCAAAATGAGAAGAAAAACACTTTAAAAAATAGGTTCTGCTGTAGACCGCCCTAGGGACCGCCCCTGTGGGGAGGTCCAATGAAAGTTTGCAGCGTAGATGGCTTCTGTCACGGACCGCCCCACAGGGGAGGTCCAGTGCAGAGACGAAAAAAAAATTAGTTTCTGTCTCGGACCCCCCAAGGGACAGCCCTTGTGGGGAGGTCCAGTTGAAATCCCAGGCCGGATGGCTTCTATCTCGGACCGCCCCTAGGGACCGCCCCACAGGGGAGGTCCGGCCAAATAAAAAAATATGGGCTTAATAGTAAACCATAGGGAGAATAATGATGGTAAGGAGGAAATAATATACACATAAGAACCTAAGAAAATGAGCTTAGGAAATGATGTGAAGTAAATGATTTTAGGATTAAGTAAGAAATCTAAGGAACTAGTAATGGTACATTGGGAAACATAAAAGATGAGACGTGTTAGCTTAACCATAGAGGATTAACCGCCTGATGCTATCTATGTTATAGGACCCGTATAGTTGATTTCCAAAGAGGAGTCGAGAATGGAAAGCGACGGTGAACGGTATGAACTTCTCATGCCCCGTATGCTACCTTGGCTACTCTGATTTGTGTGCTTGTGTGCTAATTTATCACCTAACAAGATAAACAAACGAATCAGAACTTTTATGCTTACTTGTGAATATTTGATATTGTTCCTTCACTAGTACAAAAAATGTCTATTTCGGCGGTTGTAGATAAAACCGCTGAAATAGGGGCCCGCGATGTATGTGTCTGAAAAGAAGGCACCCTATTTTGGTGGCTCCTATATGAACCGCCGAAATAGGCCCTATGTAATTATACAAAAAATAAAAGAGACCTATTTCGGCGGTTCCTTACACGAAACCGCTGAAATAGGTTTTTCTATTTTTCTTTTTTTTTTAATTTAATCATCTATTTCGGCGGTTCTTTGTTAGGAACGGCCGAAATAGGTCTTTTTATTTTTTTTATTATTACAGAGGGTCTATTTCGGCGGTTCCTAACAAGAACCACCGAAATAGGTCGTTTTAATTAGCCCCCCAGCCCGCCCTGATGCAATTACGATTTCATTAACCTAATTAACCCCTCTTCTCTCTGTGTTCCTCGGCGATTTGCTAAATCCCGACGCCACCACCACCACACTGCCGTCGCCCGCCCTCCTCCTCCTCCCGCCTTCGCCGGACGTCGCGCCGTCGGTGGCTGTCGCGTCGGTGGTCGTTGCCGCCCTCCTCCCGCCCAGTACCAGTCGCGCCATCGGTGAGTATAAACCGCAAGTTTTTCGTTTCGGTTTTGTTTAAATAGTTGTTAATGTGTTGTTAAAATTGATAGATTGTTGTCACATTGTGATTGTGGATGCTGATATTTATTGTGTGTGTGAAATCTTTGCAAGATTTGGTTGTTAAATAAATAATAAATTTATGTATACACACAAGGTGTTTGACGAAATGTCCGAGTGAATGTTTTGCTGTTTTTGGCCCTTCTTTTAAGTATAGTTAGGTTAGCTTATTTGGGCTAGATTTATTATGCTTATATATGGGGTGGAACAATGTTTGAGCATTATTTGTGCTTATAATTATAAGCTAATTATAAACATTGTAAGTAATATAGTTTTGCGCCCTCAATTCATATTTATTTTGCGTCTGCGTTGCCTCTGTAGAGATTGGTACTACTACACGCGTCTCGCACGCCCGATTGAGAAGAGGGGCTGAAAACAATTCATTTAGGAACCGGTAAATTTTTTTTAACTTAACTTTTCATTCTCTTCACTCACTGTAAATTTGCAACCTAACTGCATATAAGGAACAAACACAACTACTGAGTTTCTCTTGTGTCTATATGTATTTGTGTCTCTACAAATAAATACTTAAGAAGCTTCTTAACCATTTCATGGTAGATTGAAAGCGGAGTGGAGAACAATTCATTTACGAACCGGTAATATAATCTAACTTATCATTTTTCTCTTTTGTACTTTGTATTTGATTTCCACAAATTATTGGAATTTGGTTTGATGAATAAATTTGGTATATATTAGTTTGGTTTATGATAGAAATTTGTGTTGTTGAATGATTGGTGAATGCTTAATAATAAGCATGGTTGTGTCTTTTTTTACTTTGTAATTGATTTCCACAAATTATTAAAATTTGGTTTGATGGATAAATTTGGTATTACTTTGATTTGTGATGGAAATTTGTGTTGATGAATGGTTGGTGAATGCTTAATAATAAGCATGGGATAGGTAAAATTATGCAAAAGTCATGCCGATTTTTTTTTTCAAAATCTCTTCGTAATTAATATTGTTTGATGTATGTGTATATGTCTAACAATATCTATTTTTTTTATCAGGTCTCACTACATTCTAGTCCGTGAATCACCTCTCTTGTTTCCCCCCTTCTTCCATTTTGTTGCACTTTCCTCCTCTGTGCACAAGTAAGTAACTAAACCTTATTTTTTGTTAATAAATGCAAATATGTATTTAAATATAAGTGCTAGTACATAATTTAGCTTCATTCCATATTTGTTGATGCATTTCTTTTGTAATTTTTTTTGTGTTGCTCCCTTGCAGAGACATATCAAAGTGGTATTGCTGCATCTCTCGCACAGAAGCCTATCTCTCAGGCACCAGTCTCCCCTCTCCATAAATCCTTAAAAAACAAGTACGTATTTTAACTCTCGATTCTGTTTTAATCTCTAAACCGGTTTGAACTTATACGGTGGAGAATTGAAAATGTTGGTTTGATGATCTGAATATGCAATTGGTTTTCAGTTAGCTAGTAAAGAATTGATTTATTTTAATTGTTGGTTGCTGCCATTGTTGGAATGTTTGTGGTTGTGATGACTTTGGTGAGTGCTGAATAATAAGCACGGGATGTGTACAATTATGCAAAGGTCATGCCGAATTTTTTTGAAAAAGTATTCGTATATTTTTTTTAAACACAGGTTTCTGTTTTAGAAGTGCAACAATTTGTTAAATTTAAAATGCTAGTTTGTTTTTGTGTTTGCAACCTTAGAGTTAGGCTAGACTAATTGACAATCATCCCAGACATGCACCATTAAGAAATAAACATGTGCAACTTAATACAGACCATATTCTACAAAGGCTCTAACTCACACCTGTGATCTGTTTCACATATAGTATGGAGCGTGACTGGATGTGGTGATAGAGGGGAAATTTTGACAAAATGCTGAAAGAGTTTTGCAAAGCTGCAGTGCAACACAAGGACAGGACAAAGGCGGAGAATATTCCATGTCCTTGTGTTGATTGTGGTGTGGTTAGACATTATTCAAGATCAACGTCGTACAATTCCATGTGAAGACCCATGGTTTGATGCCACATTATAGAAAATGGATTTTTCATGGAGAACCTGTTGAAGATAATGCTTCAGCTTCCTACAGTCACGATCGGTGTAACTCAAGAACCGAGCAGACATTCAATACTATTAACAAGTCAGAACTCCCAAGCACTTCCGGAGTCAATGTTGACAGTGAGTCGACTTATCATGATGAACAAATGGACGAGATGATTGATAACGTTGAGGATAATTTTGTCGACCGGCCGGATGAGTATCAAAGGTTGTTGGACGCATCCAAAATGGCGTTGTATCCTACTTGTACTAAGTACACGAAATTGACAGCTATATTGAATTTGTTCAACCTGAAGGGAAGATATGGATTGAGTGACAAAGGTTTCACGGCATTCCTCGAGCTGATTCATGATATGCTACCGGATGAGAACGGTCTCCCTACCACCACGTATAGGCAAAGAAATGGGTGTGTCCAATGGGAGTAGAGTACAAAAAATTCACGCGTGTCGAAAACAACTGTGTGTTGTACAGGGGAATACGAACATCTAGACAATTGCCCGAAATGTTCGTTGTCCCGGTATAAGCATAAAGATGGTGAGTACTCCTCCGTTCAGAAAAAAAGCCCTCCAGCAAAACTAGTTTGGTATTTGCCGATTATACCCAGATTCAAACGGTTGTTTGCGAATCCGAAAGATGCAAAGAACTTACGATGGCATGCGGAGGGTAGAAGAGTGATGAGAAACTAAGACATCCAGCAGATGGGCCTCAGTGGAGAAACATCAATAGACGGTACAAAGAACATTTCGGACGTGAAGATAGGAATTTGAGGCTTGGGTTATGTACTGATGGAATGAACCCGTACGGCACATTGAGTAGTCAACACAGTACATGGCCTGTTCTGCTAGTGATCTACAATTTGCCCTCATGGTTGTGTATGAAACGAAAGTACATCATGTTATATCTCCTGATATCTGGTCCCAAGCAGCCAGGTAATAGCATTGATGTGTACCTTGCCCCTCTGATCGACGATCTGAAGCTATTGTGGAATGAGGGGACCGTGGTATATGATGCTTATGCAAGAGAGAATTTCACGCTCAAGGTTTTGTTGTTCTGTACCGTCAATGACTTCCCTACGTATGGGAACTTGTTCGGTTACACGGTTAAAGGAACATTTGCATGTCCCATATGCGAGGAAGATACTTGTTCGGACCGTTTAAAACATTGTGGGAAGAATGTTTATATGTGTCATCGACGTCTTCTCCCCGAAGATCACCCTTATCAAGTAACGAAGAGAAAGTTGTTCAATGGTCAAGCCGAAACTCGTGTGGCCGTCTACCTCTGAGCTCTGAGGAAGTGTACGAAAAGGTTAAGGACATTGCAAATGTATTTGGAAACACATCAAAACCGGCGAAAAACATTTGGAAAAAGTGTTCTATCTTTTGGGAACTACCTTATTGGCGTCATCTTTCTGTGAGACACTGCTTAGACATCATGCACATTGTGAAGAACGTTGGTGAGGCAGTGAGTGGGACTTTACTCAATATACCCGGCAAAACAAAAGACGGATTGAAAATCAGAAAGGACATGCAAACCATGGGTATACGAAAGGAGTTACACCCACAAGAGAATGGGAAACGAATCTCCATACCTCCTGCATGCTACACGCTCTCAAAGGCTGAAAAGATTAGTTTCTGCAAATGTCTGCACTCGGTAAAAGTACCGTCTGGGTACTCTTGAAACTGAAGAACATTGTATCGATTAAGGATTTAAAACTTTTAGGCATGAAATCTCACGATTATCATGTACTGATGTTACATGTTCTTTTGGTCGCAATTCGAGGGATATTGCCATCTGATGTCAGAAATGCTTTAACTCGGTTATGTTTCTTTTTCAACGCTGTTTGCTCCAAGGCAATTGACGTTACCTCTCTAGATGATCTACAACGTGAAATTGTTGTCATATTATGTCAACTTGAGATGTATTTCCCACCATCTTTCTTTGATATAATGGTGCATCTAATTGTGCACATCGTTCGAGAGATACAGTTCTGTGGTCCGGTATACTTACGGTACATGTACCCTTTTGAACGGTACATGGGTATTCTAAAAAGTAGAATGAAGAATAGGTATCGACCAGAGGGGAGCATTGTTGAAGCAACAGTGACTGAGGAAGTCACAAATTTGTGACCGATTATTTGAGTGAGGCAGAGTCTATTGGTATCCCAAAACCACGACACTATGGCAGGTTTATGGGTAAAGGTGTTATTGGTAGAAAGATCGTGCAAGTTTCGCGTCTACTTATTCATCAAGCACATTTGTTTGTCTTACAACATCTTGAGGTTGTTAATCTTATTTGGAAACCCATATGGTTGAGTTAAGGCATCAAAATCCTTTGAAAGGCCACATTTGGCTGACAAAGGAACAAAACCGAGTTTTTATCCAATGGTTCAAAGATCATGTGTTGACATTAGCATCATCAGATCCAGAAGCTGAAGCGAAGAGATCAAATGTTTGGCAATCGGACCAGAAACTAATATTACATCATTTGAGGGGTATGATATTAGTGGGTATACATACTACACTGCATGCCAAGATGCCAAATCGATAAACCAGAATAGTGGGGTAAAAATTGAAGCTGCTGCCACTGAGTACCACAGCGGTAACCGATCTCAACCAGTTAGTAACTCTAGTTAGTATTATGGTGTCATCGAGGACATCTGGGAACTAGACTACGACATTGATTCCTTCTGTTGTTCCGGTGCAAGTGGGTGGACAACCGATGCGGGTACCAAAATGATGGAGGGCTTACCTTGGTTGATATTTCACGGTTACACGGTTATAATGATGATCAATTTGTTCTGGGAAAGGATTGCGAACAAGTGTGGTATGTTGAGGATCCGAAAGACTGCAGATGGTCTGTTGTTCTTCTCCAGGAAGAAGGCCGGTTGTAATCGAAAATGAAAATGAGGATAACGATGACAATGGAACGGTAGAGGAAACATCCTTGTTTCTTACTGGATTACCGGATTCGATTGATGATACCAAAAACGATTTGCTCTACGCACGATCAGACCATGATGAGGGTGTTTGGGTACAAAATATGAAATGATTTATGTTTTTGTACGTGTCAGGTAATGTTGTTAGTAGAATGTAGACTGTAATGTCATCTTAACTGTTATTGTTATGCATCATAGTATTTATGTTATGACTTTATCTGATGAAAATGCTTTATTATTTTTATTGCAGTGGATGATCACCCTATGGATGACCCCATTGGACAGCTTCTCTTGACTGGAGAACCTGAGCCACAGCAGAATAGACCAAGTAAGCAGGTCACAAGAGGAGGAAAGAAGAAGAAGGACCAGTTAGCAGTACACGAGACTGAGGTTGGCCCTTCACAGCAGACCGAAGAGGAGTCAGTGTCCCACCAGAGGCGAAGAAGCAAAAGAAGAGAGGTGCAACACGTGGGCTGAAGGCTAACAAGGGCCCTCCTACAAAACCGGTGGAATTCAATCAGTTCAACCAACCCCATGGAAATTGGAAGAATGACTTCACCGCTTACGGTAGCCATTTGGTGAAGTCATATTGCAACATAAACCACAACTGGAAGCAAGTGCCTCAAGCATTGAAGGATACTATGTTTCAGCGTCTTTAGGTAAATCTCTACATTATTACTATGATCTTTTGTGAAATAATAGAACATTTATGTTTACTTTACTAACTGAATGATCATGTACGTAGTCTCGTTTCTCCGTGGATCCCGCACTTAAAAAGGATGTGCTATCAGAGATGTCGAAACAGTTCCGGGACCACAAGAATAAGTTAGCTGACAAGTACATCTACAAGATGCCTGATCCAGAAGATCTAGATGCTCCAGATCATGGTGGAGACGGTGAGAGACCACCATGGGAGGTTTACGAGGGCATCACCGAAGAGCAATGGGTACAATTTGTTGAGTCACGTCACACACCGGAGTTCCAGGTGCACTTTATTGTCATACATACATAAATTAATCTTAATTTCTTATGCTTTTTTGTATTCAATTTCACTAAACATGATCCTATTAATTTATGAGGCTCTCCGTGCGCAACAACAAGCAAATGCTAAGAAGAATCTGTACCCTCACCACTTAGGTGGAAAAAGTATTGCTCAAAGGGTACCAGAATGGGAGCAAAAGGGAAATCTGCCCACGGATGGCTCATTGGATGCCAGTGGCAGAAGAATGAAAGTGTGGGAGTTAAGCCACATTCCGAAGAACTCTACTCCCAAAAATCCACAATACGATGAAGCCACAAGAGCAGTTATTGCTCAAATGGTAAGTGATATCATTTCATTTTTAGTCAAACTGTTCATTTCATTTGTATATGAACTTATGTTAAACTAATAACTGTATTTATGTGTTGTTTTGGGTGAATTAAGCTCTCAGCTCACCCAGGGCACCTGGACCTCACAGAGGAATGATGATCCTCTTACACGCGCTCTTGGTAAGAAGGATCATTCAGGTTGTGCCATTGCGTTTGGTGGGCACGTTGGTATCCGCCAGGCCTTTGGCGTACCCGGGTCCAGAATTGCAAAGGAAAGACAATTAGCTACGAGGAGCACCTGAGAGCGTTGGCTGAGATGGAGCAGAGGATTACTCAGAGCGTCGATGAGGATATCGCTCAGGCTATGTCAAGGCTTCAGCCACAGCAGCATGATAGCCAAGAGGTTACTCGACCACCAGTTGAGTCACCCATTCAGCAGCAGAGTGCACCGGTAGTGGGAAGTAGTGTCCACTCGGCTGAGCCGTTTCCCTATGCATCTCTAAAGGTTAGACTAACATTTCAATTGAGTACATGACAATTAAGATTTTTCACTTGATCACTAATATCATCATAGAGGAATTCACAATTTTTATCTAAACAAGATCCACATAACACTCAGGCACCCACTGAGTGCCATCTGTTTTTACAAATTGGAGTAGAAGAGGTCATGGTGGCATGGGGAAAACTTTTCCCTTCAGTTCCAAGTGATATTGTGCACGGTGAACCACTCCGACATTACCATGCACAAGTGCTTCTAGACGAATTTGTTGCAGAGCATGCTGACGGTTTTACCGGTGCCGATCCCACAAAGACCTACCTTGCGTTCCGCACAAACTACGACAGTGCAGTGGCCTGTACGATTGGTCAGACTCCCTGGGCAGGTATTTACTCTTAACCGTTGCTATAAAACTATTGGTGTACCACCTTGCATCCATATACTTAATTAGACTAATATCATAGGATATGAGCCGACCGAAGACTGATAAGGGAAAAGGAAAAGAATTGATGCACCTGTGCAATCAAAGGCATCCACAAATTACATGCTTAGACCTGCTTTGGTGGAGAAAAGAATATTGGCTGGCTTGTCGACTAATATGCATTCTGCACTCATCATTGTTGCTGCTACCACCTCATTGTGATTCCCTCACTATGGAAGATCACGAGCGGATATTTCACTATCAAGTTCAAGGAGAAGATGTACATCGATTTGGGATGAATATGTCTGACTTCGAGGAGTGTTTCAGGAGGGATTGGTTGAATGTGTCGATTATCAAGTCAGCCGCAATGTGAGTGACTTCTACCTTTTATATTTTGAATTCATTGATCGGTGATGAATTAGATGTTTGAATAAAAAGTTAATGACTAATGATATTGCCTCATAGGTGGGTGCATAATAAGGCGATCAATGTCTATGAAGATCACAGATTCGGATTCCTGTGTCCTACTATGTGCAGTGAAATCTAGATGACAAGTGATATGGAAGGCCTTATGCAATATATGACGAATGCCATCTTCGAATGTTCTAACAAGTCATTTATTATGCTGCCATATCATTCAGGGTATGATATTTGACTATTTCTCTTAGTATTATCTAAAACATATAGTTTGTGTTAGTTGTTTAATGATTTCAACATTGTGTAATTTGTGGACAGTCGACATTGGTCATTGCTTGTGCTGGTGATGTTGAAGTTCCCACGAATCTTGCAATTTGACTCACTTGGTAAGGGTGTCAAGAGACCGAAGATCGCATCCGCAATACTGAGGTAATTAGTTTGTTATCGTAAACAACAATTATTATTACTTAACATTAACTGTTTCATAACTTGCTACTGATGCTTAAAACTATATATATTGCTGATGTATATAGTTCCATGAGAGCTGCATTATCTCTCCAGAATAAAACAATGAAGAGTAACATCCCTTGGAACACTGTCAAGGTACTCTATTAATTGATAAATTTGTGTGATAATGTTTAAACTTGTTTATAACTGTCAATATGTGTGTTTGTATAGTGTTCGGTGCAGCCTGGGGGTTCAGAATGTGGATACTATGTCATGAGATTCATGAGTGACATAGTAGGAGCGTCGAACCTTTTACCAGAGCACTCTTTAGACAAGGTAACATTCTTTGAAAGTTTCAGTTATGCTCTTTACATGTTGTTAGACTTGTACGTTTTAGATTAATGTTCATTTTTTTCAAAGGCTTACGAAGAAGTGTTCAAATGTGGTCAGTATGATGATGCTCAAATTGTTGAGATGCTTGAGGAATGGTCGGAGTTCGTCTGCACAAGTTTAATGAATTGATGATCATGAAGATGTTTTGTGAACTTTTTCGAGTATGTAATTGTAACTCTGTACACTTGTGGATGATGTAATGGTAGATTTGAATTGTAATGTGGTTTTTTATTTGTAATGAAAGTGTGTAATTAAGTGTAATTGCATTGGTTTTGTTAACTCTCAAATTGTGGTGCGTCGTTGGTATTAATTGGGAGTATAACTTTTTAAATGTGTGCTGGAGCTCCCTGTGTGGATGAAGCTTTATTACAGGTCTCATTGAACCAAATGCGGTGAATATATATATATAGCTGGGATGGAAAAAAAGGGGCTATCTCGACGGTTCTTAGAGTACAACCGCTGAGATAGACTAATGGTCATCTCAGCATCGGTCAATCCCATGGGTCTATCTCGGGCGGTTGTTCTCTAAGAACCGCCGAGATAGACCCATGGGATTGACCAATGCTGAGATTGACCATTAGTCTATCTCGGCGGTTGTTCTCTAACAACCGCAAGATAGGTACACCTATTTCAGCAGTGCTCATTTCAGCGGTTCACAACCGCCGAAATAGGCCCATTGGAACCGCCGAAATAGGCCTTTTTTTCTACTAGTGCTTGTTTGGATATTATCTATAAATCATAGTTTGTATAATTCATGAAATGTATGGATGATAATGAAGTGTGTGTGCTTGACTTATATTGTAATGACCGAATGTTATGGTGTTGGACTTCTAGCTAATTCCTAACAAGCTAACCAATCTAACATAATAAATTGGTAAATTGGAATGAGTAGAAGTCCGATATAGTTTCGGCCACGCATGAGGAGGCAGAGTCACAAGAGGTTGGCTTCAATTCCTGGCTTTAATCTTTTCCATGGCCAAACCCCTTAAATGGGTAGCATCCTGGATTAGTGAGCCACCTAAGCCCGTGGTGGGACGGTGTAGTCCCTGCCCGAGGTCATACCGACTTAACACGAGTAATAATAAGTAAGTAAGAGTAAGTTAGTAAGTATGGAAAAGTAAGTAAGTAAAGTAAGAGTATGTTTGTGTAAGTATTGTGTAATAAGTAAAAGAGTAATAAACATTCGATTAACCCGATGTGTACACTAACCCTTGTGAGGTAAGTATTGTGTATGCTATTGTATTGTTGTTTTGGCTTGTGTATTGCATTGTGTATGATTGTGTGGTGTATGTAAAGCATGTATGTATGTTAATAATGAACCGCATGTACAGTCGACCTTAAATAGTCGGCGTACCCTAGTTAGCACGCGGAATATGTGAGGTTTATATGCAGCTTTTTGCTGAGCCCCTTGGGGCACTGTTTTTAATATTTTTATAAGTGCTCGTGAAGGGTGAAGGCTTGATGAATTCAAGATGTTTTCTTTTGATGTAATTAATAGACTGTGAATGGTGTACTAAGTTGTACACGACTATAGGCCTTTTTGTTTAGCCGGTGTACCATGGGGAACACCCGTTTGGATAATGAAGGGTTGGTGATTTGGTATAGATGAGTAGTATGTGGGAACTCACTATTTTTGGTAGACATGTAGGGGATGTAATTAACTATGCTTTTGATACTTAGTAATCCAACAATGTAAGTATATGATCTTTTGTATTCGGTATGTATGTAGTAGCTCGGTATTATTTAGATTAGACATCAGATTGTAACTGTAAGTAGTGTAAGCCTAGCTAGCCGTATGGGCGGTTAGCGGCGTTGTAATACCCCAACCCGAAATCCAATAAACTGAACGGCGATCACTCCCGAATAAAATACAACTGCAGCGGAAATAAATACAACACCGGGCGGTATTACAATGCCGTTGGCCACCCTTGTGACCAACAAGGCTAAGTCCAAATACAATCCTCAAATGTCACGGTCTGGAATACAGATACAACCCGAGATACTAGGAATCAAACTCAAAAGTACAATACTGAAATAAAACAAATAACTAATAGTAGACTCCCAAAGCTTGGTCTACCCCACCTACACTCAGTGTAGTGAACTTCTCAATCTTCAGGTACCTGAAAAATGGGGGTGCCCCCAAAGGGGCTCAGCAAACAATGCTGGTATGGAAAACGTGCAGGCCATCGTCTACCGGGCCACACCAACTACTTTGTCGAATACATGCAGTTCATTTTTATAAAGCTGTAACAAGCATAGTTTGATAATAACAAGTATCCATACAAGGACAATAATGTCACATAGAACAAGACACAGAAGGTCGAGTTAGCTGAACTGAAATTCTTTACTGATAGTCGGTCCACACAATGGGACTGACAGTTATAACTGAATATCTGAAATAGTGGAGGTATAGTGACCTCGTTATAGAGAAAGGTGGGTATAAAAACCCCAGGAGATGACGTAGTCAAACCCTGAACTGAATGGCGTGGGAAAAGAACCCACTAGAGGAATAAGTCTTCCTCGAACTGAAGGGCATTTGAATCCCGGGAAAGATAGAGTCTTCCTCCCACTGAATGTTCCGTCGCGACGTAGTAGGAGACGACCTGAGACAGGTACAACTCCCGTAGCATGCATGGCCAGATCCAACTGGGCTCCTCAATCTCGAAGTATATAATTGTTAAGTGTCATATAAAGACGTTAAACAAGAACACAATGTGTATTGTCAATTATCACGTTTAGGATAATGACGTATGTTATAAAGTGAAGTTAGTGAGAGACTTGAGTACAAGTCCTCGGTATACTGAAACGCAGGTATTTAATCCACTGGTATAGTAGTGTTTGTATGCGTGGGACATACACGTTGTAGTCAGCAACAATCACGCACATAAAATAATACCACAGTGTGCAAGAGTAAAACAACAGTTTACATTAATTATCTTGGTCGTTATTTCAAACAACAGATAGCACACAAGCCGTGTAATCCGTTAGAAAACAGGTTGCAAGAATCCCATACCGTTCACCGTAGACTGTACTTGTTTAGTTCCCGGTCAACGTCTGGTCAAACAAGGTCCTAGAATAGGATTAACTGAGAGGGTTAATTTATGTTACCCTTATAATGATTCTATTGAATCTTTTAACAAATCTCGTGTTTGTTATTTCATGTGAGGTTTATTTCTTTTAATTACCTCATGATTTTATGTATAACTTATTTGTTATTCCTTTTGATTTATTTATAAATCCTTTAATGTACATATATGTATTCATATATTCATGTACTATATTTGTTGTTTATTTTAATTGTCTAAGTGACATAACAACTTATAATTTTCTTAACTATATTTATATGTCATACATGGACATAAAATTCTTATAGTTTTCATTATTCTTCCTTTTACCAAAAGTAATAATCATTGGTTACTTTTAAATTCCTTATAACTATATAAGTCATAGTTTTAAACTTCATAACTCCTTTAATCAAAATTCTTTCTTTCTAATTCCTCCAAAATCCATGTAGGACCTATATTTATTTTAATCTAAATTCTTACCCTTATATTTCGGTTATTCACAAAACATCCACATAAATTCATAAACTTTATATTAAATTCTAATCTCATTATATTATAGAGTTTTAACTTCTTATTTAGCTAAATTACAAAGCCATCCTAAACATTTTGGTATATAGCTTTAAAATATTATAACTCTCAAAAATTACAACTTAGCCCCTTAAATTCTCGGCTTTATAATTTATTTCTTATAATTACAATCTAACCACAAAATCTTATAACCTTTACATAATGTCATGTAAACTATAGTTTTAATTTTAATTCTCCATAAATGCTGAATATAAATATATAAATTCTTAAATTACCAAACTAACCCAAAAACAATTCGGCTTTGTCATTGAACTTTCCATTAATTACATTTTCACCCCAAAACTTAATAATAGTTATTTAATAACTTATAAACTATAGTTTTAATATTTAATTCTTCTTAAATTCAAAAGCGAACCTAATAATTTCCTTAATTATGAATTCGCCCATTTTATATTCTAAACTTTCATAACAACTTTTATAAATTACATAATAGCCCAAAACTTTATAACAAGTTATTTTAAAACTTGTTTAAATTATCTAAAATCATTAAACTTAATTCCTAACCTTATATTATATCATAATTACACTAAATACACCTTAAGCTCTCGGTTTTCACAATATTTGCACTATACTTTGTAAAAATCACATTTAAGCCACATAACTTAATTAATTAGCCATTTAAGCTCTAATAAGATATTTTTAACTCACCAAACTTTATAGTATAAGTTTATATACCTAAGTAGGTCATTAAAACCTATTTTTCAATTAGAGTATTCGGCCATAAATATTTGGTGACCATATAGTATATAAAAGTGGATTTATATGTCTAAATAATTATAAATAAATTCATAGGAGTTATATAACTCATGTATAAATTATTGTAATGTCTTATATAAATTCTAAGCTCAAAATAAAGCATTTTTGCCTAAGACTTTTCGGCCTAAATTTATTTGTAACATATGATTTTGTGACACAAAAATGTGTCTTAAGGTAAATATTTTCTATATATGTTATAGTTTATATTTTTGGCATATAAAACCATATAGTTTCGGTATTAATATACCTAAGAGGTGTACATAATTTTTGTACAAATTTTTAGAAGCTTACAAAGCTTATAATTAAGGATTTACTTAGTAACCTTACTTCTTAACAAAGGTGGTTATGCTTGAACTTCTTCTTGAATCTCCAAGCTTCCTCCTAGGTAAACTTGATGCTCTCTTCGGTTTTATGCAAGAGGTGAGGTGTTTTAGGAGTTAGATCTTGAATAAAGATCTTAAGTAGATTTGGAAGTAGTTTATAAACTTTACCTTAGACTTTGCTCCTTATAATTCGGCACTCCTAAGGTAGTGAAGAACAAAGTTCCCTTCATCAAAATGAAGAAGAAAAGAGACTTAGAAGAGGTAGAACTTGGTTACACAAAAAATGTGCTTTAAGGATTTTCAAGCTTTAAAACCTACCTTGAGATGCTCCTTTTTAATGTTGGTTTGGACAATCTCCTTGAGAACTAAATGAAGCCGAACACACTTGTTATGCTAGGAAGATTTTTGCTTCAAGACTTGCCAAGAAATGCTAGGATTTACCTTAAAGATGAAGATATAAGTTAAACTCCATTAATGGACTTAAGAGCTTCAAAGGAAGAAGATGAAGCTAGAAGAGAGAGGAGGGAGCTTACCTAAACCGTGGATGAAGAGGGCAAGGAGAAAGTGAGACCTAGCTCACGTAAATGCAAGGAAAGAGTGACTTGGAATTGATTTTTGTTTTCTTAATTCTTAATGTCAAATGACTATACTTTTCCTTAGTTTATTCAATGAGTTATTGGCTCAATAAATGCCCTCCTTTCCAGCATTGAAATCGGCCATAATGGAGAACATGGCAAGGTGGAGCAAAAATAATGCAAACTAAAAGACAAGGTGAGAAAAGGTAAGGATATTCCTTTGTTTTTCAATGTTATAACTTGTTCTTCCTCTCTTGTATATGGACGATTTTAGGGACTGAATGGAGTCATTTGATCGGCACTATGAGCTAAGACCAAGCATGTTAGGTCATTGAATTATAGAATCAAAAGAAAAGAATCTAGATCTACTTTTGCCTTTTTACATTTTGTTTTCTTCCTAGCTCACATGGCCTTATTCTTCTGCATAATTTCGACAGCTATATGATCAAATGAGACCTACATACTTGACATTAAGTAATATAACACATGGGGAGGTGAGTCACCATGTTCTATGCTTTTTTAAATTTTTAATGCAATTTTTATACTAGTTTTGCCCTTAAATCGGCCCCTATAGAGAGCCTTGTTGACTAGTCACACCAACTTATTTAAGGTCATTTTAACCCTTTTTAAGATTACCAATTCGTGGCATGTCAAAAACTACAAGGTAATTGCGTAAAACGCATTTTCGTGACACCCGAAGTGTGTTTTTGTCTCTAAGGAAATTTGGGGAAACCAATTGTTCTTATGAGTTCCAAGTGTTTGTAAACACTTATTATAGTAGATAAACATATACTAAGATGTTACATTGAGTTATATGGGGTTATATCAACCCGTGACATAATTTACGGGCCATCGGGACACTCCCGGCCAAAAAGGAGCGCTAAGAAATCCTCCTTTGGTTTTTGCTGAATTTTGAGAAACCACTTCGTGGGTTCTCTTTAGAATGATAAATAATGATGTTAGGAACTCTAGGAATTAATTTTATAGGAGTTCGTGCCACCTCGGCACTCCTCCGGACTTTTCGTGCTTTAAGGAGCGGGTGTGAGCACTCCGAGTATTTGCGTATTTGACTGAATATAGCTTAGGGAATATATTTGTATATTCATATAATAATTGTATGACCATTTAGTTTGAATATTAGAGGGTCATACAAGGTCATGTTTGACCATATGCTTCTAAGGCGTTTTAGCGTTTATGGTGAAACGACTGTTTTTACGTAACGTTTCATGCATGGGTTTGCATGCGTACGTGAAATGATTTATATTTGGATTATATTCCAATAAATAATGATTAATAATATTATTTAGATTTGGGGTATTTCAATCTACCCCCCTTAAAAAGGGACTTCGCCCCGAAGTCTCATATCTAAATTGTAAGGTTGTAGGGGAATCAAGTTCCACTATTATCCACAACTCAATCTAGTTTTTAGGGATCAAGTCCCAAGTCTCTATATCCCTAAGTTCACAGTGTACATCAACACAACAGGAATACTTGGGACAATATAGTGTATATAATAACATAGTCACTTTTCATGTCTGATAGTGCAGAGTAGTGCACATAAACTTTTATTGTAGTGTAACAAGGTACACACCATCTAGTAGAAGTACAAGGTACATTTAAACACAGTGTTACACAAGAACACATACAAGACAAGGTGTCACTGAAATGCACAAAGTGCAACAACTAAATGCACAAAAGTGCAACACTGAAATGCACAAAGTGCAACAACTGAAATGCACAAAAGCAACAACTGAAATGCACAAAAGCAACAATGCAATGCACAGAGGTGCAACAAAGTGCACACTAAACTCAAAAATGAAAAAGGCTCTACCCCCCAAAAAGAAGGGGTACGCCCCCGTACCCTAGACTAAAGTGCCTAGTCGGTAAATAATGAGGAAACTTCGCTCGCATATCAGCTTCTAGTTCCCATGTGGCCTCTTCCACATCGTGGTTTGACCAAAGAACTTTTACGAGACTCACTGATTTGTTTCGAGTATCTCGTGTCTTTCTGTCTAAGATTCGTTGCGGTGTTTCCACATACCGCATTGTTGGTTCTAAAGAGAGTGTCTCTGGTTGTAGAACATGAGAAGGATGAGGCATGTATTTCTTAAGCTGAGACACGTGAAAAACATTGTGTACTTTGCCCAACTCGGCTGGCAAATCAAGTCGATATGCCACTAGGCCCACCCGCTCTATGATAGCGTAGGGTCCTACAAATTTCGGGCTTAGCTTGCCCTTCTGACCAAATCTGAATACCCCTTTCATGGGTGAAACTCGTAGAAATACCTGGTCGCCAACTGCGAACTCAAGGTCTCGTCGCCTCTCATCAGCATATGATTTCTGTCTGTCCTGTGCTGCTTTCATATTGTTTCTGATCTGCTGAACTTCTGCCTGGACTTGCTCCAAGTACTCAGGCCCAATGATGACGGTCTCACTAGACTCGTCCCAGCACAAAGGTGTGCGGCATGGTCTGCCATATAAAGCCTGAAAGGTGACATCTGTATAGAGGCGTGATAGCTGTTATTGTAAGCAAACTCGATGAGATGTAATCTATCTATCCAGCTGCCCTGAAAATCCAAGGCACATGCTCGTAGCATGTCCTCTAAGGTCTGAATAGTCCTCTCTGACTGACCATCTTCTGAGGATGAAATGCTGTGCTAAGCTTCAACTCAGTGCCAAGTGCCTCGCGAGTAGCTCGCCAGTATCGTGAGAGAATCTAGTATCTCGATCTGAAACAATAGTCTTTGGAACTCCATGATGTCTGATAATCTCTGTCTCAAATAGCTCTGCTAACTTAGGCACTTTCCAAGTGTCTTTCATCGGAATAAACCTAGCAACCTTAGTCAGTCGATCAACAACAACCCAAATCATATTTAATCCTCCTCTCGTAGGTGGTAGTCCCACCACGAAGTCCATAGAAATGTCATAAAATTCCACTCTGGAACTGGCATAGACTATACATACCTCCTGGTCGTCTATGTTCGAATTTCACTTTCTGACAAGTGAGACATCGAATCACATACTCTGTCACGTCGCCCTTCATACCACTCCACCAGAAATACCTCTTTAGATCTTTGTACATCTTAGAGCTCCTGGATGGACAGATGTGGTAGAAGTGTGGGACTCTCGAAGAATATGCTCCTTAATATCTGTGCTGTCTCTGGGATACACAATCTCCCCTTCAATCTGATGAGTCCATCATCATGTAACTGGAACTCATACTTCCCCCTCATGTACCGTCAGACAACTTCTGACTGATCTCCATCATTCGCTGATCACTCTGCTGTGCTCTACGTATGTCGTCCATAAGACTCGAGCTAGCCACAATGGCATTTAAGGAATATGCTCGTCGACTCAGTGCGTCTGCTACAACATTAGCTTTCCCTTCCTTGTACTGCAAATCAATATCATAGTCCTTAAGAAATTCAACCCATCTTCTTTGTCTCATGTTTAACTCCTTTTGGGTGAATACATACTTCAAACTCTTGTGATCCGAATATACGGTCATCTGGACACCATACAGGTAGTGGCGCCAGATCTTCAAAGCAAAAACAATAGCTCCAAGCTCCAAGTCATGTGTGGGATAGTTTTCCTCATGTTTCTTCTTCAACTGTCGGAAGCGTAGGCGACTACCTTCCCATTCTGCATGAGTACACACCCTAATCCCCTACCTGATGCATCACAGTAAACTTCATAACCCTCTGTGCCTTCAGGTATAGTCAAAACTGGGGCTGATGTCAAGGCATTCTTCAGAAGCTCGAATGAGGTCTCACATTCAGTAGTCCATGTGAAAGGTGCATCCTTCTTCATTAAGCTGGTCATAGGTTTGGCTATTTTGGAGAAGTCTCTGACAAACCTTCTGTAGTATCCTGCTAAACCAAGGAAACTCCTGATGTCCGTAACTGTCTTTGGCCTAGGCCAAGTGCGAACTGCTTCTATCTTTGCCGGATCCACTGCGATCCCAGCATCTGAGATAACATGTCCTAAAAAGGAAACTCTGTCTAACCAAAACTCACATTTGGAGAACTTAGCATAAAGCTGGTTCTCCCTTAAGATCTCAAGTACATGTCGGAGGTGACTCTCATGCTCTTCCTTAGACTTCGAATAGATGAGGATGTCATCGATGAATACAACCACGGTCTTATCCAACTGCTCTCTGAATAATCTGTTCATCAAATCCATGAAGACTACAGGTGCATTTGACAAGCCAAAAGGCATAACCGTAAACTCGTAGTGGCCATACCGTGTTCTGAATGCTGTCTTTTCTATGTCTTGCTCCCTGATAGGTATCTGATGGTAGCCTGATCTCAAATCGATCTTCGAAAATACTTTGCTCCTCTCAACTGATCAAACAAATCATCAATCCGTGGTAGTGGGTATTTGTTCTTCACCGATACTGCATTAAGCTCTCTGTAATCAATACACAAACGAAGGCTTTCATCCTTCTTCTTCACAAATAGGACTGGTGCTCCCCAAGAGATACGCTAGGTCGTATGTATCCCTTGTCCAATAAATCTTTCAGCTGCTCCTTCAGCTCAGCCATCTCTGCTGGTGCCATACGGTACGGTGCCTTAGCTATGGGACCGTACCTGGTAGTAATTCGATGGAGAACTCTACCTCTCTGGATGGCGGTAAGCCTGGAAGTTCCTTTGGAAAAATCTGGAAAATCCGACACCACTGGCATAGCTGGATCAAAATCAGGGTCATGCTCTACATTCTGAACATAACATAGGTATACCTCCTTCTGCTTCCTGACGTGCTTGTACATGGACATAGCAGATATAACTTTTATCGATGGTGCCCTAGGGCTCTGACGGTAAGATACTGTCACTCCTGATGGGCTCTTAAGCAACAGTCTGCGCTCTGCACAAAGAATGCGGCCTCTGTGCCGCCCCAGCCAGTCCATCCCGGCTATAACATCGAATCCTAGACCTCTGAACTCAATAAGGTCAATAGGAAATTTCCTCCTCCTTATACTGATAGTGGCTCCTCTATAAAGACGAGTGGAACTGATTTTCTCCTTAGACGGGAGTGCCACCTTAAAATCAGGTAACTCTACAGCGTCTAGCCCCAACTTCCCCAAGCGAAGGCGAAACGAAAGTATGTGAGGCCCGGAGTCGAACAGTACTAATGTATCCACTCCATTAACCGGAAAGGTACCAGTGAGGATCGCGCCGCCCTTGCTGGCCTCCTCCTCAGTAAGTATACTTAAGGCACCTTCCGTCTCCTTAGCACATCCTAATAAAAGAATCTGAGTAAGTACTTTGGTATATGATGGGGTCTAAAGACATTCACTTTCATGACAATAATGCTTCACTGATGATATGATCTCCTTTCGGATGTCCAAAACAAATTACAACACTAATACTTTCTAAAAGTCAAACTTAATCTTCCTGGTCTCATGTGAGTGGTGTTTATCACTGTCGAAGGTGCTGTGTTTAGCTTAACCCTCTTAATTCCATGGTATAGCAACCTTGACTTTCCACCCATTATTAAAACATCTCCTGAACTCAATATAATTTTCTTTGCAAGGTCCACACGCTTCTGCTCGCAATAAAGGAACTCTGCGTCATCTCCAATAGACAAGGATAATACTGGTATCCCCTGTTCAAGGGACCTTTTGTTTCATCATTGTCCTGGTGTAGCCCTAAACGGCCTCCTTCTTCATAGAAGTTGATGATACATAGATCAGCCCTTAGATTGGGAACTGGATCTTCCTCTAGCTGTTGAGCTGTATTAACTGCTTGTTCCACAATTGGTAAAAATTCTTCTGGGATTTTTGGTACTTGTGCTCCATCTCCATTTCTTGTATCTTGGTAGGTTTTTGTGTAAGGATTCCAATCTTTTCCTAAGCACATCATTTTCAGCTTCATTTTTGATCCTCCTGGAAATTCCGGAGTGTAGAACCCTCCTGGTCCTGCTCCCAATTCTTGACATTTCCTGATGATTGCTATTTGTGTCTCCGTGTTAGGTATCCTTTGAGTAATATCAAACCTGGTTGGATAACCTCACATTGTTCGTTCCCTGGTTCTTGTACTTTGATAATGTTTTCCTCCAGGGAGGGCGGTGAGGGGATAGGAAAGCATATCTTATAGCTTCCTACGTGGTTTAAATTTTTACTAGTGAGTCTTACTAATTCCTTCTTATGCAACTAGGCAATCAAGGCATGCAAGCACTCATTCACATCATTCATTGCTCAATAACAGGTTCACATGGTTTAGAAATACCTGGGTTGGTAGAAGGACCAGCCTCATCCGAGCGGTCCATGACATGTAGGGCGGGTCCCGATGCTGGGCCTTTGCCCTTATACCCCTGAGCCTGGTTTGCTGGTGGAGGGCGAGTATCGCTAGCTCCATTCTTAGGGCCGGTGGTTGGCTTTGCTCCCGGGCGGTAGTTCCTGCTCTCCGGGTTTCGGATGCACTCGAAAGCACGATGTCCGAGTATTTGACAGTAGCGGCACATGACTTTCTCCCCTTGGCAGTCCACGCCGGGGTGATCTTTTCCACATTGTTTACAGTTGAAACGGCGGATGTACTTCTGGCCCGTGTTTGAGCCGGATCCAGAACCTAATACAACAAGGTCAATTATACATTCCAAAGTATGAAAAAGTAATCACAAAAGTTTCAAATCTAACTGTCTGATTAGAGTGCCTACCCTTAGATGGGTAGGTTTTCTGTGAGGTTGCTGCTCCGTAGGTTCCTGACTGGGGGTTCCCAGTAGTTTGGTTCCCCTTCCCTTGGTAGGACCCCTGTCCTTTCTGATAGGGTTTGTTCCTTTTGTTGGAGTTCCCCTGCTTGGCATCTTCGCCACCAGGTCCGTCCTTCCTCTTTTGGGAGCTCAAAGCATCCCTTCTCTTACAGGTGATCTCCACAACGGAGGCAGCATGATACATTCCTGAAATCTCAAGGTATTAATCTCCAACTCTCCCATGATGGGGTATAGTATGTAATAAGATTTCCAACTGATTTATGTCCTTCCTGTTTTACCTGCAAACTGGTGGGGATGATTGGTCCCATCCCAAACTGAAGTCGAGGGCTCAGTCCCCCGTAGAATCGGTCGACCAACACCTGGTCCGAGTATCCTATGCCGGGTAATAGTCTGAGTAGCGAAGTGAACTTCGCATAGTACTCATCCACTGACATCTTCCCCGTCTGCTCCAAGGCGTCAAACTCCCGAGTCTTCACCATCCTGGTGTGGGCCGGGTAGTATTTGCCCCTAAGTAATGCAGTGTAATGTCCCCAAGTAAAAGCTGGGTCATCCAGGTGGTCGGCTTTCACCATGTTCCACCAATCTCTAGCTGCATCCTTCAGATAAAAGGCAGCAAGTCTTACTTTTTCCCTAGCTGGGACTGCAAGCGTCTCGAACGCTGTCTCCATCTCCATGATGTAGGTCTCCAAGTGAGCAGGGTCAGTCTGCCCCTTGAATGCAGTTGGCCTCAGATCAGCCAAACTCTTCACCCAATCTCTCTCTCTGGGTGGTGGTGGTGGAGGTAGCTGCTGCTGCTGTGCAACCCCCGCCTGAACAAATGCCTGAGCAATCAAGGTAGCAATGTCTGCCAGTCTGATGGATGGCTCCTCATCGGCCTGTCCACGTCGTCCTCCTCTTCCCGACATCTGCAGGATGTTGAGGTATATTAGGCACTGTGGTCAAAATCCTGGTCTTGGATAGTGGTCTAAGTAAAACTAACTTAAACTCTTTCAATACTATCTCTCAACCCTTAACCTAAGTCTTAGATATCCTAATCTCGGTGTATCCTTGTATCCAGAGCGTAACTACGCTCTGATACCATTTTTGTAATACCCCAACCCGAAATCCAATAAACTGAACGGCGATCACTCCCGAATAAAATACACTGCAGCGGAAATAAATACAACAACCGGGCGGTATTACAATGCCGTTGGCCACCCTTGTGACCAACAAGGCTAAGTCCAAATACAATCCTCAAATGTCACGGTCTGGAATACAGATACAACCCGAGATACTAGGAATCAAACTCAAAAGTACAATACTGAAATAAAACAAATAACTAATAGTAGACTCCCAAAGCTTGGTCTACCCCACCTACACTCAGTGTAGTGAACTTCTCAATCTTCAGGTACCTGAAAAATGGGGGTGCCCCCAAAGGGGCTCAGCAAACAATGCTGGTATGGAAAACGTGCAGCCCATCGTCTACCGGGCCACACCAACTACTTGTCGAATACATGCAGTTCATTTTTATAAAGCTGTAAACAAGCATAGTCTGATAATAACAAGTATCCATACAAGGACAATAATGTCACATAGAACAAGACACAGAAGGTCGAGTTAGCTGAACTGAAATTCTTTACTGATAGTCGGTCCACACATGGGACTGACAGTTATAACTGAATATCTGAAATAGTGGAGGTATAGTGACCTCGTTATAGAGAAAGGTTGGGTATAAAAACCCCAGGAGATGACGTAGTCAAACCCTGAACTGAATGGCGTGGGAAATAAGAACCCACTAGAGGAATAAAGTCTTCCTCGAACTGAAGGGCATTTGAATCCCGGAAGGAATAGAGTCTTCCTCCCAACTGAATGTTCCGTCGCGACGTAGTAGGAGACGACCTGAGACAGGTACAACTCCCGTAGCATGCATGGCCAGATCCAACTGGGCTCCTCAATCTCGAAGTATATAATTGTTAAGTGTCATATAAAGACGTTAAACAAGAACACAATGTGTATTGTCAATTATCACGTTTAGGATAATGACGTATGTTATAAAGTGAAGTTAGTGAGAGACTTGAGTACAAGTCCTCGGTATACTGAAACGCAGGTATTTAATCCACTGGTATAGTAGTGTTTGTATGCGTGGGACATACACGTTGTAGTCAGCAACAATCACGCACATAAAATAATACCACAGTGTGCAAGAGTAAAACAACATTTACATTAATTATCTTGGTCGTTATTTCAAACAACAGATAGCACACAAGCCAGTGTAATCCGTTAGAAAACAGGTTGCAAGAATCCCATACCGTTCACCGTAGACTGTACTGTTTAGTTCCCGGTCAACGTCTGGTCAAACAAGGTCCTAGAATAGGATTAACTGAGAGGGTTAAGTTATGTTACCCTTATATAATGATTCTATTGAATCTTTTAACGAATCTCGTGTTTGTTATTTCATGTGAGGTTTTATTTCTTTTAATTACCTCATGATTTTATGTATAACTTATTTGTTATTCCTTTTTGATTTATTTATAAATCCTTTAATGTACATATATGTATTCATATATTCATGTACTATATTTGTTGTTATTTTAATTGTCTAAGTGACATAACAACTTATAATTTTCTTAACTATATTTATATGTCATACATGGACATAAGATTCTTATAGTTTTCATTATTGTTCCTTTAACCAAAAGTAATAATCATTGGTTACTTTAAATTCCTGATAACTATATAAGTCATAGTTTAAACTTCATACTCCTTTAATCAAAATTCTTTCTTCTAATTCCTCCAAAAATCCATGTAGGACCTATATTTATTTTAATCTAAATTCTTACCCTTATATTTCGGTTATTCACAAAACATCCACATAAATTCATAAACTTTATATTAAATTCTAATCTCATTATATTATAGAGTTTTAACTTCTTATTTAGCTAAATTACAAAGCCATCCATAACATTTTGGTATATAGCTTTTAAATATTATAACTCTCAAAAATTACAACTTAGCCCCTTAAATTCTCGGCTTTAATAATTTATTTCTTATAATTACAATCTAACCACAAAATCTTATAACCTTTACATAATGTCATGTAAACTATAGTTTTAATTTTAATTCTCCATAAATGCTGAATATATAATTAAATTCTTAAATTACCAAACTAACCCCAAAACAATTCGGCTTTGTCATTGAACTTTCCATTAATTACATTTTCACCCCAAAACTTAATAATAGTTATTTAATAACTTATAAACTATAGTTTAAGTATTTAATTCTTCTAAAATTCAAAAGCGAACCTAATAATTTCCTTAATTATGAATTCGCCCCATTTTATATTCTAAACTTTCATAACAACTTTTATAAATTACATAATAGCCCAAAACTTTATAACAAGTTATTTTAAAACTTGTTTAAATTATCTAAAATCATTAAACTTAATTCCTAACCTTATATTATATCATAATTACACTAAATACACCTTAAGCTCTCGGTTTTCACAATATTTGCACTATACTTGTAAAAATCACATTAAGCCACATAACTTAATTAATTAGCCATTTAAGCTCTAATAAGATATTTTTAACTCACCAAACTTTATAGTATAAGTTTATATTCCTAAGTAGGTCATTAAAACCTATTTTTCAATTAGAGTATTCGGCCATAAATATTTGGTGACCATATAGTATATAAAAGTGGATTTATATGTCTAAATAATTATAAATAAATTCATAGGAGTTATATAACTCATGTATAATTATTGTAATGTCTTATATAAATTCTAAGCTCAAAATAAAGCATTTTTGCCTAAGACTTTTCGGCCTAAATTTATTTGTAACATAAATGAATTTTGTGACACAAAAATGTGTCTTAAGGTAAATATTTTCTATATATGTTATAGTTTATATTTTTGGCGTATAAAACCATATAGTTCGGTATTAATATACCTAAGAGGTGTACATAATTTTGTACAATTTTTAGAAGCTTAACAAAGCTTATAATATAAGGATTTACTTAGTAAACTTACTTCTTAACAAAGGTGGTTAAGTGCTTGAACTTCTTCTTGAATCTCCAAGCTTCCTCCTAGGTAAACTTGATGCTCCTCTTCGGTTTTATGCAAGAGGTGAAGGTGTTTAGGAGTTAGATCTTGAATAAAGATCTTAAGTAGATTTGGAAGTAGTTTTATAAGACTTTACCTTAGACTTTGCTCCTTATAATTTCGGCACTCCTAAGGTAGGTGAAGAACAAGTTTTCCCTTCATCAAAATGAAGAAGAAAAGAGACTTAGAAGAGGTAGAACTTGGTTACACATAAAAATGTGCTTTAAGGATTTTCAAGCTTTAAAACCTACCTTGAGATGCTCCTTGGTTTAATGTTGGTTTGGACAATCTCCTTGGAGAACTAAATGAAGCCGAACACACCTTGTTATGCTAGGAAGAGTTTTGCTTCAAGACTTGCCAAGAAATGCTAGGAATTTACCTTAAAGATGAAGATATAAGTTAAAACTCCATTAATGGACTTAAGAGCTTCAAAGGAAGAAGATGAAGCTAGAAGAGAGAGGAGGGAGCTTACCTAAACCGTGGATGAAGAGGGCAAGGAAGAAAGTGAGACCTAGCTCACGTAAATGCAAGGAAAGAGTGACTTGGAATTGATTTTGTTTTCTTAATTCTTAATGTCAAATGACTATACTTTTCCTTAGTTTATTCAATGAGTTATTGGCTCAATAAATGCCCTCCTTTCCAGCATTGAAATCGGCCATAATGGAGAACATGGCAAGGTGGAGCAAAATAATGCAAACTAAAAGACAAGGTGAGAAAAGGTAAGGATATTCCTTTGATTTTTCAATGTTATAACTTGTCTTCTTCCTCTCTTGTATATGGACGATTTTAGGGACTGAATGAATGGAGCATGTTGATCGGCACTAATGAGCTAAGACCAAGCATGTTAGGTCATTGAATATAAGAATCAAAAGAAAAGGAATCTAGATCTACTTTTTGCCTTTTTACATTTTGTTTTCTTCCTAGCTCACATGGCCTTATTCTTCTGCATAATTTCGACAGCTATATGATCAAATGAGACCTACATACTTAGACATTAAGTAATATAACACATGGGGAGGTGAGTCACCATGTTCTATGCTTTTATAAATTTTTAATGCAATTTTTATACTAGTTTTTGCCCTTAAAATCGGCCCCTATAGAGAGCCTTGTTGACTAGTCACACCAACTTATTTAGAAGGTCATTTTAACCCTTTTTAGATTACCAATTCGTGGCATGTCAAAAACTACAAGGTAATTGCGTAAAACGCATTTTCGTGACACCCGAAGGTGTGTTTTTGTGCTCTAAGGAAATTTTGGGAAACCAATTGTTCTTATGAGTTCCAAGTGTTTGTAACACTTATTATAGTAGATAAACATATACTAAGATGTTACATTGAGTTATATGGGGTTATATCAACCCGTGACATAATTTACGGGCCATCGGGACACTCCCGGGCCAAAAAGGAGCGCTAAGAAATCCTCCTTTGGTTTTTGCTGAATTTTGAGAAACCACTTCGTGGGTTCTCTTTAGAATGATAAATAATGATGTTAGGAACTCTAGGAATTAATTTTATAGGAGTTCGTGCCACCTCGGCACTCCTCCGGACTTTCGTGCTTTAAGGAGCGGGTGTGAGCACTCCCGAGTATTTTGCGTATTTGACTGAATATAGCTTAGGGAATATATTTGTATATTCATATAATAATTGTATGACCATTTAGTTTGAATATTAGAGGGTCATACAAGGTCATGTTTGACCATATGCTTCTAAGGCGTTTTAGCGTTTATGGTGAAACGACTGTTTTTACGTAACGTTTTCATGCATGGGTTTGCATGCGTACGTGAAATGATTTATATTTGGATTATATTCCAATAAATAATGATTAAATAATATTATTTAGATTTGGGGTATTTCAGGCGTTGTATCACCCGCTGTAGTAGTAGTAGTAATCCGCTGCGAGTAGTAGTATAACTGGGATGATTAGACGGTAAGTAGAGGATTAGCGGTAGGGTGTTACAATATTAATAATTCATTATACACCATTAATATGCATTATTAATACATTAAGTCAAAAGAAAAATCTTTCCCAAGTGTATATCAGTATACCTATGTAAAGAAGGGGAAAGAAATGCTGAAAAGCAAGATAGAAAATGAAGAAAAAAATGCCTTATAAGTACACATAGTTAAATGAAATAATAACTAGCAATTGCCCTCCCCTTCTTTCCCCCTTGAACTCTGCTGATATACAATTCCAGCCCTCCATTGCCGCCGGCTGCAACCAAAGAAAGAAAAGAAAAGAAGTTAGCCAAAAGTACAAACTAGAATACAAAAAAAAAACTAATACTTAAACACCATTACTTCACATTCCCTCCTCCATTGCTGGCTGTAGTATACACCAGCCCCCACCATCTCACCGGATTACAAACAAGAAAATATAAGGAAGAACTAACTACAAGTACAAGATGACATATAGTTAAGAAATGACTAGTTGTACTTATATCTACTTGCTCCTCCATCTGTTCCTCCATTCTCGGCTGACCATTGCTTCCAGCCCCACCATTTGCCATCAGTTACAACAAAGAAGAAAGGAAAAGGAGGATGAGATTAGACTTAAGCTATCAAACAAGTACAACATAAAGTGTAAAATAAAGAAACTACATTACCTAGGCCATCATGTCCCTTCCATCCTCCATCCGGCTGGCAACTTCACCAGCTCTTCCCCCATCACTCTCTGTATGTGTCTGGGAATAGAAGAACAGAAAAAAATACAGTAGGACTACACAAGGACAAGCTAACTCTTGGAACTTCTCTTCTCTAATAATATCAAACTTGCACAACCATCTCTCCCTGCCCATGCTGGATGTAGCTCACCCTTTCTCTTCTTTCTCTCGGTGGATAGTACACCTCTATTGGCATCTTACAGTTTCTCCTTTTCCCCACCGAAAACCACAGCAACACAGCACCATCTCTGCTACAACACCATCTCTGCTACGTGAGCAACAAACAACAACTAAAAATAGCAGCCATCTCACTTCCACCGCTTTCATCTTCATCCTCCACCATTCTACTGCACCTAAACTGATTCTTAAACTTCATTCTCAATGTTATCTACACTAGAAAACTACCCATCCTTCTCTGCTCATGTTTATCTTGATTTCTTTCCAAACAGAAAAAAGCTGCAACGTTCCACATATCTAAACCCTTGCTCTGTATGTTATTAGAGGAACCTTCTCCCAGTCCTTACCTGAGGAAAAAACGACATGAAAGACAACCAACATTAGCCACGAATCCACCAGCAAACTGCTAGGTGAAAGGAGGTAAGGAAATGCATGTTCCCCTTCTGTGCTATCCGAAAAACATACTACTGCAATGCTGTTTAAAGCCCTCTCTATGCACCAGTTGGAAGAGCTTCCCTTCCAATCCTCTTTTGAGCAAAAAAAAATGTCACTGAACAACCTGCACCATCAAGCTAGAACAAGGAGTCTCCAAGCTTCCTGGGTGAACCAAAAGCGTGGAAGCAACTCACCACATATGGGTTTCAAACTGGGGTAAAAGAACCGAGAAATAACAGCTTTGTTTTAGTTCCTCTTGATTTTGTTTCTCCTTGAAACTGAAATGCTTCCTTGTACTCCAGCTGACCGAGAGCACCAAGTGAACTCCCCCAGATTTTTCAAGGTAAAAACCTTGTTTTAAACTTCAAAATGTATGCCAAACTTCCTCACATAATTACCGGTAGAAGAGAATTAATGAGAGTTGTTTCTTTTCTACATATATGGTGATCAACCTCTGCTGTTCCCATACTTAAAACAGCCACGGTGATGAAGTTTACAAGAGAGGAAAAGCTGGTGAATAGAGGTAATCATACCTTCCTTATACTCCATGGCAGTAGGTGAGTTTGGAGCAAAAAAAAAAAATAGAAACTTGCAAACTAATGTATCATAAAAACATATACAACATCGAGGAGGATAAGCCTTGGAGAGGAGTTACTGGTGCCTTAAAATCAGGTAAATGAACACCTAATCTACTCTTTAATATACTCATATACACGTTGAAGAACTTGAAGTTACTGCCGAAGGAAAAAAAAAACTCTAAATGCTATGGAGGATACTAAACTGTAAACTTGTATAGAATAATGGATGTGATGATTTAAGGAGACATGTTGAGGGAAAACCCTTTCACCGAGAAACAGGGGTCTAAGTTAGGGAGATTGAACGTGAAATATGGAAATCTTAGGAAAATGGTGATGCAAAAGAATTTTGTTACCGAGAGCAGGAGTGTTATTTAATTAGTGCTATGAAACAAAAAAAAACACAATGTCTAAACCATACCTTAATCCTTGGAATTACTGAAATGAGTGGAGATTTTTACCGTATGTAATATGTATATGTTGGTGTGATTTTGAATGTAAAACATGGACTGAAAATTGTCTAGAATGTTAGCTAAACAATTATAACTCACCGTAATCAAATTGTGCTATGAAATATGGAAAAAAAGATGATTAAAAAAACAGCTGAGAATAAACTGGAACAACCGTAAGGATTTTTAGTGAATTTTAGGAACATTTCGATAATTTATTGAAGTTAAATGTAAGCTATATTTAATGCCAATTCTTAGGACATGGGATATTATTTATTGAAACTTTAAATTGCAATTATTGATTTTGGGGCGAGAAAAAGATTTATGTAGATTTCTTGTGTTAAACGGAATCATAATAGACAAAATCACCTATGAAAATCTTAAGGAAAATACTAGTGAGAATTATTAAGTCATACCAAGATTTAAGTAAGTTATAGAATCTACAAACATTTAAAAGAAAAAGGAATTTTAATGGGGTAGAAACCGTAAACTAAAAGAAATTGGGGTACAAATAATTTAAAAGTGTGGGGAAATTTTATTGGAATCTTAAGAACATAAATTATGAGGTTACAAAGGAAAAAGGGGGTTAAATGCAAAAATAGGGGATTAAAATCGTAAATAATAATAAATGTGGAAAAAAAGGGAAAGTCAATAGTCAAGTTTGACTATAAAAGAGGTTTGACTAATTTAGGAAATTTAATTTAACTAAATTGGTCATTTAATAAACATTAAGTTAAAAATAGAATATTTGAAACTATATGGGGCTAGAGTAGAATTACAGAAAATGTAAATATAATGTGATTTTAAAGTCCCTAGGGGTTCGTTTGGGATAATTGGAAAATTTAGGGTGTTTTTGGTATTGTAACAAATCAAGTGTATAATGTATAGTCTAGGTGCTTAAATTAAATATAACTATTATAAAACTATATGGGTTAAGTTGTAAATTGCCGAAAGATAGGGTGTTAACGGGAAATCAATTAAGTTAATGGGCTGTATAAAATTTGGAAGAAGATCTAGTCTGAATATTGGAATTTAAATAGTTGATATGTGTAATGTAAGGTTTAAATGATAAACTTGTAAGATTGTAAAACAAAGAGGGAAAGATTACAAATACAAGGAAAAGGGACTGGTAGAGATTTTCAAAAAATGCATATGCATATATGAATGGGCGGGAGTGTAAATATATATAAGTGCTGTGTATGTATATATTAAGATTGGTAAACCTTAGGTTATAATTAAATAGAAGAAGAAATGTGACAAGAATAATATTTGTTGGTGCGCAAATAATTAAAAAGAATGAGAAGGAATGTAATATCTGAAACTATGTGGGCTGGTGGAGAATTTTTGAAATATGGGCTGAAAATAAGAATAAGGTTTACAATGATATGAGTGACATTATGTTAGGATATAACGAGATATGTCATAAGGAATTATTATAGCATAAACATACCTCATAAACACTTACATAAATAATGAATATATTCATTACAGGAAATGTTACAATTCGTAGAATATGATTTCTAAGAAAAAGGGAACATATAATATGACCGACAAGTCAAGTACGTTGTTATACGGTTAGAAATAAACCGAAACGTGATTAAAATAAATATAGCAGCAACTATATACTAAACTCATGCATACGTAATTAACAACTATACACCCACGTGAGAACGGGAGCGAAAACGATAAATGTAATCAGAGAATTAAACTCCATCCAAACACGTATACGAAAAATGTATACATACACGTAAACGACCCGGTAATACGTAAGTTATTAAAGGATTTATTCTCAATGGAAAAACATTGTCGAATTACCGAATAATGAGTACTCGCAAATTGTAACGTACAATAATATCTAAATCCCAAGAGTAACGGAAAATCAAGTCGAACGAATAACCGACTAAGAATTTATTACGGGATAGAGGTTAGAACTTATTTTGCTACGGTGAGGTAGGTTTGGGATGTAAATACTAATGATATACTACATTTCCAGTAGACCAGGTTGCGAGTGTCGAATTACAAAGGATTAGGGGGTGAGCGTGGTCCCGCACGCTAGCATTACATTGGTGTACGGTACGTTCTATATGGTCCAAGTGTTCTTGAGGGCTTCCTCGGGTTCTGGTATGTGTGTATGCATGACAAGAGCGATATGTTGGCTATGTGTTGTGGTTGTGGATTTAAATGTTTATTGTTTAGCGATCTTTATTGTACGCGATGGATTACAATCTGGAAATTATATACCAAAACTCGGATCGGACTGTGGATGATAATATGGAAATGGAAAAAAAATAATTGTGATCTTATTATATAAACCTATGGATGAACGCAGCCTAGGCGACGTCTAGGCGAAAGTTAACGACCTTAAAGGTCCTTACATAGAGAATACACTCTATATAACCTAAGCATAGATCTTAGGTAAAGGTCACGGACCGAATTATATGGTGGAATTAAGTAAACAATTAAGATAAGGAAAAGCCAGGGTAGTCACGGACTACATGGTTGCGCATGGGTGATCACCAAAGAGAGGGAACGACCGCATAGGGTTCTCTCGCTATGGAAACTCCAATGAGCCGAATACGATAGTTTGTCAGAGGGCACTACTGTTGGTGCAATGGCTCCGGCCGTCAGGCCTCTGCGGACTCCTGACAAACCGCACTATTATAGTGTACCAGAGCGACTGCTCCAGAAGAGGAAGCTTATACGGGCTGTCCTAACATGACGCCCACCTTAATTGAACAAAGTAAGTAAAAGTTACGAAATGACTCAAGGAAATATTCTTAGCCCTGAACAACGAAACAAGAAGGCCTCAAGGCCCCATAACAGGATTGTTAAAGAGAGTGTAACTTTCACACTGTTAATTGATGTTGTTTATATACTTGTTTATTGCTTGTTGTGGATTGGTATGGTGATTGTATGAATTTATTGTATGAACTTATATGTGTGATGATTATAGTTATACTATTACTGTAAATGAAAATGGTACAGCATGAAATTGGAATAGCATGTTAACAATTGGGCTAAATAACTTGAGTAGTCTTAGGGTTCATGAAGGTATATAGTTCGTGCTCAGCGTTGGCTGAGCCTATACGGCCCCCACTTTCAGGATTGGAGCGGATTAAGTTTGAACATGAGTGCGGAAGTTTGGGATAGTCGACAGTTTGCCTACATGCGACACGGTTACTTACGTTTACTGTTTTTCGAACATTGTAGAATTTGGATTGATAGATGACTCACTGTTCTTTCAGAATTTATTCGGTTTGTAATTTTCATTGTATTAAATCTCTATCATCACAACGGTAGTGTAGGTTGGATAATTGGTAAACGCTACGTTACTAGCATTGGCGGGTAACGACGGGTAACACCGGGTTATTTTGTATACATCTTTTAATTACCGTTGTGAATCGACTGACTATTATGTTAGGTGCGCTAGTTAAGTTGGATTTTAGAGTAGGGGTGTTACAGTTTTGCCTTTATGTCTCATGTACTTCTTTACCTTCCCTGGATGTTCATACTAATGTGCCACCGACATAGAAGCTGTTATGATTCTAGAAATAACTTTTACAAGGAATTCATCAGCGCCAAACATCTATTGGTGATGAATGTTGAGGTATTACTAGGACCTAGAAGCATCTTTAAGTTTTGAAGAGCCCACATGTAGGTGTCAATCGGATCAGTTACAAGAAAGGCGAAGGTGATGCTGAAGTTCTTCCCAACGCTTGTTACGCCGATAAAATGAACCAAATGAATTTTGGCGGTATTTGTCTTATAAATAATATCTATGCCTCTAACATACGAAAATGTGTGAAATGATTCTCTCGAGAAAGGGTGTGCAAAAAAGATGGAACCAAGCCTTGTTGTATCATTTAACATGTGAAAGATAACAAAATCATGCTATATCAAGTTAACATTACACCAAAATAACTATATGAAACAACAAAAGTTATCTTACTTGGTGCTGCTGTGTAATCATAGTAGTACTTATTTTCAACTAGATCAGCCAACAAAGTTTGCACCATAGAATGACCATTCTCTAGTAGAGCTTTGTTTTTTGTTTCGTAGATATCTTTTCTAGTTGTGGATGTGTCAGTGTTAATTGTGGTAAGCTTTGAGTAAATAACAGAAGGTGGCACACCAACTTGGTTTCTCTGATCAATGATCATTATCTCCTCTTCGGGTAGACACATACCTACAAAATACCCCTCTGTCTAGCTAGGTCATGGTTAGGCCACCCATTGAAACACCCTACTACGCACTTAACAATAATTGAAATCGCAACGGAAATAAACAACTAAATATTAACTAAACGGTTCGGTGCTACAATGCCGTTAACCACTCACGTGGTTAACAAGGCAGAATAAATACAAGTGTACCGGTCTGATGATCAGACTCCCGAGCATTAGGTACTAACATCCACACATAAATACATTACCAACCATACCGAGTATTTACATTACAACATCACTGTAAGCTGTAAACTTGAATCTGCCACTGTAACTGTCAACAACCGCCACTGTCAAAATTAACGGTACCAAAATATAACGCCACGGGAGCACAGGCGCATCCCGGGCTCAACATCCAAAATAACCAAAAGTATTTCTACAACCTAGAATCTACAGCCATTCCGCTTCCTCGATCCTCATCCTACAATATAAATATGGAGCCCCCGAGGGGGTCAGCAACCTTGGATGGTATGGTTAACGCGCAGCCCATCGGCTACCGGGATACGCGCAACCAATTGTCATGATGACATGGCGTTCATTTTAAACATACAACATATATATCATAGCAAGCGTATTGCATTACAACATTACACATAACATACAAGAACGAATCCTTGTAGGAACCGAACCAACACAATTAGATCACATTGAGAGCCTAGAGAATGTTGCCAAACTCATGCTAAGCTTGTTATATAACTCGTTACCATCCTGTTAAATCAAACGGATAACTTAATCCCAAGGTGTGTCGGATATAGTAATCCAAGCACACCGAACAAACATAGTATGCCCCTGTGGCCCGACGTGAGTCAGTAAAAATAGCCTTGGATAAGCTAAAGGGTAGGTTGAAACAAAAATGGAAAACAACCATAACATACAAAGAGAATCGAACCGGTTTAGACATCGACTCCCATACTCACACGCGTGGCCGGAACTACGGACTCCTCACTCCCCAGTTAGCACTTGTTAGAAGTTCCACATTGAAACTCAAATAATGAATTCACAAGCAAGTGTTCAAGTCTAGTTAGACACACACAAGGGAAATGAGTCACATCTTAACACACAACATTATAAACAACTGTAAACTCATTACATGACTTAAATCTTACAAGGTCATAAACAAACAAAAACAAACAACACACAAGCCGGTGTAAACCGGTAGGCAACAGACTGCAAGAAAACCATACCTTGGTCCTTGCTTCGACTGTTTTCCACCGTTGGAGAATCCTATACACATTTAGTAACGTCGGTTAATTAACGCACTAGTTCGTTGTTAACTTATTACTTCACATAACTAGTTATTTTACTTTCACACTTTGTTTTAACTTCTCACCTTTTTAATTATCATTATTACACACCTAACATGTCTTAGACAACCTCATAACATCATTACTAAATAGTCACCATCATTAGACATCGGTTTCTAACCTTAAAAAAATTGTTTGGTCGATACAGTACGATGTCCGAACTTGTGTCCGAGTTTCCAAAGTTCGGACATTGGTCGAGACTCAAAGGGTGAAACCAGACGTATGTCCGAACATGTGTCCGAGTTTCCAAAGTTCGGACATAGGTCGAGGAAAAATCGAAGGAAAAATTTCAAGTGTCCGAACATGTGTCTGAGCTTCCCAAAGTTCGGACACAAGTCGAAGCAAAACCAGAGAAAAAAAGATGGGTGTGTCCGAACATCAAAGGCCGGACAGAAGTTCGGACACTGGTCGAAACCCAGAAAATTTAAACGCAACAGGGCATGTCCGAGCTTCCAAATTCGGACGGAAGTTCGGACGTGCCAGAAAACTCACCTTCTATATCCTTAAACACTTACTCATTTCTTACCAAAATCCCCAACACTTATATTATTTTCTCCTTAGGTTTCTAAGTGGTGTTTCATACCTATGATAACCATTATACCAAAATGTTTCCTCTCCATTACAACATCATCTCCTAAGCATCTCTTCTTACAAACCAAATTTCCTTATGTCATTCTTGAAATCCTTTTACAAGTTTATACTTTCACCCTGTTTACCAAAGTTTGCATAAGTCTCAACACAACTCCAAAATGACTTTGGTGTATTCCATATCACTCATTTGATTCTAAATCCTCTAAGATAATGCCTAAGTCTTTTTTTTTTGCATTTTGAAGACCTTAGTACTTGGTTCTTTCTCTAGTAAAATACTTATTCAATTCTAACACTTCCTAGTTCACCAAAGCTTATTTAAACACCTAGAACTTCTTATACATTACCTAATTTTTGGCATAGGTTCTACTAACATCGTGTTACACCAAAGCACATAGTTTTCACCATTGAACATTCCAAGAACACTTAAATCCATCAAGAACATTCTTATACACAAAACTTCACCCAAATTACACTACATCATATATAGTGCATTATTTAAATGCTTTACTTAACCTTAAAATTGCATTAAGCCCATATGAACACTGAATTTCCCACATTACATTTGTCTTTGACCTGCAAATACACCCACAATACATATGCCTTTTAATAAACCCTTGAGAGTATTTTTCTAAGTCATTTACCATTAGCCCCTTAAGTAGTTTTAATAAGCAACAAAAGCTCATTTCTCCTAAGGCATTAATTACATTAGGTTAGCACATTTACCTCTTTTCCTCGCAAACTTCTTTCTTGTTTCCTTGCTTAAATCGGCAAGGACTTGGGATTGTTTGTCAACTTCTAAATAATATACAAGCAAGGCAATGAGTATTCAAGCTTCAAGCTTAATCTCATTATAAACCCTAGTTACATATATTGTCTTAGAACATTAAGATGATTGTTTTACCTTGGAAATGAAAGAGAGTTTGGATAGGTAGCAAGAGAAGACTCCACCAAGCCCTTTGGAGATTGAAATGATGCTAGAACAAGCAAGGTAAAGACACCATTAATGGTGTTTTTCGGACAACACTAAAACATGGAGGAAATGTTATTTTTCTTTGAGTTTTCTTACCTTGAAGCAAAGGAGAACAATGAAATGTAAAAAGATGAGCTCAAGCTCCTCCCGTGGAGATTCCTCTTGGCACCAAAATAGAGCTCTTGGAGTTTTGAAAGGATGAAGTTGAAGAGCTTGGCAAGACAAAGAGAATGGTGGTCTTGGTTTTTGATTTGGTGAATGGAGCTAGGAATTACAAGGGATTGAAGATGGTGAATGTTGGTGTGCTGTAGCAACCGTAGAAGAGAGCAAGAAGGAAGGTAGAAGACGGTGGGAAAGCAAGGGAAATGAAGTGAATGAAGAAGACTTAGTTAGTTTAGATATTTAAGTAAAAGTAAATAGTGATTTACTTTATCAATTTTTCTATCTTATCAAATTAACAAGGGGATGACTCACCCCTTATAAGAAAAACCGGCCCCCATTATATAATAAGGGGTATTTTAGTCTTTGTTGACCAATTAACTTACTTATATTGACTTATGTTATAAACTAGCTTAATTTAGTTACTATTCACAAAACAAGGCACATATTTGTGAAATTTTTGAGTTCCCATTGATTTAGACTTCCTAATGTGATACTAAGTAGTACACATGTTAATTAAAGAGTAATGATGGACATTTAGCCACTCAAAACCCATTTACAAGACAATTTTTCAAAAATGTGCTTTAAGACTCCTTAAAGCACATTTTGTGTTTTAACTTGTTTTCAAGCTTGGTTTTCTTTGGTAATTGGTTTAATATGTTCATTAATATATAAATAAGGTCTTGGTAAGCTCATTAGGTCTTAACCAAGACTATCCCAGCTTAGAGCACATTTTAGCCCATATTGACCTTAAGGTATTTAATTGTGTTTTCTATGGTTTAAATTATTTACTAATGTTTCTAAGACTCTTTTCAGTCTTAATATACCATATTTTAATGTTTAAACAACATACTAAGGTTTGGGGTATTTCACCCATGGTGCACAACTATCATACACCCATACTGTATAATATCCCTTGATTCTAAAAGGGAAACTACATATCTTGATCTAGATGCCCTGTGTCGAACGTTGTTACTAGTTTGTTCTTGCCTACATGGTTTCCCATACCTCTTGCACGTAATATGAAAATATATTGGGATGGCCAACACTTCCAAACCAAAATTTGGTAGCTTTTTTATCAGCAAATGCTTGCTCTGTGTAAAATAAATCACCTATATTGACCACAAGTGGTCAGTTATACATCTACTGGACAAAGTCATCCATCTCTACATGTCGACCTTGAACTCCATCACCAAAATCATCCCAGCGTTTGTAGTTTCATCACTTTCCTACAAGAAATGTTAAGAAAGTGTTAAACAACACAATTACAATGTTAGTACGATTGTGTTTTACCATAGGAAAAATACTCTGCTAGATGCTGGACTATACTCATAATTAGATTTCAAGTCGCTATCCATGTTGTACTAGCTGGTGTTGTCTTTGAAGATAACATGGAAGAGAGTTTGGAGATAATGTGGAAAGGGAAATGTGAGTGTGTGCAGAAGAAGTGAAGGAGACACTTCGTATATAGAGGCAAGTCATGATATAGATAGGCAAGCCATGCCAATAAAAGTTAGGTTAAAAACGGTAAGTTTTTCTCATTTCGTACCAGATACAGTCCTAGTGTACCAAATCTTATCGACAACAATAACATGGTACATGCTAGTCATGCCAGTAAAAGTTATTATGTTACAAAGAGGGTAACTTTTTCTCAGTTCATACAGATATAGTTTTAGTGTATAAAATCTTATCGGTAACAGTAACATGGTAATACTAGTCATGCCATTAAAAGTAATTACGTTACAAAAGGTAATTTTCTCAAATTGTACCAGATACACTCCTAGTGTATGAAATGTTAACAATAATAGTAACATGATAGGGTCACTGATGAACAGGACAATAATGGATATCAGTAACAGTAACATAATAGGGTCAATGATGAATAGAGTAATAATGGGTAACTATAATAGTAACATGCTAGTGTACGAAATCATATCGCTATAGGCGAATCATGCTTGTAAAAGTAAATATAGGTTAAAAACATTTTCTTTTTGTCGTGACTTCTTATGTCCCAAGGTGGAAGAATTTGGGATACATAATGTCCGGATTTGACTCAGTTTGAGATACACAATGTCCAATTTTTCTTAGTTCGGGACATACAATGTCTCGAATTTACTTAGTTTGGGATACACAATGTCCTGATTTTACTCAGTTTTGGGCATACAATGTCCCAATTTTCTCAAGTTCTGGATATTTATGTCTCGATATTCTCTAGTTTGGCACATTTTATGTCCCAATTTTACTCAGTTTGGGATACACAATGTCCTGATTTTACTCAGTTTGGGATACACAATGTCCTGATTTTACTCAGTTTGATTTTCTCTAGCTCGGGATACAATGTCCCAATATTCTTCAGTTTGGGATATACAATGTCCCAATTTTCTCCAGTTCAGGATACACAATCCCGATTTTTCTCCAGCTTGGGATATACAATGTCCCAATTTTCTCCAGTTCGGGATACAAAATATCACGGTTTTCTTCAATTTGGGATATACAATATCCTAATTTTCTTCAGTTCGTGATGTGTTGTTTCCTGTCGTTTTGCATTGTTTAACCATGTGCTACGTATTAGGGTTGTTAATATAAGTGTTGTGTTGGTTTAAGTTCCCTTGTAAGTTTAATACACATAAATCTTAGACGTAAATCCAACATATGTCTAATGTAATACAAATCATAAATCCAACGCACGTCTAAGATAACATAAATCATAAAAATCAAACCTAGCATTAATACAAAAAAAGTCTAACATTAGATAGTGTACAACAAACGTTTAACATTACACATAAATACTACAAATGTCTAACATTACAAATCCTACTAACACCTTACAAACTATAGTGCACCGTACTGGTGTGAGTACGAATCCCATATCGATAAGGTGCTAACACCTCATAAATCCTCTACTTAGTAGCCCTTTGATCTTCCTTCGACATTCCTTGATTGTAACACCCTAACTCGTAATTAACGGTAATTAATAGCCCGAAACTTAAACGAAATCACAGCAGAAAAGTAAACCAACCCCCGGTGCTACCGCCGTTAGTCACCCACGTGACTAACTAGGCCTCACTAACTCCAATAATGGTATGAATGGATGAATACTTAACCAACTTAAACTCCAACAATTACTTATACATACCTAGTTATACTAAACGTTTCCAAAAAATACAAGTTCTTTTTCGACTTCAACAATGTACATAACTCTATAAGTGTTAACCGAGGTAATTAAAATAAAGTAACACCCAATCCAAAAGTCTACCCCACCTACACTCGGTCAGGTCGAACCTCCATCAAGTACCTGAAATATTAGGCCCAACGAGGTCAGCACAACTGCTGGTATGAAAACGTACACCCGCAAGCTACCGGGCCACACACAACTACTTTGTCATTAACATTTGGTTCATTATTACAATAATATAAATGAAACTGTAACACCCAACATGCAACATATAAAGCAAACAATCATTCAATACAATGATATAACCCAACAGAAACAAGACAACAGTATATCGAGTCAGTATTATGTTCCTTCCCAGGCCTTAAGACTAATTTAGAATCTAGTTAAGGACCTTAACTTTACTTATCGTGGACAATCCGCACAATAGGTTGGCCACTTTCTTATTCAGTAACTCAACTTATCTCGGGTATGACTTAACCCTGTTAGAAATAATGAAACTCTAATGAACCATCATCGTTGTGATGTACATTGAGTCGGGTATGATAATCGGGTACTTTTAAACCCATAGGCGAGTATAAATTCCTTAACCACCGTCGAGAACGACATATATTTAATCAGCTATATATGAACCAGAGAGATGAGAAAAAAGTTGTTATACCCAAAATTTTGACCCCAGGTTGGGCTCTTTAAGGCTTAGACACTATCAAGACATTCTGGACAAGAGATGAAGAATTCTATTTGATTGGCGCATTCCAGAGTGTTAGGGATATCTTATTCACTCCAAGGGACATTTTCATAATTTTTAAGGCTCTTACTGTAACACCCCAACTACAACCATACATTTAACAACACATTGCAGCGGAAACTCAACTCATCACATTACTTATTTCAATGGTGTTACACGCCGTTAACCATCCACGTGGCTAACAAGGCTAATACATGTACTTTGTATCGGTCTGATGGACTAGACTCCCGAGCAACTACATGTTACATCTGCTTCCCTTAACAACAACCCATATACTTTATACATCCCAACCGTACCAAGTATTTACAAACTAATGCCGATAACAATTTCGGTCTTACTACGCCTACAATACTTACGCCATTTAAATGGCTACCCATGTATAAACATCTACCCCGTCCTACTCTCGAACGGCTTCCAGCTCCTTGTACCTGAAATAGAAAAGGAGAGAAAGGGTGGCCCCCAAGGGGCTCAGCACCTTTGCTGGTATGGTAATCCCGCAGCCCACATGCTACCGGGCACGCCACAACTAATTGTCGTCTTAGCATGCAGTTGATTATATTTGAATCATGCATACTGAAGATGTAACAGAAGTTACCCTCCCAACACAATTTCCACACCGTGATGTATAGTGGTTCGGCCAATGATCCGGCCTACGTCCACTTCTAGACAGAGTTATTATTCATTCTTTGGTTTATAACACTAGAGAGCTTTTGGGATGTGAGCTCCCTTTTCTAACTTGAGTTCTTTACAAATGAGCCCCTCTACCTCTATTTATAGACTTCCTATGGCCATGTTACCCTTAAGCCCCTATACATGTGATAGTATTACATAAATATAGCTATCAGTCCTTTTACGGGTCTCCGGACTGAAATACTGCTTCCGCATTGGACTAACTCTTCCGGACCGTCACTTTAACAATAATCCCTCCGGTAGTTACTCTATCGGTAGCAATCCTTCCGCATCGGGGCCTTTCGGTAGCGGGTCTTCCGACAATTGGTCTCCGGTAGTAATCCTTCCGCTAGCAGGCCTTCGGTAGACACTTTAACCTTCCGCATGGTATATTTCATACCATTACATCAGTCCCACAAGTTCTACTTTTTAACACTAAAAAGTGGAACTTATAAAAAGAAAATAAATTTACACTTTTGTACTCTTTTCTTTTCTACTGTATATCCCCTAGTCCCACAAGTTCTTTTTCTTTTGCCTAAAAAAGGAAATGAACTTAAAAAACTTTAGCCTATGTAAGCGCTTGTCCTCCGGAAACAAAGAAGTCCCACTTGTTCCGGGGGCGATGAAGTCCCACTTGTTCTCCTGAGAAAAGTCTCCGCTCCTTGATCGTGCCATAATAAGAAATCCAAAGATCTGGAATTCCGAAGGGCCATAATAATCCCAGAAGACCATAATAATTCCAGAAGACCATAATAATTCCAGAAGACCATAATAATCTCAAGAAATCCGAGATAACAATAATAATGGGATATTACTTCATAATCAGATTGCTGCTTGAATCACTTCATTCCTTGGACCTGCGTACCTAGATTTAACAGATTAAAAGATACTTGTCTTTTGGGCTGCCCGGAGCGACCGGACTTCCCAAAAGTTTTTTTGTTAGTTAGAGTATATTAACCATGGGGATAAAAAATCCAAATATACAGCCTATAGTTTGCTTAGAGCAGCCTTTCTAAATACATTGATAGCATATAAATTCTATTGCTTCCAAAAGTTGGAGATTCTGATAATGAATAATTTTAGACTGCTCTTTTTGTTGTTTTGCTAAGACTTCTTTTGGTAACCTCTTAGTTACACTTTTTCATGCTTTCACACTCTACCACTGTACACATGGTGAGATCGTCGGTTTATCACTCTACCGACTTTGAGCCGGTGAGATCGTCGGATTAACACTCTACTGCCAGGACGCTGACAGTGAGATCGTCGGATGAATTACACTACCATCGTTGATGGTAGATCGTCGGATACAAAACACTCTACCATGGCCAATGGTGAGATCGTCGGATACATTCTTTTTCTTTCTTTTCTTTCTCTTTTTTTTCAAGACTCGCTGGTCTTCATTTTAAGTAAATCAGAAATTGTTTAAAAATATTTCTTTTTGAAAACTAGAGGGTGATCAATCCTCTAGAGAAAGTTTTGTAAACTTCCAGTGATAAAAGAATATTCACAATGAAATATCAAAAGTTTTGTACCTCCTCTCTACCGGTTGAATGATATTACCGGTGAGACGTCCAATTGCTACGGGTGGGATTTTGAAGTTGTTACCGGTGGGGACCACAAGCCGTTTATCTGCTACCGGTGGAGATAGAAGCAATTGCTACTGATGGAGATACCAACTTGTTCCCGGTGAAGATGATTTTCCCCTTTGACATCTCTACCGGTCAAGACGGTAGAAGAAATTGTTACCGGAGAGGATATATACTTCTACCGGTGAAGATGACAGGTTGTCGCTAGTCAAAATGATAAGCTTGGTGATACTCCTCCGGTGCTTTGCTTCTTGGTAGGTCCCCCGTCATACCGGTAGGATCTAGGTGATGGCGCATTATACCCCTCTGTTGCAGCTCGGCCTAACTAGCGTTGTAATCAGCAGGGTGAATATGACCTTGCTGTTAGAGACTACCGCAAAGCAAAAACAATTGTTCTTCCATCCCATGTTTCAGTGATTCTCAGAGGCGCAAATGAGTATATGCTTGATGAGATGGATAGATCTCTTCATGATGCTATATGCATCGTCAAGAGGGCTCTGGAGTCAAATATGAATTTGCTGAATCTTGGAGTATCTTGCTACGACTTGGGTTCAAGGGAGCAACTTGCGATTGCAGAATTTGCTGAATCTTTGTTGATTATTCCCAAGGTGCTTGCAGTTAATGCTGCAAAGGATGCAACTGAGTTGGTAGCTAAGCTTCGAGCTTATCATCATCAAACACGTGTAATGGTTGGTGCACTTCTTGCTGAAGAACTGAAGTTGAGAATACTACTTGAATGTCCGAGCTTGAACATGGAATGAAGATGTAACAGAAGTTACCCTCCCAACACAATTTCCACACCGTGATGTATAGTGGTTCGGCCAATGATCCGGCCTACGTCCACTTCTAGACAGAGTTATTATTCATTCTTTGGTTTACAACACTAGAGAGCTTTTGGGATGTGAGCTCCCTTTTCTAACTTGAGTTCTTTACAAATGAGCCCCTCTACCTCTATTTATAGACTTCCTATGGCCATGTTACCCTTAAGCCCCTATACATGTGATAGTATTACATAAAT